>JACDJE010000697.1:8053-139844 GCA_016647715.1 Pavo muticus | reverse complement strand
AAAAAAAAAAAAAAAAAGGCTTACCAACCCATTCTGCAAATAGCCTTCAGTGCTGGGCACACCCAACCAAGAACACCTGTTGCAGCTGTGAAATGTACAGAGCAACAAGATTTAAATTTCTCAACTAATTTGGTTTGGCATCAGCAGCTTCTGATGAGCATGGGGTGTCTTTCCGGATACAACACTGAACTGTTTTTCTTTTGGATTCAGTGATTTTTTTTTAAGTTTTGAAACATGCTCAAATTAGCCATTTCTGTGCTTCCATTAGTGTGGAGGTACAGCTGAAAAAATGAGAAATTAGCAACAGAGTTCAGCAATGAACCTTGGAATTAATACTGTTTGTAATAATGTACTGAAGTAATACAACCCTTTAAGAAAAACATGTTTTTGGGCAGAGCCTTTTCACCTTTGGCCAGAAATACAACAAATAAATAAAAATCCCTCCAAAAAGAAGCAAAACCCCTGCAGCTGCCCTCCCCAACAAAAACTCACAGCTTTTATAATCCATCTCATAGAGAAGTATTCTAATACCATCTCTTTAATATTGCAGATTGCATATAGGTGAGCAACTTAATTTGGCACCTATCTTCTCTGTTAAGGGCCACTATTGTCCCACAGCTGGCCATGCTGGCTCCACAACTGTAGGATCATCAGGTCCACTGATGGTTGCCTCAAAGCCAGTCTTTTTCCTTACAGGTGCCTCCTTTAACACCCCATGGCATGTGTCATTCTCTGCTGGATGGCCCTGAAGCAGTGGCAGACCCTCTCAAACAATCTTAACAGTTTTTGCCAAAAGCAGCTCAGTAATACTGTTTCAAATTAGATGCCTATATTTTTAAAACATTTGAATATCTTCAGAATACTTCTGTAGCTATGAAACAGGCAGATTAATTTTCTTCTATCACTGTATATGCTTGTACCTATAGATAAATGAATATATTTGGACATATATGTATGCTTTTTCTGTCTTTGTTATACAGCATGAATATTTCCTGCCTGAAGATCCCTGTTATTTTTATCAATCCGCGATGATGAAGGAAAGTACATATTTTAAGCACCTTTTCTTAGTAAGACAGGAAATTGTATTTGCTTTTGTTCATTGCCAGCTCCAATCTATTCCGACAGATCTATGACACAGATAAGAAGCAGAAGTATCTCGAGTACTGACTCCTACATTTATTTTCTCAAAGCAGAGGGCAAAGGAGCTAAACATTTAAAATGCATGGATTCCCCTGCAAGCTTTAAACCTATTAGGGCAGACGCACGGCAACTTTGCACCCAGATTGCCCCCAAAGTAAGTCTTGATTTTAGGACTAAGCCAAGCTGGCGTGCAAGAGCAGTTGCTGTTGATCTTTTATACTAATTTTGGATTAATTGTGATCTACAGCACTGCGTAAACATGCTAACCTAGTACTTCAGCTTCACCACAGCTAAACATTAATCCTTCTTAATGCTCTAAGTCAACTTTTAGTCCTTAGCAGAATTTACCTTAATCTCTGGCTAGGAATCTAACTGATTTACAAAACATAATCCAGGAGCTCCAGAATCGTAAGGAAAACGTGCAGAGAAGCAATTCACCTATGCAGAATAATGTGTTTGCCTGGTATTCTTCCTGAGACAGCACTGGAAGTAGTTCATCAAAATATTTGAGACCTGTGCTGTAAAGGTTTCTTTCTCTCTTTAAATGATGAAATGCATGGGTAATTCCCTGCATTACTTTTCTTTCCTGTTTTCTCTATCTTTTATCTGCATTATTGGCAGCTATAGAAGATGAACAAATACAGGCTGATTAATTTGGCATAGCATTTTAGTGTGTTTTTGTAGTTGCAGATGTGTTACCTTGATATGAAAAAACAAGCCTGTTGTGGTACTGAATTCTCTGGAGTTTCTATCAGTCAGCATTTTTTGTTCTCTGTTTTTCTTGTCAAATACAATATGATTTAAGACAGACAGAGCCGTTATCCTCTAGGACTGAGGTAACGAGCCCATGCAACCTGCTAAGAGAATTGTAGGAGAGATGATACACCTTCCCCTCAATTTTGTGTAGTATTGTAGTGGAACTCTGAGAATTGGTAAGCCCCCAAGTCCCATGGCTGCATACTGGAGGATGGTAGGGTTTTTGTTTTGTTTTGATGTGTGGCAGGAGCCCTTGATAGGTGGGGAAAGCAGCTTGTGGTGGGCAGTATCTGAGGAAACCATGCAACAGGGGACATGCTCCCCAGCAGTACTGGGAGAGTACTGGTCTGTGGACCAAACCACCATCCCCTCAAAATGTGAAGAATCAGAAAAGTGAAGTATGTGGAGCTGCACGTGATGAACATGGAAGAACTCAGCTTGGTTTTCATCAAAATCTTGCACAGAGAGGTTCAAACACTTGGCTGTCCTGGAATCCTGTCAGCTTAATAAAGATCAGAGTTGCCTTCAGTACTTGCTTTGAGCCTCTGCACGTCAGTGTCTGGAAACTGCTTAGTTTCCTTCCACTATGCTCTCACCCTTTCATTTCCTCCCTCTTCTTTATTCTCTTCTATACTTTTCACTAGTAATCTGTGAATATTGTGTTTCTTTTCCGGGTTAAATTTTTACTTTTCCCCCCTAGCTTGAATATTTTATCTGCATCACAAATAGATGAGGTTTTGCTATGAAAAGAGAGCAGGTTCTGTGCAGAGGAGGCAGGGAGAGAAGGCATGGTGATGGCTAACACCTAGTGAAATGTTTCCAAAGTAGATGTGGCATGTTCATACTTTGGGAATCCCTCCCTGAACCTGAATAAGGAAATTTTGCTGTATGCTATTTTGTTTTCAGCAGCTTCAGTTTTTCCACTAATTTTTTGTTCCCTAACTCGCAGTGAGATCCCAGTTTTCAATGAGATTGTTGCATGTGTTTTTATTTCTATACCAAATTTCAGAGCAGTTTTTGAAGAGACTGCTGTGTCTGAAGTAACATGTGTGAATCAGTGTCTTGTGATTCTGTTTTGCCCCAGTGGAGGAACAGGCTGGGATTCAAGCAGAGTGTAGGCTGCTCTGCCATGTGCCAGCTTAGAGGTGTCCTCAAGGGGACAAGCCACCAGCCTGGTGGCTGTCGGGTGGCGTTGCCGTCAGAGAGTCACTGGCTGCCAAGAGGGTGCTGGGCTTGGGGACCCCAACAAGAAAGCCCATATGAGCAGCTGCCACCCTCGTGCCCACCAGTAGCAGGAAAGGTGCCGGCCATAGGAGCTGTCCTTCAGGGCTCAGGTTACTGAACAGGACTGGCAGCAGCTTGGGCCTATTTTAGGCCTGGAATCTGTACCAGTGTGGTAGAAAGCTCATGTCTGCACCATCCTCAGGTAACCCTGCTGGCCGTTGCCCCGAGAAAGCCTTGTGACTGCCTGTCAGTGTCCTGCAGCTTGCCTCCTGCTGCTCCCACCTGGTAGGAAGCTGCACAGTTCTACTTCACCTTCTACTACTCTGTGCAAACCCAAGGCATGACCCTGAGAGCCCATTGCGTTTTCTTGCCCCATTTATGAGTTTATCACTTCCTGGTCTCCTTAAAAATTGGCTTTCCAGCAAGGCTAGGAAGCAGGATTTTCTGCAACAGGCTGATCAGAGTATTTGATAAACATGAATGTTTGCTTCATTGCAGCATCTGGGATTTCCTCCAATCATCTTTTAACTTAGTTTTACCCACTTCTCTTGCTTGCCAACACACAGAACAAGAAAGCAATGTAATTGTAGGAAAATCACTTCAAAGCCAAGCACAAATGGACCTTGATTGTTCTACTTTATCAGGTTGTCTTAAAACAGTGTGAAATCCATGCTGTTCATTCACAACCCTGTTTTTTCAATCCTCTAGGTTTTCAACAAAGGAAATCAGATGGTTGAAGTCCAAGCTTTGATAAGTCACTTTCCTAACGTTTTGGACTCTTATCCAAAATCTTAGGACTTTGACATAATATTGGCAGTACAGTAAATCATTTCCAAAGCAGTGTCTTGAATTCATTCATTTTTTCAAAATGAATTTCTGCCCCACATTTTTCTGTTCATGCTCATTGTAAATTTAAACAGCAATAATAATCCTATTTTGTTGCTTTGGTGACTTTTTTTCACCCTTTGTAAACTGTGCTGATCAGCCTACTTCTAAGCGCAGCAAGCTTTTTTATCTGCAGGACAGATATGTGCTTGGGAATGATCTTAAAATGCATTGGTTTAGGTAGGGAAGCTGTAGATGATAATTATCAAAATGATATGATTTATGGATTATTTAAGGGCTTTTTTTGCTAGTAAACATGGAACTACTTGCATTCCTGATGGAACCACGTGATATAGGTTATATGGCATACACTGCTCTATGCACTCATTCCAAGTTATTACTATAGACTTTGAAAAATGCCATATCCAGTCTTTGAAAGGGAGATGAGATGCTTAAAATTGCATGTTTCCAGATGTTCAGATAGCCAAATCCTTGCTGAATCTGGAGCTGGGAGAAGCTGAATGAAGCCAGTCAGAGAGAGAAAATGATTCCTCTGGTCTGGGAATAAGAGATCCATGGGGAGAAATGCAAGGTAGGCCTGGGAAACAGGTGCACTGGAGAAGTCTGAGAGGAAACCTCATCCCTCTGTGTTTACAGTTTCTGTTTGGAAAGTAATTTTGTCTTGTGAGTGGATCCAAGTAGAGTCTGGGAATGCAGGGTACTCCAAAGCAACAGGGTTTCTTTGTTAATGACTCTCTGATTTATTCCTGGATATATTACTTGTGTTTATATCTGACTGCTGAAATTCATTAATTGTATCACTTATTGCACTAATTTATGTTCTCCAGTGCCTGAGGAACCCACAGCATGTTAAATGCCCACATGGTTCCAATAATTGGGATGACTGAAGGGTTGTTTATTTTCCCCTCTTGGGTTTGTGTTGCAGTTGTCACGCTGTTTGCCAACTCTAACCAATTTCTGTATGCTGCTGCTCACTTAGATTCAGTGCTCTTTGAAGCAAGGGGAAGAGGGGACACTTAAGAGGTTACAGGCTCTAGTTTGAAAACTGGAGGCGTCTTACAACTCCACAAAGATTTTAATCTGAAGGAATAGAAAATCTCACTGCTGCAAAATAAGCCTTTCAAAATAAGCCTCATTCAGAATTCCTAGCAGGGATGCTTCTTATCAGTGAACTTGGTTTTCATTTGATTTGATTAGAGCTCCTCAGCCTGAGAAGCATCAAATGAGGCCCCATAGGTTTGCTTTCTCTGCATTACATGGCCCTTAAGAGGAGGAGCAGAAATGGATCTGAATCCTGCCACCTCATAATCTTGGTAGCTGTAAATCCTGTTGTTATGTACCAGAAGCTTTATCAGAAACCGCATGGAGGCTCAGGTTCTTTTTATAGTTATTGAGATGACATAATTAGCCATAATGATTTTTTCGTCTTGTGTCTTTTTTGTTTTAGCTTTCCTTTGGACCACTGACCATCTTGCTCTACACCACTCTGGTTTGGGGATTTGTTAGGAAGCCACTTTGGCCTTTCTACTATATTTCATTTTTGATAGAGGAGTGCAGCAACTTGTACACAGTACAATGCAAAAACAAAGTCTATTTCCATGCCTTTGTGCACAGTGTTTCAGTATGTGGGCTTCTTAAAGGGCTTTTAAAAATAAAGAGTGTAAGTGAATGCAGCATAACATTCTGGTTACTCTTATGAATGGTAATTAATTGCATTAAGTTTTCTTCCAAAGTTTTTGCAGGTGACAAATCTTGTCTCTTCAACAGAAGGCAATTAATAATCATAGCTTGAAGTATGCTTGTGATATTCAAATCTTAATCATAGTGGCACATCAGGACTGGAAGTTACGAAAAAATAAGCCCTTTGCTTGTATCTACACTCTGCAATATGTAGACCATGTGAAACAGTTGCTTGAGGAGAAGAAAGAAAAATACTGGTAACTGGCAGACAATTGTATTTGGTGCTGCCTAGTCCACCTTGTTGTAATCATGTTGACGTGTATGTAGTATGGTGGATGGAAAACTGTGGTGTGTGAGTTGAGGAAGATTTAAGTGCCTGATATGCTGAGTGCCCACAGGTCTTTGAGTCATCTTACCAAAGTCTTTGCATGTTGATATATTTTGCCAAATGATGCTTTTAAAAGGTATCTTGTAATATTTGTATCAGTGGTGATTTTCAGATCCTATTTTAAATAACATAAACTCTTATGTTTACCGCTTAAGAATACGTTTGACTAAATATCATGAAAATATTATGTCCTCAAATAGAGTTCTTTCTTCTCTATAAGGTGTGATTTAACAGAATTTTTGCAAAACAAACAAACAAAAAAATGCACACACCTTACTCCTTAAGAAAATTGTCTATGAAAATAGTATTTAATGTCTATGTTTAAGGATAGTGTTGCATTAGCTATAAAATGCTAGTTTTTAACTTTGCTTTTTTGATAGTAGTTATCATCAGAAATGGTTGTAGGGGACAGGAAGACATGTCAAGATACAATGTAAAACATTGCGTATTTTCTAACTTAAAAGGTAATAACAAGGTCAGCCAACCTCTGAATGATGTAATTTTAAGGAAACTTAATTATGAAACTTTTCTAACTGCAGGTATTTTTTAAAAGGTGTCATCCTGCTCTTGGTGTGTTGCCTGTAGGCATGCTTCAGGGGCTGGATTTCTTCAAAAGGTAAAACTGGAGATTAGTTTAATATTGCTGAGATAACTGTGGCACCCATGCTGCTAGCTGAACTGCTCCCAGCAAGGCCTATGTGTAGGGATGGTGATACTTCAGACCTCCAGGAATGCCATGTAGAAAAGGACTCCAAAATGACAGGTACATAAGATAAGCAGGCCGTGTGTGTGGTGTTGGATCCCACCATGGCTGGGTTAGGCAAAGGGGCGGAGCATGACAGAGAGACAGCTTCTGTTTGAAAGGCATTTTGTTTGTGCAGGTACCAGACATGCACCCACTGGTGTGTTAGTGATTGGGAATGCTATTTCAAGTTGGCTTAAGTGAAAAGAACTTGAATAAATTGTGTAGCATGTAGTTTATAATGTTTAGCTTTACATATACACACAGATGAATAAAAATTTATGTATGCACAAGCAATTTGCTGTGATTAGCTGACAATTTGAGGCAGGATGCAACACTTAATAATGGCTAATAGACCTCTAATGATGTCAGTCTATTGCAAAGCTCTTTTCATGATATTATCAGCAGTCATTAAAGTTATTTATTGCTGTCATCATGCATTTCTGTTACCCGTGGCAACTTGGCAGAAAACACATTGCTAGCACAGCTGATGATAGATTCAGTTTCAGATCTGTGATATGACAATCTGAACATCTTAATGGTATTTTTATGCTTACTGGCAAACAGTGCTTCTCAAGTCACGCTGTATTTTGAATAATACCTAAATAATACCTTTATGCATATTCTATGCTGCAAGCAAACAGTGCCTTCCCCTTAATAAAGAACAACACATCTACACAGCTTGGGATGCTTTGAGATGGGAAAACAGCACTGTAACTGTTTTAGGATCCAGGACAAAGACACATGATGCAGTGTTTGTGCATCAAGCCACCTGGGAGGACAGCATCAGTAGAGAACTGTGTGCTGCTCCACTGTGCTGTGATGGCTGTGAGCCTCTTTTCCTTGGCTTTTCTGTTTGCTGACAGTATGGTGCAAGGCAGCTAAGCTGTTTTTCAACTAACACTGTGTGTTCACCTAGAGAACCTGTTGCAGACAGGCAGACAATGTGTAGAGCAACTTTTTCCTTGAGCATTTCGTTTAGGCTAGGTGGCTAAACACCATGGATCTCAATTTCTGTGGGGGGTGCAGCCATTCTTCTACAGCTAGGCTTCGCCTCAGGGACTTTTTTGGAAATGTTGGAATTTGACATAAAGTTCCCAATTGTAGAGGTTTAACATAAACAAACAAGAAGGAAATGCACATGCACAATTTGATTTAGGGATTTCAAAAGGAGGAATTTCTACCCTGCGCATGTGTTGATGGATGCTTTAGTTTCTTTTCTTTTTTGATTTTAGCTCTCTCTCTGCTGAGCTTAGCATACAGCTTTTACAGTTTGTTATTTTTGGATGCACTGATGAGAGACGCTGGTGTCTAAATTTACTCTCCCTAATAAACTTGTTTTTCTTCCATGCTGAATGCAGGGAGGGGGCGTCTTTCTCTTTAGCAACCAGAGTGTATGCATGTGACCTGGTACAGTTATGGGAATGATATATTTGCAGAATTTGATTCCTGTGTGATACAGAAGCTACGTAAAGTGTGACAGGATCCCAAGCTCAAACAACATTTGGCATTTTCACCCGTTATTACATTCTGGAGGGCTTTAAACTTCTTTCCTTTCTCACTTGTTGTGCTGATGGTCCTGGAGCAGTGCTGTGCCAGGAGATGGGTACTCGCAGGCTGGGGGAGCTTAGGCATAACCAGCAGAACAAAGCAGGTGTTCCCTCTGAAATGCTGTTGTGTGACCCCATCAAATCATTTGGCTTGATTCATGTTGAACAGAAGTGTAATTTCAGCTTGAGCAACATGCTCATCTACTTAGAATAAAAACGAATTATTCTGGCTACTGAGTTGTGACATAGTTTTTGAACTTTCCTTAAGTTATTATGATCAGATGAACTTAATTACAGTGTACTTTACATATAGTCATCTGGTAAATGTCATACAACAGACGGAGTCAAAGGGAAGGTATCCTGGGTTTTCAGTCTCCCTCTCCTTCATGTTACACTACTTTATGTTGCCACTGAGCTTTAGGCATGCCTGTCTGAGCTGCTTCTCCTGTTGGAAAAGAACAACCTCTCCCCATATTCCTTCCCCTCCCCCCGAAAAAAAATCTAAAATCCTAAAACCCTAAAACCTAAAATCCCCAAACCCAAATTTGGATTGCTGGCCTGGAAAAATTCCTGCAATGAGCAGACCCTTCTCTCTGTAGGAAGCCACTCAGTGCTACTCCATCTTCGTCCTTTCTCTTTTTTCTATGCTACTGGCTCTCTAGACTTGGTATGGAGCTTTCAGCACTTATCATGCAACCAGACTTCTCTTTCCTTTGTGAGAAATGCAGCATCAATGTGTATGCATACCTTGTACTTTTTGACCAACGGAGGAGTCTTCCCAAGTGGCTTACACAGACTGAGTCAGCGTGATTTCCAGTTGTACTGTATACGTTAGCAATGATAAGGGCAGTGTCTAATTTACAGGGTCATCTCTCCCTACTGTAGTGAAATAGTTTTAGCGTGTGTAAAGTAGTTCGAGTTGTTTCATGAAAAGAGGATCTGACAGTTGTGTAGGGGTCTGTAAATATACATGTAAAGACACAAGGTTAAGCTTCTTGAGGCATACACCTCTGAGCACTGACTTGTTCATATTTCTTTTCCAATTGCAGTTACATGAGGTTGCAGTATGGCTTTTTCCATTTGTAGGTATCTGAGATGAATATTCTTATTAGCAGTGCAAAGTTTTAGTGTGTGCTTATGGCGATACAGCTTGTATTTTAATTTGAGATTTAGAGAAGAAAATAGTTTAATCTGGAGTACATGAAGCCAGTTTATTCCAGAGGAATATTCCAGCGAGCAACTGCTAAACTGCAGCAGTTTATGGAAGTGTCAGCATTTGCAGTCAGTCTTTTGTTTTTCATTGAAATATTCTGCAACTGTGATGATGTCAAATGCTTTCTCTTTTAGCTGCCTTTCATAGAAAAATGTTTTCGGGTAGTAAATATCTGATACGCTTTCTCTGAGCATGATTGATTAGACCTTCTGTGAAAAGTATTTTTTTTAAAGCATCCTGACTAAATTTTTTGCCATATAGTTAATAAGTAACAAGTGATTTTAATAACTCTGCTGTCATGCTTTTTATTTACAGTGTACAAGGAAATTAAGAGAGAGGAGTGGGAGACAAATCTGGAGTGAATTTCCATCACCCATAGAGGTTTTTGCAAAGAAAACAATCTTTAAATGTAAACAACATCTGTATTTTTCATGTTGTCTTTCTAAATACTAGTTCTGTAAATAACTTGCCCCCACTGTAATGCAACAGTTAGATGCCTTAATCTCTCAGTCATCCGGGGCTTTGTACAGAATGCAGACTTCCAGCATATTTAAACATACATCTCCCAAACTTTTGATATATCTCCCTCACGGCAGGATTTCAAAAGGTAGATGACTGTGAAATGCACTTTCATTCTCTGCGTTAGTGCTTTAACATTAGTCTGACTTTAATAGGCTGGGATGATTTCAGCTTATAAATCTTCAACTGGAGGATAAAGTTCAAGTAGATAAAATCAAACAGATGTTGGTGGGAGGATTTCTTCATGACCCATAAAAGTGCTATCATCAAAGCCTAGAATCATTTGTTTTGAATTATTACATTGTTATCAAAAGGACTGTAGCAGTCTGTTTGTTGAGAAATTGGATCTGTTTATCTGAAAACAGAACAAAGATGCCATGCTAAGACGTCCCTGGGAAAGTGTGGGTTAGCTGATGGCTGACACGGTAGGGTAGCTGTGAGAAGGCTTGATTGACAGCTGTCCAAATAACTGCAAGGCCTGAAAGCTTCTGAAAATTATTATATTATTGAAAATGGCTTCCAATTAAATGTTGAAGGCTACTTGTTTAAAAGCAAATGTATTTTTCTTTGTTTCAAGGAAATGAAAGTTTTCAAAAACTGTTTTTATTATTTTTTAAAGTACTGGTAAAGCCAAGTTACCTGCCAGCAGTAATTTTAAATCATGACTAAAAACTGCTGAAGACTTTGCCAAAGTGATGCTTCATGCTTCAACTCCATGATGTCCTGCTTGGCAGAAACAAGTTCAACCTGTAAGTGAAATAATGTGTCCTTTTTATTATTTGCTCAGGAATCACAGGCTGGGGACTGCAGAGCTGTGCCCATGCTTGGTGCTGCTGCTGGATGCCTATGGCCGGGTGCCTTCCTTGCCTCTTCTCAGTGCTTTCAGGGTTTTCTCCATGCTATGCACCTGGCCAAGGACAATGTGAAGTGTGTCCTGGGCAGGCATGGACCATTAGTAGGCCTGGGAGAAATTTGTATGAAAATCTGTCTTTTCCTAAGGGGTTATCTTCTCTTTCTATGGGTAGTCAAGAGAATGCTTCTTTGAAGTCAGCTCTCAACCAGGGGAAGATGAGCCCTTGGGAATTTGGTGTGGCACCACTCATATTGCAGTAAAATGCCTTGGTTTGATTTTCTCTTGAATGATGTTTCTCTTTGTTTCTTTTAGTTGTAATAGTGACTGTGTTAATGCTGCATCAGATAAAACCCATGAAAATGCATTTTCTGAGTTGCTTGCAGCAATGTTAGGTGAGCAAAATGCCCTCTTGAATTCAAACTTGTTCATGCTGCACTCAAGTATATAAGTATTAATAAGGTACTAGCCTTACTACTACTAGCCTGAGTTTACTGCAGATTATTTTAGTGTTAATTTTTTTGGAGCATCTGCTGCGATCCAAAAAGCTTAATTCCAGACTTACAGCGCTGTCTACAGCCTTGCTCTGACGGAAATTTGCAGGCCGTGGCCCAATCCTGCAGAAGTTTAGGAGGCAGCTCTGTCTGTATAAAGTTTGCCAGACTTTAGAAGCAGAATAAAGCAGTGCAGTGGGATGGCTGTGTACAGCTTACTGTTGATTTTACTGTAAGAGTAGAGAGAATATTTTCTCTACTTTGTAAAGGCTGATTGCCTTTACACATTGCCATGACCACATCTTTAAAATACATAGACTTCACAGTCTGTTTAATTATTTTTAGGAGTGATAGCTCTTTCTCTCTGATAGTCAATGAGCCCAGAGACAGCAAAACATTGCCCCTTCAAAAGCGTGTGTGTGAGAAGTTGAGGCTGTTGAGTAGATGGGGAGACAATATGGTGATAGGTGGAGAAGCACTTAGGGGAGGGGATGTAGCAGCCCATCTTGGAGATTTGTTTGATGGAGCCTTGAAGGAAGTTTGGAGGAACATCTCTGGAGCTTCCTGGGTTTTGAAGTAAGACAAGAGCCATTCCTTGCATGGAGGAACCAGCAAACAATCTCATGGGTTGCTATGACCAAAGGCAAAATCGCCTTAACTACTTTAAGATCTTTCACACTCTGAAAACACATTGTAATGGAATATAAAATCAATTATTCCAGACTGTGTTTTAATGTATTTTTTTCTCTGAGACCTGAACTTGCTGACTGTGCATGTACTTTTGTGTTGAGTGAAGAGCTTTTTAGAGAAAGGCAGACACAAGTAGAAAATATTTGTAACTCCTAATCTCATTGTGGTTCAAGATGCTTTCCTAGTTGCACTGCCAAGTTGAGTAAATTACTTACTACAGTTTAGAGAGCCTATTCTTTATAGCATATGGGGAAAAAACCCTATAACTTTTGTTGAAAAGAAATCTTAAAAATATTTTCAACCGCTGCAAAAATACAGCACATTGCACAAATGGATCTGGACCATTGTTACGTTTACTCCGCTCTGTGAGCACTGAGCTTAGTATCTAAAACCTTGCTCAGATGAAATACAGCTCTTCAGGTCTAACAGCCAGAAACTAGCAGCAATATTGAGTGAAGCAAGCTATATGGGTCAAACCAATCCAGATAATATCTAAAATCTTCTAAATTTTTGCTACCTTGGGTATGTAGAGACTTAATTTTTTGCTTTGTTTGCTTAGGAAATTAGCTGCTTTGGGAACCCACAGTGAAGAATGGTTGGTTTCTTCACTTGCAACATTTGTAGCATAAGAGAGCTAGAAGGCAGTCATGCCATGTGATTTTTTTTCTCTCTCTTCCTCAGTTGTATGTTCAATTGTCTTCTGGCACCAAGGTAAGATTAGAAAGGTTATTTGGCAGAGAATTGTGCCTGACAAAGCAGGTATACTCATGACACTTCAAGCAGAGTTTGTTTTTGGGGTAAGATACACAGGGAATGTGATTGCTTTAAAGTCTATAACAAGAAAACACACACACGTATATTTATTTATCTGTAGACCAGGTGAAGGTGAGGGAAGGAATGATGTGAAAGAATGTTGTGTCCAGAAGGGGAAAATGTTGAAGCTGTTTCCTTGATCTAGTCACCTACGCTTATTCCTTGAAGGTCTGCCTCCTCAAACCAAGAGGAGTTATTTTCCAAAGGCAAGTAAAGAGAAAACTTTCTTTATCAAACCCTGAGCTAACNAAAAAAAAAAAAAAAAAAAAAAAAAAAAAAAAAGTCTCTTTCACATCTAAGGGTTTAGTATGAAACATCTTCGCTTTCGAAGACAGAGAAAAACTCAATAATTGCTCACTGTGTGTGTTCACTTCCCCCATGTGGCTATCAGTATGCTCCTAGAGCTCTACCAAATACTGAAGTACATTTTCTCTTATAAGATGCCATTCTGTTACACATGTATGCTGCGTGACATCAACTCCATGGATTTCTTCCTATGCTGTGGCGATTTGCCACTTTTCCTGGTTTCGTTTCTGTGAATGGTGGAGAGACAGCTGGAAAGACCACAAAAATTATACACTGTCTGTTTTGGCCATTCAAGTTTTCTACACATTCTGCTTGTTCAAAAGATCCGAGAGTGAAAACAAGAGAACAGAAAGGCAGAGCTCGTAAAAGTCTCCCAGCCTTCTGAGGCAATGCACCATTCTTACTTTTTATTGGAAAGTGACTAACAATAGGCATTTTCTGTCTGGCACATACATGGTATCAGTTGCTAATGGACAGCTGTGAGTAGCTCTAACTTGGAGTTAAATAATGAAAAGAGACCTCCACCCTCAGTGAACATCAAATTAAACTGTCCTATTGTAAGCTGCCCCTCGCATGACTGATTATTAAGATGCAAGTTTTTGGATTGCCACATTGGTATCTTTATGTTTTCAGAGGTATGTGTGAGTTGTGAAGGCAAAAATTTTCTTAAAGTAACAGTAAGCTTTGAGTGATGGTGGTGGCCAGGGATCAGCTGCCAGTTGTGACAAGTGTAATGAAACATGAGAAAACTTGCAGCTAATTTCACAGTAAGAAATTAAGCCTGTAAATGACCTTACAAGGGACAGAGTCACCACAGGAATTTTTAGTTCCTCTGTGGATCAGTCTCCTCTCTGTCTTCCACCTCTGGCCTTGGGAGTAGACTGATGGCTTTTCCCTCCAAGTTTCCTGTGTATCCTTGTGATGTATGGAGAGAGGGGCTACAAGCTGGAGGTAACATGCACTGGATTCTCTTCTTGTAGAGCATTTCCAGTGGTGAGGGTAGATTAAGGGTCAGTTTTACCCTGTTTATGTGAACCTTTCAGTCCCTGGTATGAGGTGAAAAGTAGTATATGTACAGGTAGAGATTATGGACACTGGCCATGGAAATATGTATCTTATTCATGTGCAATCAAGAAACTTTAGGAACAGTTGAGAAGATTGCTCTGCTGTGAAGTTTGAGCAAACTTCTGTGATAATCTTTAAATGAGGAATTAGTTTATCATGCTTAAGGAGGAGAAAAAAAAGAAAGATGCAAGATCTTTAAAGGAAAAGGCTAGGAAAGCATGTGTTAAATTTACGAAGTACTGTTAAAATGTACAGCGTTAATGAACTGACTTGTATAAGTAAAGAACCAGATCAGCCCCTGTGGAAGATCTTTCTTATGACTCTTGAAATGTTTAGAAAGAAAATAATTTTACCAAAACCAGAGCAGAAAAACATACCAGGAATCAAGAAATCAAGTTGCTCAGAGAGAAAGATTTTACAGCCTAAAGCGTTAAGGTAACATAGAAAAATAAAAATAAGTTGTTCTTTATTGCTTGAGCTGCAACAGCAAAAAAGTCACAATTAGAAAGTAACCCAGCTGGAAGGCAAGACTTTGTTAGCTTTATGCAAGAGAAGAAAAGCATGGCAGAACAACAACTCAGTTGACATAATACATTGTCATGAACAAAATAATGATTTGGAGATGGGTAAATGGCATCCAGAATGCTGAAGAGAGTTTTACATAGCTAGAGAATTCAGGTAATAGCACAGAAAAGTCATTAAATCTGCAGCAACTGATTTGTACAGTAGCCTCATAAATTAAATGAAAGCATATTCAAAGAACACAATGTACTATGAAGTGCTTCCGAAACTTTTGAAAGAAAGCAGAGATGTTTTTTGAAAGCCTGGGAGACTTCCCGATATCCTAGTCTTGGAAACAGAGAAAAATGATTCAGTCTATAAAGCATCTGTCTTGGAGAATAACTCAAAAATTACTGTGGCTGTGGAGGAAGGAAAGAGATAGTGGCATTGCTCAAGTGGCAGTGCTGGAAAGTTCAGTAAGTGTCCTCCGAGTCATGGGAAGACATTTTACATTCATATAGGTACGAGCAATTAAAATGAAGTGCTAGGGAGAGCTGCAACTAAATATCTATGCTTGAATAAATATTATCCAGCTCAGTTAAAATTAAAAAAAAAAAAAAAAAATCCTCTGTACTTGGTGCCAAATGTTACTGTGTAAAGAAGGCAGTTACCAGATCACACTCTGGACACCAGCAGAGAGATGAATATTCTATGTGAGATGAAACCTCACAAAGATCCTCTTGCCACCCACGAGGCCTGCAAATAGATGTATGTAGCAGCGCCAAGGGTGATGACATTCTGATGTATAGGTACTGAGCCCATATGATGGAAACTGTGGCACATCATGCTCACAGCCTCATCTGTCTGCTAGTAAAAGCCAGACGAGTAAATCTAGAATTGAAATAAAATGATGAAATTGTGACTGACAGCAGCTTCATGTGTGGAGCAGCTCTGACCTTCTAAGAACTAAAATCTGACCTCCAAAAGGTAAAAGCAATACAGGAAAGCCTACTAGTAAAGATATTAAATCAGTTCAGAGATTATTAGGGGTTTACAAACTCAGACGGAATTTTTTTTTCTGATGGGTCTCAGATGTGTGCGAATTCCTGTGGCAACTGCTGGGCAGAGATACGTGCTGGAAGCCAGTCCCTCCATATGGCATGCTTCATCCCGCGTGCCAGAGGGCCAGTGACCACATACGTTGTGCTTACTGGATCTTCTTTCAGTTGACTGCCTTGCTGAGTAAGAGGGTAGCAGATATACCAGTATTTTTCTGATTTTTATATATATATAAAAATTAAACCTGTGTTGTCCCAGTGCGATCATAGAGTACTACACCACAGTAGTGGCAACTTCTCTGAAAACTGCCTGCCCTTTGCAGCATTGGAGGAGCTTTGTGTTCACTTTAGCAATGCTGCAGGGTGAGGGGACAGAGTGAGAGTCAAACTTAATCTGTCTCTTCCCACTGGCATGGACACTCAGGTCTCTGTGAGTTATCAGAGAAGTGTGTGGCAAGCATCAGTAAAAGTGTTTCAAGGCACTGCTAGAAAAGGCAGAAGTGTTACAGTGGTTTGCTTCAGTGTTGCCTAGCTCCAGAGCAAGATGTTGGTAGTGAAAAACTAAGGATTTGGATGTAGCAAACACCCCTGTTAAGATCTAAACCAGTTACTTTTAGTTTGTAGAGGGGCTGGAATGCTGGATAAATAGCTTGCTGGATCTTTTTAAAAAATAGTTCTCCACACTGTTAGTGTGCAAATATGTTTATCCATCAATTATACCTACAAACTCTTGTACTTGCTATTAACAGACCATGCCTTGCCAGCTGAGGTAGGACTACCCTGTGTAGTGGTTGTTACCACTCTGCTGCCTTGAGATTTTATCATATGTCCATAAATAATCACTAAATTTGTGACATTTTTTTGCTCAATTTGAGCCCACAGCTGTGTATGACAGTGAGGCATCCAGCCACAGGGTGGCTCAGGTTCCTTGGCACCATTCCAGGTGTGAAGTAACATCAGGCGTAGACAACATGGCCATGGGGTGATGTTACTGCCAGCTGGCCATGCAGGCTCTCTCCTTATCTGTTTCCTCCTCTTCCTCAACTTTCTACTCCTTCATCATTGTCACAACTGCCAAAATCAGGCCCTCAGATGCCCAATGTCACACTTCAAATGTGGGATGTGCAATTGTGTTGTTTCTGTGATAACTATAAATCACTAAGGTGGAGCAGTGCTCATGTTGGTATGTTGTTCTGAAAATAAGACCTCCTATTTATTTCCATGGAAACTACAACAGATACTAAGAGCACAATAACACATCCAGTAGATCAAATTCTCAGCTACGAAACAATGTTTTTTCAACATAGTCACCACCATTAGCCATGCATTTTTGCTGGTGATGAACAGGAGCCTGAATTTCATGCTCCTAAAAATCTGCATGGCCTTCCAGAGCATGGCTTGTCACTGTCACCACTGCAGAAATGCACCACCCACTGCCTCACTGTGCTCACACCCACTGTTTGGTCTCCATTAATACCCAGGAATTATCTATGAATGTCAACGGGTGCCATTTTTTCCACATGGAAGAATCCAGTGACAGAGCTTTACTTCATACGTGCTTCTGCGTCAAGTGCCATTTTGTCAGACTACCCCTCTGCTGCCATCTGTAACCATCTCTCTGAATACTGGTGGGAAGATTTGGTCTCTACTGCCATACCACAACATCCACTTCTGATGTCGTAGGCAAACATAATAAAATAGGAGGCATTGCGTTCAGAGCAGCTTATGTAGAAGGGGTAGGCAGGAGGAGTGGCAGGATCCAGCTGCTTTTCCATAAACAACATACATACACACACACACACTTGATGTTTTATGGAAAAGCTGGATTTTTGAATGTTAATCCACTTCTGCATTTATGTGAAGTAAAGGGAAAGAGGTCTTTAGGAGGCTTGCAGGCACCCTACTCTCCCATCTCCTCTGGCTCACAGTGTGTCTTGCTGTCTTTCTGTTGTTCTGTTTTATTTATTTATTTTCTCCACATGTCGTGAAATTTGCTAGAACTGCTTCATTAAGCTGCCTTGTGTCATGGTAGCAGCTCTGCAAGTTTAAATTGCCTATTTTTGTCCACAAGCATGTGAAACTTGAGGACCAGAAGAACCGGCTCCACAGCAGTATTTCCATGTGCTGAATGGAGTCTGACATAAACAAAATGTTTTTCCTTCGGGTGCTTGGCAGCTCTTGGCCAGCCTCTCAGAGAAATGGTTATGACTTTTTCTTTGCTCTCAGATGAGGCTGCTGAAAACTTACAGCCTCTCTGGGAATTTCAGCTTCTTTCCACAAAACAGTAACAGAATCCGTTTTTATGTTATGTTTAATTGCAGACAATTTAGAGTGTTCAGAACTTGCTCCTAGCAGATGTAAAAAGGATGTGTGTGTGGGGGGGGGGAGGGGGCAAAGAATAACAACTCTACACATTTTGCTGTCAGACTCCCTTATTCCTTTTAAAAATATCTGCAATTTTCATGTAACCTGACTGGCTGTTCTAAGAAGCCAATTTCAGCAGATATTTGCCACAATTTCTGTCCTTTTTTTCCATTTCCTCCTTTGCTTAGTTTACTAAGCAAGCCGCTTCTCCTAGATTACATACGTTTTGCATGAAGTATATAATTAAAATTTTTGATTGTTTATATATACATCTTATATGCTAATAATCTCTGGTTTTTTGCTTTTTTTTTTTTTTTTTTTTTTGCAATATCTTTTAGTTGAATTGTAGATGCAACAAAAGTGAGNNNAAAAAAAAAAAAAGGGCCTTAGATGAAGGAGGATTCTACTGGGGAGGAATGGAAGCAACAACAGCATATCAGAAGTGTTTAATTGCATCCAGAATGTATCAATCACTTATTTTTCATCTCTCTCTGACTTTTTAATTTGAGTTTCAAAAAGCTTGTGAGATTTTTGTTTCAGATTGTCCTCATAGAAAGAAAGTGAGAAAGAAAGTGTTGTAAAAACACACACATTCATGAGGATCTTCAAGAACTGTGATGATATCATGTGGCTCTGTAGTAAAATTGTTACTTTTCCTATGATAAGTTGATAATTTTGAACATTCATTGTCTCAAGGTTTTGTTTTATTTGTTTTTAATGATTTGAAGCAGCTTTCAGAACTACAGAACTGGTTGTCCTGATGGAAAGCAGCAGTACTGTATGCAGAGGGCAAACAGCAAATGTTTCTCAACAGGTGACAGGCTAAAATGAGACTGAAAATGGAGAATAAATACGTGATAATTACAGCTGATTCAGAATAAATTCTTGCATGTTGTCACATTGAGGGAAAGAATGTCAAAGTGACGTTCTTTATCCAATAAAGTGCTCCCGGGGACTGTTTTGCCTGCCAATTCAATAAAAACATACTTTCAATGGGTACTTCAGAAGGAAATTTACTTCAAGCTACTGCCAAATATAATAGCTTTCATTGAACTAAGTAGATGAGAGTTTCAATACCAAACTCTCATTGGAAGTGGTAGCCTGTCCCTTGAGTAATAACACTTTCCAGGGAAAACGGATCCATTCTGATATTGCTGTTATTTGGCAAATGACAGAGTAATACTGCTTTGAGACTTGTATCCTTGCAACAGATAATTTTTATTATAGTCTGCTTGAGACTAGTGTCAAGGAGGCACTCAGGATAAAGGAGAAGATAGTGTAATGGTAGATGCTGAACAAGGAGCTGTGTTTAACCTCTAGGTTTTGCTGCAAATTTTACTAATGGACATAGTTCTCTGTCCTAGCTTTTATCTTGTCAAATAATTATATGGAATTGTAAATGGCAACCAACCTATCCATCAGGTTAAAAAAAAAAAAGCTAGCAAGGCAAAATTAATTACATCAGAGATCCATCTTTAGGGATGTGTTTTTAACCAAGGAAGTTATGGCATCAGATAACAGTTTGGTAGGAGGACATTCATTGTTTTTATATTCGGTTCTTTTAATGAAGCACTGCTGAAACTTTGTGTTTCTTTCCAAGTGAAGAATATGATCTGAACAAAAGCTTGAACATTCGAAAGAGAGTAGCAATTTCACATTAAATATTTTAACAAAGTGCCTTTCATAAGTGCAGATAAGGACTTTGGAGAAAAAAAATTACCTTTATGATTTCATTGCTTTAATTTGAATTAAAAAATGACATCCAGCACCAAAAGCTGTGATACTTGCTGTAGCAATCCCGTTTCACTCTTGTTGGTTGCGTTCACAATAGCTCACGTGTTTTCTCTAGCTGGGCAAAGTGATGTTTTTGAAAAAATGTTTTAAGAAATGTTAGATTTTATTTTATTTTTAATTACAATTTTTAGATGACTCTGTACATGAATCATTGACTTAGTGAGATTTTTCCTTCTGAATCTCGTTTAAATCCCAAATGACCACATATTTCAATTTAGATAATAATCATTCACCTCTACACTATTATAGCACACCAAGTTTTATTAGCTTCCTCAAGTCTGACTTCCTTGTTCTCAGGTGTGCAGGACATATTTGGGATTGTGCCCAATTCCTAGAAGTTCCCTTTCCCTCTAAAGATATTGTGGGTCCTGAGATTATCGCATACTGGTTGAGAGAGGCAGGAGGCTGGGGCAAAGCTCCCATGACAGCAAGAGTTGCATTACCTTTCCTTTGCCGTAAAGGAGGGAGAGTGCTTGTTCTCTTCGCACTGGTTTTATCATGCTTTAGGTAGTTGCTTTGAAGTTGTCTAATGTAATGCAGTCTTTATGTAAGCTGCCTTATATAAATCAGGTATTGTATTATGATGGAGCATGTAGAACAATGTTGGTTGCTCAGAGCTTTCAAAGAGGATCTCAGCAGCTGCTGCCTTGTGTTGAGGTTAGGAGATGAAGTATGCATCTTTATGCTGTTCTGTCCTATGTAGTACTTATAAGCAAAGCTGCATGTCTCTTATAAGTAGATCATATTGATGCCGTGTGATCTTTAGGCAAGTAGAGTCAGAAAGAGAGCATTTCTTTTGTACATCTTAAAAACCTTGCTACCACCCTGTTCTGGATTGATAAAGCTGAGGGGATTTGGTCTATTACATATAGATATTAGGTATGGTACACTAAGGCAGAAGTTTTAAGAACAAAAGAAATGTGGAAATAGGTCTCTGAATTGCAGGAAGTAACCTGGGAGTCTGGTGCTGAAAGTTATTTTTACTAGGAATGGCAGGCTTGTCTGCTCTGACAAGTCCTGCTCCAGGAATCACTCCAGAGATGAGATGACCTGAGTACTGCAGGCTGGGCATGCTGCCATTGCTGGGCAAAAATAGATGGCAGAATGCACGCAGTAAGCAATTCAGGTCTTCCTGCCAAAGCGCCTGTTTGCATCCCAAGTGAAGTGTAGAAAACATGGCCCAGTCTGGATGCATTGCCACAGCTAGTTCTTACAGAGATTTTTCATTCTGTCTGTGGTATTTCCTGAGAATAGCTGGAGTTAATCATTGATTAGTTGTGTGTAATCATCTCTCGTTTGTATTGATGGCAGAGGAAGGCACTCTGTAGCTCAGATATAAGTTGCTATAATTCAGTCCTGTTTGCCCTTGCACAACATAAACAAATATATTAACACAACATTCGTTTTTACAATAACAGTTATATATATGCTTGGAAAAACGAATGAAAATCTAGGAGTTCCCCCTGGGGACTCTAGAATAATACCTATGACATCTTTCAGCAAAAAGGTATTAGTTTTGGATCTAAGACATGCTTTCCTCTAAAGAAATTTTTCTGCTCCAATCTTAGAAATTCTCGTATTTGTAGGAACTGAGAGATTTGGGGAGGTACTAATTATTTTTTAGACTTACTATATGATGGGTTTGTATTTTTGTACTTATTATGTTGTGAAAAGAGGGTTGTAGAAATTATCCTTCCCTCTGTAGAGGTAATTATAGCAAGAAATAAATTTCTCATATTCTATTATTAGAGATGTATGTATTCTCTATTTGTTTAGCAGTTTGGATTCAAGAGAGTTTAATAGAGATATTATTGAAAGATGTTTAAAACAAACGCCATCTTTCTCTCAGCTGTGGTAACTGACTTATACCAAAGACAGACAGAAGAGAGATTTTAATATGGCAACGAGCCTAAAAGTCATGAGTCTCACGTAACAAAATCTCTTCCGACAGAGGGCTCAATTCTGAGAAGCATCTCGCCTTAGGATATAATTGCTCAGTAATGACGGCAGTCTGTGGCAGTGGGGATCCCTCAAAGGAGACGCCATGTTCTCTGGGGATGCTCCAGTCCCTGCTTCATTCTCCTGGGAACATCTGTGGTTCCCTGGGTACTCTCTGTGCCCCTAAGCACAGCTTCATCACTGTTTCTCCTGAGCCAAGGTCTTATTCTACTTGAGCTGCCACTTTGCATCTGATTTTTCCTGCAGATCGTAGGTCCTCCAGCAGTTACAGTATTCAGTCTGTCAAATCAGAGCCAGAGGTTCCACCTTTGTGTGCTTGTGTGAGTAGTGACATCCCTGACAACTTCCAGGGAGCTGAGATCATGGAAAAGACTTTGTACTTGGAGACTGCTGGCAAGGAACTTCCACTGCTCCAAACTTTTTAATGTTGCAGTTGGAGTCTGGCCTCAATCACTATTACAAACTGGCATAGCGATTCTGGGAGAAGCTTGGTATCTAAATCTCCAGCCACAGTATGACACCCTTTTTTCTGCACCTTCTTTTATCATGGTACTGGGCAGCCCAAGGCTCAGCTCCATTTCACAGAGTGAATGAGTTGGACCACATCCGTATGTTTGAAAGATCCTAGTTTCCTGTAATCTTTCAGTTTCTCCCTGTGGTCACTTGCTCTTTTACCTTAGTTCTGGTACTTAACTCAAGTGAAATCACCAACCTGGTAGAAAAATAACCTGACCAAAACCGATCTTACAGTTTGCTGTTTGTCTGCTGAGTTGAATTGATTCCTGGCATCACTGCCACACTCATTGCAAAGGAGGGTGTGAAAGTGAGGAGCTAGGAGTAAAGATGGAGCAAACAAAGGGCAAAAAATCGTTATATCAGCTCAGCTGTGCATGAAAATGCAACACTGCAGCTCTTTCCCACTTCTTGCACTGCTTCCTCTTACTTAATCCAGCTAGTAATATGTGCCTGTATGCGTGCTTAAAGAGTAATTTTTCTAGCATTTATTTTTACCTTGTAAAGTAGAAGAACAGCTAAAAGTTAGATGCCTTATTGCCTGAAAGTTGACAATTTTTTGTGTTATGATAAAGGTAAAGAAAGCATCATTCACTGTAGAATACCTCGTAGTAAACAACCATGCCACTGATTTTCATGGAGAAGTAAAATATCTCTGGCATGAAATAGTTTTCAGTTAAGTTATGGAACTGTTTTCATGAAATTTCCTGGAAATCTGCTTTGAACCTTCATTTACACAAAATACAATGTGGCTACGTAAGTAAATGTTATTGAAATATTCTCTAATTTTAGCAGTGTTATCATTTTACAAGGTATAATTTGTGTTATTTTTCTTTTTATTTTTTAAAGAAAGGTCATTATACAGTTTCCAAATCATTAGATGCCTAAAAAAAGCAACTCTCAAAATAGGGATTTTTTTTTACTGTGTTTTCTCTGACCTGACAAAAATTGTAAAAATGACCGACCCTATCTCATATCATGCAGAACGACATGCTGGAGGACTGGTGTGAAGAATCTGAAAAATGGACTATCCAGTTTTTTGACTCTGCATGATAAGGACACCATCGGCTCCAGATTTGATAACTTTTGTTTTTAGATGTGAGTAGATATGATTTAAATAAATCACATAGATAATTGGGTGCAGGTTGCTGGGGCTTCTTAAATATTATCATTTTGGCTAGCTATGTCTCTGTTTGGAAAAAATCACCAAGTAATTAATGTTGCTCCACAGCATTTCAATATCTTTATGACACAGATCCAAAAGGAAATTGATTTGTTTATGTACCGTAATATATATGGCCTTGCTATACCATTTAGATCTACATATCTGTACTCAGTAGCAAATTTGCTTGTAATTAGAAGCAAATAGAGCAAGTAAAGCTTTGGACACATTGGAGAGTCTTCAAACTGCATACAAGGTACTCATTTGAAAAAAGAGCCTGTACTGTGCAGAGTAGCTCAAATGATGTAGATTAGATAAGATTAAAAAAAAAAAAAAACTTTTATGAAAATTAAAATGTGTTCAAAAAGATCAAAACATTGCAAAAGAAATTTTTTTCTGGGACTTCACTGGTTCAACTAATGTCTGTGGAGTTATACCAAAAGCACACCTATGGCAGATCAGATACGTAAACTTTCCTAAAAATGATGCCCATTGTTAAATATTGCCTGTCCAGTAACACATACAGAGAAATGTTTTGAAGTACTGAGTACAAGTGAGTAAGGTAAAAATTGTAGAATAAGGAATGGTTTTACAAGGTCAGGTAAGACTAGGCAAAAAACACTAATAAAGAAAGAAGCAACTTTGCAGGTAAGAAACAATGTAATGCATTAATATTCAGGCTGAAGGTCACAGAAAGGAGGAAGACACAAGATTTGCGGTGCCAAGGGTGACAGCCTTTGTAGTAGTTGGATTTTCAGAATTTGAATACACTGCATGTGATTTCAAGGCTTAGAAGCCCATCAAGGCTTGGAAATAGAACTTCTGTTTCTTTTAAAATGATTGTAAAATGATTGTGCCATCTTCAACACCGAAAAAGAGTGGTCATGTACGGACTAAATTTTTCTGATATAATTGAGCCTTCACTAGTCAGAGCCAATGGTGAAGAAAGGTTGTGAAGTTTTCTTCTAAGGATCTAAGTGTAATATACTTATAGAAGGACTGAAATATTATGACCTGTTTAGGAAATCTAGTGAATTTATTGGAAGACATGCCACCACGCACATCTGGTGAGCTTATAAACATATGATGGTCTTTCTGCTTTTTAAATTTTGATTTTTAGCACATTTTTTAGCTATCATAACTTGGAAAAAATACTTTTTATGTTGCAGCTTCAAAAGGCCCATTTTTGTTAGGAAAGCAAGTTCTAATTTGAGCTTCTGCACTGTACAGAAAAATGCAATTCATGTAAATAAAATTACTATGTTGTTCTAAAAGTCAAGTTAATTTTCATGTGCTGATGCAGAGATACAGAGAGAATGTACATCGAAGTTCATATGTAAACACTCGTTCTGAGCACATAATAAATGTTTATTAAAAGATATGCTTTGAGATACACCCCTTATTTAAATCATACACTGTTTACTGCTTAAGAGTTTTTATGTAGCCTAGAAATTGCGAATGAAAAAACTTGATGAGATTGATTGTGAATACAAACAGTTGTCTTCTCTTTTTGTTCCTCCAAGGCTGTATTTTGACTTTGAGAATAGCCTTCCCCTCAGCTGTGACTTCTAGCTCCTTGGCATCTCTTGTTCTCTTTATAACACAGTTTAGCTTATTTTAAGATTAGAAGTGACTCTTTTTTAATGTCTTTTATTTGTTGGGCTATTCATTTTGCTGCTGCCACTTCTTGAGCATTTATAATAAGTAGACAGGTAAGTGAAAGAAAAAGAATGGCTGATTTTGATTTTAGAGGAAATTGCAATTATTCTTTCTGTTGACTAAGAAAAGCTTACTACTAGAACTATTACTTGGTACTTCTATATGTCCAATTTTAATGCTAGTGCAAATCAACTGGTTTCTGATTCAGTGAGGATTTGGATTAAAAACAATTTTATTAGAGGGAATAACAGTTGTCATATTTATTTTGTATAAATTCTATTTTTATTTTTGTTGTCATTTTTATTTGGTATGTATTCCTTAAAATAATAAGAAAAGTAATTCTTGCTAGAGCATCACAAAGTAGAAATGAAAATAATAATAATAATTACAAAAAACCAAACCAAAACAAAACAAAACAAAACAAAAAAAAAAAACACAAAAAAGCAAAACAAACAAAGAAAAAACCAACAACTAACAGAGCCATTTGTATAAGACATGATCAAAAACATCTCTGTGTACTCAGGCAAAAGTAGACTGTGCTACTAGTAAAAAGAAAAAGAACAGGAGTTAGTTCCTCATTTAAGGGAAAACTCACTTTTCCAGATTGCTTAAATGAAATATCTTACTAAGAAAAATACGACTGAGAAAAGAAGAGAAATATTTTTGTTAAGGCCAGACCTTAAGTTCTATTTTTGCAGTATGTCTATTGGAAAAAATATTGGCACCAAAGTAGAGAACAAAGGCAGAGGAGCAACAGTTCTAAGGGTGGAGGTTTAAGATCCTATTGTTTTGGAATCTGAGTACTGATTCTATCCATGAAGACAATTATTCCGTACTTTTTCTTAGAAACTGGAAGAAAATATGTCTTCATACATTACATTTAAAAAGGAATAATTCATAAAAATGTTGTTAAGAAAGTAATACGTACGTGATACATACTAGCAGTGCTATTTGACTAAAGATTGCCTTTTCCTAGCTGTTGGAAGGGAGAAATGAAAGGGATAGCATGTAGAACAATGTTGGTTGCTCAGAGCTTTCAAAGAGGATCTCAGCAGCTGCTGCCTTGTGTTGAGGTTAGGAGATGAAGTATGCATCTTTATGCTGTTCTGTCCTATGTAGTACTTATAAGCAAAGCTGCATGTCTCTTATAAGTAGATCATATTGATGCCGTGTGATCTTTAGGCAAGTAGAGTCAGAAAGAGAGCATTTCTTTTGTACATCTTAAAAACGGGCCTTAGATGAAGGAGGATTCTACTGGGGAGGAATGGAAGCAACAACAGCATATCAGAAGTGTTTAATTGCATCCAGAATGTATCAATCACTTATTTTTCATCTCTCTCTGACTTTTTAATTTGAGTTTCAAAAAGCTTGTGAGATTTTTGTTTCAGATTGTCCTCATAGAAAGAAAGTGAGAAAGAAAGTGTTGTAAAAACACACACATTCATGAGGATCTTCAAGAACTGTGATGATATCATGTGGCTCTGTAGTAAAATTGTTACTTTTCCTATGATAAGTTGATAATTTTGAACATTCATTGTCTCAAGGTTTTGTTTTATTTGTTTTTAATGATTTGAAGCAGCTTTCAGAACTACAGAACTGGTTGTCCTGATGGAAAGCAGCAGTACTGTATGCAGAGGGCAAACAGCAAATGTTTCTCAACAGGTGACAGGCTAAAATGAGACTGAAAATGGAGAATAAATACGTGATAATTACAGCTGATTCAGAATAAATTCTTGCATGTTGTCACATTGAGGGAAAGAATGTCAAAGTGACGTTCTTTATCCAATAAAGTGCTCCCGGGGACTGTTTTGCCTGCCAATTCAATAAAAACATACTTTCAATGGGTACTTCAGAAGGAAATTTACTTCAAGCTACTGCCAAATATAATAGCTTTCATTGAACTAAGTAGATGAGAGTTTCAATACCAAACTCTCATTGGAAGTGGTAGCCTGTCCCTTGAGTAATAACACTTTCCAGGGAAAACGGATCCATTCTGATATTGCTGTTATTTGGCAAATGACAGAGTAATACTGCTTTGAGACTTGTATCCTTGCAACAGATAATTTTTATTATAGTCTGCTTGAGACTAGTGTCAAGGAGGCACTCAGGATAAAGGAGAAGATAGTGTAATGGTAGATGCTGAACAAGGAGCTGTGTTTAACCTCTAGGTTTTGCTGCAAATTTTACTAATGGACATAGTTCTCTGTCCTAGCTTTTATCTTGTCAAATAATTATATGGAATTGTAAATGGCAACCAACCTATCCATCAGGTTAAAAAAANCCCCCCCCCCAGTAATATCTGTGTGTACCATGAACAGTGTGTTTGCATAACTTTAGATCTTAGGGTTTTACATTCATGCCCAGACCTAATTAAGAGCATCCCATTTTTTCCAAAGGTGCTGAACTCCCGTGACTCCCACAGAAAAGGATCACTAATGCTCAGCACTTCTGCAAATACTTTACTGGAAATCTAGGCGCTTTTATTTTATGTGGTTAAATACTGATACTGAAAGCTTGTGTTAAACCTTTTCATTTGAAAACATACCTTTTGTCAGTCTCTTTAATGTAGTGACTGTGTGCTTTTGTAGCCTTTAATGAACTGCTGCTGGGACTAAGCTATGCCAAATGGCCAAGTAGATACGGCTTGAGTACTGGGGTTTGATATGGAAAGATGCTGATTCCTTCCTGATTTAAATGGCAAATTATAAGTTGTACTCTCACGTTATCAACTTCGTACTATGAGGTCTCTGTAGCATTTCAACTGTTTTTATTTTAAATTATCAAAAAAAGGGCATTTTGTGATACATAGAAAAAAATGGCTGAATTATCACAGCAAAGATATGGAAAATGTTCCAGTTTGTGGGAAAGTTATTTGAAAAGAAATGAAATACACAATTTAATTGTGTTTGGGTATTATCAAGGTGAAAAATTAATGTTGGATCAGAATCTGTGTGGGGAAGGACACTGAAACTATTTGACTTAATTTGGCTTCATAGAGAGCCATCAAAATAAATGAGTTGGAGCGTATGAAGGTATAGAATTGGGAAGCTACTGAGGAAGTTAAATGTTTCCCACAACTTTTCTCCATCCTCTGCTCCCTCCCAGCCTAATGCAGACGCGATTGCTTCTGCTGGTTTACTTTGCTGTCAGCAACAGCAGGCAGGGGAGCCATGTGCACGTGTCCCCTTCTCTCTCCTTTCCTAGCTTGCTTTGCCCACACCCTTCTTTTGCTCTCAATGAGTCCTCCTGTGTGGCAGCTTTTCCTGTGCCCTTCAGTTCCAGCTACCAGAATGTGGGGTTAAAAGATGTGAATTATCTTGTGCTGACCCAGTAGACCCATGGGTTACGTCTGTGTGATGTGCAAAGATCTACAAAAGAGTTGTACAGCTTTTAAAGTCCAAAGTAGGATTTTGGTGTGATTTACACTGGTGCATAGGCTTTGAGCAAAGACTGATTCCAATGCTAGTGCAAGAAATCTGACTCTGTTATGTAGAGAGAAGTATTTCTATAGCCTTTGGGTCTTTCTCAGCTCAGTCTGTGAGTCTTCTGACATGAGAATTTCATAACTAATATTACTGTGTTGTGCTATGTAATAGTACACAGTTAAGAATAATTTTCTTGTTCTTCTGCACTTAAAAAAAACCAAACAAACAAACAAACAAAAAACCAACTGAAATTATCCCGGAGTTTGTAATAAGATAATATGGGGAAAATGTAACTATGATGTTATAATTACTTTAATAATATTTTAGAAGTTTGGGTAATAGATTTTTACCAGAAGAAATTGCTAAATGGTTGGCTGTACACTCAATCTAGTAATATTCCTTTGTAATACATATTAAAATCTCCTATTTAAATTATATTAATTTCCACTAGAACTTAATTGTCTGTAGAATAGGCAACTAATTGTATCATAACTTTTCAGGTTGCTTACACATTGAATTAATTTTTTTGATACTTATTTCCCTGAAAAAATTCCAAAATATTCTATGGAACAAAAGAATAAGGAATGGGATAGTGGTTCTTCTGTTGCTTCTGGCTTCAGGGTTTTCCTTTCATTTGAGAGATGATGCAGCCGTATTTGGCTAATTTGATTTCATGTTACTGCATATTTGTATTTTTATTTTCTCTTTTTTTCCTTTAGAGGCATCTAGGTCATTATTTGCATTATCTGTCAGTCTCACTTTCTCATGTGAGTTTTGGAAACTGTGGCAAATTATTTATAAAACAAAACAAAACAAAAAACAGAAACAAAAAAAAGCTTCTAGGTTTCTCTTTCTTTATGGAGGAATAGCAAAATCCCAGAAAATATCAAGGCCTAATGGACAGACCAGAGTGCACCACTACTGTAAGTTTGCAGCAATTGAGCTAATTTTGTTTTTATCTTTCTTTACATGAAATACTCTCATCAACTCTTAGGAAGTTGTATTAAGTTCTGGTATGGTATTGTATTCCACCACTCTGAATGCCATGAGAGTAGTCTTGGTTGGAAAGATGAGGCCACCATTATGAAAACACACGTCTTTGTGTTACCCCTTTTGTATGAAGGGGGGATGTGCTGTGATTTTAGTCATAAACTGAGCCAATTTTCTTAGCTGTGATTTTGTTTGGGGTGCAAGAGCTGGTGAAGCGTAGAGTCCAGAGGCAGTCCCAAAAAGTTCAGTGAGGTTGCTGAGGCCAGAGGAGGCAACATAGTCCTGGCACAGCGGATGCATTCGAGATACATTTTATTGACAGATATGCCCTGAGTAAGTGCAAATAGTAGGGAGAGGAAAAGGAAAGAAGACTGTATATGGGTGGGAGAGGGAACTCTTTTCCAAGGGACCTCTTTTCTGAGTGAGCAGATGGAATGTACCGGAAATACTTAAGTCATACTAATAAATAAAGAGCAACACAGAGTCCCATGAAGCAGTGTTTCTGCCTATACAGCAGAAGAAATCTGGTCTCAGAGCCAAAGCTGCAATGGCAGTGACTCATGATCTGCAGACTGTGGGATATTCCCTTTATAAAGTGCAGTGGAATGAACTGCTGTTCAGATGCAAAATATTCTCTAAGACCCACAGCTGAGCTTTGAACAGAAACTTTTTGACTTGTCAACAACAACAAAAGTAGCTAGCTCCAAGAAAAGAAAAGAGGAAGCAGGATAAAAAAGCGTATAAGTTAGTTGTGAAAATAAATATTTGAGGGGAAAGGAAAAAAAGCACAACACTTAAAGGAGCTGAGATTCCTGTTCTAGTGATTTGATTCCCTCCGCCCCCATTTAATTTTTATTTTTTTTAATTACTTTTGTACGTATCCTAATGAAGTTCTCCCTCAGGGTGTAGTTCATGGGAAATATTCTCTTTCTACTGCCTGCACAAACGCTATAGGTAGATTGGTATCTTCTGATCTCACTTAAATATGTTTCAAATAGGCATCAGAGTTCTATGTGAGCCTTGCAGGTAGATGTTTTGATTTAGGACTTTAGCACTTGAGGAAAAAAGAAAGTTTTAATTAGGGTTGTTATTTTGTTTGTTGTTAATTAGTGCTGTTATTTTGAAGGTTTTAGAAAATAAACAAAATTTATGGAGGCGGAACATGCAGTTTTTGGTCTCACATTGTTAAGAGGAAGAAAATTTCTGCTCCTGTAACTTCTTCAAGTGACTTTTTACTAGTGATTTCAGCCCTTGTTACTTTTTGCTGCTTAGTCTTTACAGTGCAGCAGGTAAAGGAATATCAGTGTATCATATTCAGCTGCTTGCCAGCTGCAGAGCGTCCCATCCAAGCAATATAAGGTGAGAGCAAATAACATAGTGTAGCTTATGTCATGAGATGTCAGGTAATACAGAGATTTAAAAGTCTGAGAGGATTCCATTATTCCCCAGATTTCCCCAAGGAGAAGAAGAGGAAAGATCTGTGCTGTAGGAAGGGCTGATTCTGTAGCCCCAGTGCTTTTCCACCATGGCCTATGGTCTGCCAAGCCAAACACGTGGCTCCTGTGATAGTCCCTTTGGTGAGATGTGCTTTGGGATGGTGCTGGTTAGGCCACACTTCATGCTGTGAATGATATTCTTAGCTATCCCTAGTTGCCTTATGTTCAAATGTCGCTTAGTAATGTGTCTCCAGTAGGGTGGACCACAAAACCGTGTCAGTCTGGGTACCCTCTAAGCTTTCCGATCTGCTTGGTGGATAGCTAGTGTTCCTGATGCACAGCTAGCTGTAGGGCCATGCACTTTAAGAAGAGAACTGGGAGAAATCTTGCATTCTTTCATCCCACTTTCATTCACATGGGAACATAAACTCACAGATCTTAACTGAAGCTGTATATCCATTGCACTATTAAAAAAAAAAGAGAGAGAGAGAGAGAAGGAGAGAAAGAGAAAATAAAACAACTACCCCATCTATATATACATAAAAAGAACTCTGTTCACATACGTACTGTGACATTCAAATGACATTCCAAAGTGTGACACCAGCAGGACTTTGTTGCCAAAGCTCTTTACTCATGTTTTGTTGTTTTTGTTTTAAAAAGTTTCAAAATGGCCATATTAAAGTAATTTTAATGGTCTGAACAGCTTAACAGCGGCACAACAACTTCAGAGAAAATAGAATGGTGGTACTTTTTTGCTTAAAACAAATACTCTGCTGCTAAGGTAATCTGTGCCTGTGTATGAAGAAGTTCAAGTGTGTAGCAAAACTGTTGATGCTAAATGTGTGGTATTATTAAAAAGCTAAGTTTTGGAGTGTTTACAGATAGTTATGAAACTTTCTTTTTCGAGAAATAATAAAGCATATTAATTAAACCCCTTAATTCAAGCTGAAATGTGCGAGAGGTGGTCTTACAGCATTCAGTGCCCTCTTTTACCAATCTGGAGAAAAGATTATTGCCAAGTGCCATATTTTTGTGTGCTGCTGAGAATAATTCAACACCTCTTGAGGAAATCATACTTGAAAAACATCCCACATTAGCGGACGTGTTTTTGTTTTGCTCAGTGTCCAATGAAGGAAACAATGTTTTCTGATAGATAAAACCCAAATCACATTCATTTGTATGAAGTATCACGCGCAGCACACATAACAGCTAAACATAGCTCATAGAGATAAAATATATCTATATTTAAATAATAAAAAAGTTCAGTAATGACACAGACATGATATTGCATGATCATTCAAAGTCTTTTCTGTATCATACAATATACTACTTTGGTGAAGATTCAAAGCTTATTGTAGGTCGTATTTCAATAGGGTAATTTTTGTTCAGACCTTGGTAACATGCATGGGGTCTATAAGCTACTTAAAAATGTGCACCGAAGTTGTGTTATTTAGCAGCCCAAACTACCACAGGGGATAAAATAACTTGATAGAGAATGTGAAATGCATCTACGTGAAGCACATATATGTCATCAAGATTGTTCTGTTTAGATTTACACTGATGCACTTTTGATGAACTTCAGACTCTGCTGCAGCTTATAAAGAAAAATGTGCCTTAGGACTGGGACAGTGTTAATTTCCTTAGTTATGCCATGTGAGTATCATTTTTACTATATATTTCTTTGAAGGTGGAAAATTGTTTTTTAATTCCAAAACAGTCAGGATGCATTAGAAGTGTGTGTAGATAGGTAGGTGTTGGATTTTTTTGTTCTCTTTTTTTTTTTTTTATTTAATATTTTGAAGCTGTGTTTTGAAAACTGAAAGACCTCCTATGTCTGTGTTTAAGGACTTTGAGCGGTAACGTTGATTTTCGTATCTGAAGCATACAGTCTGTCGCACTGGTGCAGCTACTGAGCACAAGGATAAACTTTTTATACATTCATAATTGTGAAGGAGCAAAGTTGCAAAATTAGGTGTTATAAAACATCATGGAAGCACATATTTTCAGTTTATTAATACATATCTTGATAAAATATTTATTAACATGAACTGTGACACGGGTGTGTGCTGCGAGGGCATCTTGTTTCAATTCTGCTCTGCACTTACTAGCTCTGCCGGATTGCATTTGATCTCTGAGCCAAGATAAAACCCACAATGAGAACCAAACAGTGCAAATAAACAAAAATGTCTGGGTAAAGGGTGTAAAACAGAAGAAGTATTCCGCTCAGTCCAGTGGTACGTACAACCAGACGCTGCTATTCTAAGGCAGCAACTTCAGACAAGGTTTGCCAGCTGTGGTACGGAGGGGCTGGAGCTGCTGGACTCCATGGGAGGCTGGAAGTGGCCGTGGCAGGGAGGGGCACAGCTGCCTGAGTGCTGCTGTAGTGCTGCACATACCGTCTTTGCGCTGGTTTAATACTCGGTGGTAGCTGAGAAAGAGCATGAAAGGCATGGGGTTTTGTTATCCTTTCCTGTATGCAATTTGTATGTGCCTTGCCTATCTGAGTCATGGGTTTTTATGTGAGACTTCTGTAAAAGTTTTTTGTAAAAATGGTTTTGTTAATCAATAATCCCCAAGGTATTGGTCGCTTTTAGCTGTTTTATGAGAGGCTTGGAACTTAGTGCACTGAGCAGGACTGGGTTGGTGGGGGATTATTTCTTCAGTAAGATCAGGGTCTGGGCAAGGCTGCTTTTGTAACAGCATGTCACTATTTTCATTCAGTAGAGCTAGAGCTTGGGCACAGCTAGGTCACTGCTTTAGGATGAGCAGTGCTACCAAACTGGTTTCCATTACCTGAGGAAACTTGAGAGTCTGAGTTCTTCTTGTGCTAGCTTTCCTCTGCTCCCTTGTCTGAATGGACGAAGGGAAACCCTTTTGCTACAGTTGCTTAAATATTTAGTAGTGAGTTCAGCACTTATGGCTCTTGATTTCAAAGGGGCTAGCCCCAGAAATAAGCACAGCTGTTGTACACTCAGGAGTAAGTGTTTTCAGGACTGTGTCTTAGCAGCACTTGTACAGGGCTTGGGTGGTATTAACAATTTCAGGTCCTGAACCTGTAAACTCTTATGTTTCAGTAACACTATTCTTGAGAACAGTCCAGTAGTACTCGCATGAGTGCAATTATGGGCACAATTAAGTGCTTGCAAGTTCATGGCGTTAGTTTTCAAAGGGACTGTAAATTCTATAGTCCATTGCAAAACTATATATACTGCAATGACCTGTGAAATTGCTACATGCATCTATAGCTGTGTGAAGTGAACTGCACATTTCTAATACCAAGTTCTACCTCTGTTTAAATGAACAAGTCACATTACTCACATGAACAAACCCAAGCAAATAAATTAAATGATAAGGGATTTCTTACGAGTGTAAAGTTAATAATTTGTTTATATTTTTGCAGGGCTGTTGCAGTGGATTTAACTGTTGAAATTTGCAGTTTTGTTCAACGTACTGAATCATAAATGTGATACCTGGGTTCTTGCACTATGTGATAAATAAGCTATTGAGTTTGCATAGTGAATGAGTAACACAGGCTGGACTAAAAGTCTCTGAAGTTGCTGAAAAGCTTTCCACTGATTGCTGTGAAAGGAGAATCAGGCCCCATCTAGAAAAACTGATCATCTTTGTTTTGTTTCAGATTTTCAAAACTGTACATATTTGAAATCTGCAAGTGTTAAAATCATGTCCCTACATCCAAGGTGACATAATGCCATTGTTTTTCCTTGTTTCTCTTTGATTGCTGACTATTGTTATCTTTGGGTGAAATTCCCCCAGATTTTATTTCTAAATGGTTATATGCTGGATAGTGTTGATCTCTTCATTGGGTATAGTCAACATCTTGTGTGTTTTGAGATCTTGAAGATAAGCAAAATCAAGAAAATTAGTATTTATTATACTTTCTTTAGTGTACAGGGCAGATTATAAATGTGGCAATGAAAACAAGTGATCTTTTTGTATTGGCAATGGGAAAAAATCATTTCTTAAACCTGAACAGAGTGGTAGATCACAGTTATAGATAGCCTGGAGTCATGAACAGCCATGTTTGTAGCCGGGAAAAGGTAATTACCAGGATTGTTAATTCTCTTTAAAAGCACAAGGAGAATTCCATAGGAGCATCTTTATTTTTTTCATCAACTTTTTGAAAGTATTCTAGTTAGCTTACGTTATTTATTTAGAGTCCCCAAAGTGGGCCATGTGACATCTGTTTGGATGCAGGGTAGGCTTTTGCTTCACAGCTGAACTTGAAATATCAGTGTCTGAGAAGTGAATAATTCATCCCATTCCTAAAGAAAAACTCTAATTACAGTAAATAAATAAAACAACAGAATTAAGCACTACAGTGTCACAGGTGCTTGTTTAGGGCAGTCGTTGGAGAGTTACGTGGACACTGATATTATGCTTTGTCGTTGCTATGGAAACTTTTTAATACATGCAGTTAGGGAATAAGAAAAGGGAAGTAATTTTGCATTCCTAAATCCAGTTTCCTAGTAATAAGAGGGATGGATTGTAGACTACCAAATTTCTACCAAAGCTTTCCGGAAGATCCCAAAGTTATTAATCTCCAGAAGGAGGAGAAAAAGTATACTAATAACTTCCTACAAAGAAACAGGACTAAATGGCATGTTTTTTATCATGCACAGACTAATCAATTAAAAAAAGCCAGTATTTTGGTTGTCCTCGGTGGGGGGGGTGGGGGGGTGGGGGGGAGGAGTTTATCAAAAAGTAGGTCTTGTACAAACCCAGAATGAATCCTAAATCATTTCAAACATGAACAACAAATTCTGAAATAATTTTTTCTAACACATTCTTTAACGTACATTTAATGTATCTTCTTTATTCTTTTGAAATAATCTTGATATAAGATCCAGGAAACTGATTCTAATATGGATGTTGTGTGCATACTTAGAAACTTGATCACAGGATTCCTCTTCTGTTTGCTAAAATTAATTTTGAGTGAAGATTATTCTATATGCTTTCAGAACAAAACACTTTTATTCCAACAATGTTTAGTTGATTGTTATATGTGGATGTCTATAATGTGAATTCCTACAGATGAAATATGAATAAACAGGATTTGTATGAGAGAGTTGATCAGGTATTCTTTTTACTTTAATCTAAAAAATTGTCTTCAATAAGAATTGTTTTATTAATAAAGTTGGTGTTCTAGTGTTTACCTAATTTGATATAAATTTGTCGGAGTCCATTCTGACAGAGTAATTTGCATGTTCAAAGTGTAAATACTTCAGAAAATTTTTATCGCATTGCTGCTGTTCCTTTTTCAAAGAACACCTTTCTTAAGAATGATAATTAGATTTCTTTTTTTTTTAAATGACATCAGAAAAAAAGCGTTGACAAATGTAACTTGTGTAGGTACTAAGCATTTTCTGTTCTTGGTTTTCACAAAATTTTAGTTTCAAATTGGTTCTTTCAGATGTTCTTTTGAAGTCTTTCCTAATGCTAGTTTAAATTTCATCTGAAGGCTTTCAATTCAAGGAGAAAACCAATATGTCACAGAATTACGTTCAAGGATATCGCAGCATAAAGATTTGAGTTTAAATATTGATTAGATCTCTTAATTTTGCTTTCCTGTTTGTGAACTTGTCAATTAATTTCCAGAGGGATATGAAAAATAGGTTTTAGACAAAGATAATCCACTATAATCCCAAAACAGAAATCAGAGGACAAAATGGTCACAGCAATAAATTATTCTTTTATATATTCTTGTTACCTTGATTCCTCCAAAATTTTTCAAATCCCTTGCTTAAGGTCACAGGAAATATGAACCTTGCCAGAACCTTAAAATAAAGAGGCTGATAATATGTAAAAGAAAAATGTTAGATTATTTTAAATAACATTTTTTTTTAATGTAATGGAACGTTTATTCTTTGAATTTACTAGTCATATTTATAAGAGTGGATTTTTTGACTATCCCCATAAATTGGACGTTCTCAGTTTTTGTTGATTAGATAAAGCAGATAAAGCTTTAAAATATTACAGAAAGTTCAAAGTTGGCTCCAGTCATTTCACATCAGTCTATACAAAAACATATGCTCTCACAGACAGATGGTCACAGAGCAGCTTCTGCAAAAGTTTTTCTGCAGTCAGAGGTTTATAAGTTGTAGAAGACTGTACTTCATCAGCATGTTTTGGTGATTTCCACCACCTCGCTCTCTCTCTTAATTCTGTTAATCTAGAGTTAGAAAGAAAGGACAGTTTCTTTATGGGGGGTGGTCATTCTGACTTCTGTAGTCGTTACTGACACGCATTTGTAAAAGAAATAATTTGGCACAAATCACCATCTGTTTAAAGTCAGTGTTGTATGCAAGTCAAATGCTTGAATGTTATATTCTAAGATGATCATGGAGATGCAAATGAGAGTTGTGGGTTGGGCACGAAGATAAAAGAGTTAGGAACAGAAGGGTGGTATAGTAAACACAGGCACTGATATACTGGCCTTGAAGATGCACATTAACGATGATGGCAGGACTCAGGATTAAAAGGATTGTAATTACTAGTTTTTTAATATATTTCTAAGTGTGAACGTGTCTTTTTTTTTTCTTCTAATGTTGTATCTGCTTTATGAAAGAGCAACTTGATTTCCAGTACATGTTTTCTACAAAAATTCTGCTTTGAAGGAGAGGCATAAATAACAAGTGAAAACTTTGGTAGTATTATTGTGAGAAACAAGGATTTAATACAGTAAGAACACTCACTAAGCACTTATGTAAGTCACACAGTGTTCACCCAGGTTGCAAAGTTTGGAAGTGATGTTCTGCTCTGCTTTTAACGTTGGCTTTCTCTACATGTACTTATTCAAATATGTAAGTATTATTAAAGCATACCCCCAGTTGACTGTGGCATAATATATTGCTTGATGAAGCATGTGAGTTTTGACAATTCTGGCTGCAAACGGTACTCAAAACCAACGCTTTCTTGGCAAATTTGTGCCAGGCTTTTTTTGCAGTTAATGCATATGCTAAGAATTATTACTGTTAACTTGGAGAAAAGGTTTCACACAAGCTGAAAACGTTTGTTTTGGACCAAACAGAAAAAAAAAGAAGGACTTGCTTACTTATTTGATTAAATGCAAAAGTGAGACCGCACGTAGGATTTTGTTGTGCTGTGATAGAACTTATTTTACCAGCCACTTTCATAACCTTTAAACAGCCTTAAATAGTACATATGAAAAACACATTCATAACAGATTCCCCACAGGGAATTTTCTTTGGTTTAAGAAAATTTTATTAAAGATTGGCATTGCAAATAACATTTTTCATAACTATATGTAGACCTGTTAAAATTTTTATTAAAACTGGAGTTTGGCCTGTTCTTTTTCATCATTCTATCAGATATTAAACTCCAGCAGCAGCTGTAGGAAATGGAGAAAGGGATTTTCAAAGGGATTTGAGTCTCCCTGTCTCTGTGCCTTTAGTGATCATATTATCATAACTATCACACATAACAAAGCTCTAAATCTGTAATTCAGATAAAGTAGTCAGGACTTCGAAATACAAAAATCCAAACATATGCTGTAACATTTTTTTTGCAGTCCTGGTTCCTTTAATGTGGATTTTGTAAACTTGAAGAGGTATCCAACAGATTTTGTGTACTAACACATCTAAATGACATTATTACTTAAACATTTGACTGAAACTTAATTAACAGTATGTTCTGTTACACCGACAGTGATTCCACTAAGAGTGTACCAGACACTGTTCTCCAAATGATGTGCAAACCACTAAAGGTTAATAAGAAATGATGTTAGAAGCCTTTTTTTTTTTTTTTTTTTTTTTTGACTGAATTATGTAAGCTAAACTGCTGTGGAGGCAATGCCCATCTTCTCTACAGTGTGTGAGCCCCAGTTCATGAGGACACAGCTCAGCAAAATGCTGTGTTGAAATGGTAAGTGGGAACACAGTTCTCTGATGAACTTAAAAAGCTGAAAATGCAAGGTACTGAAAGTTAAAGAGGTTAACTTTTAAATTAAGAGCAGCGTGGTGCAAAAGAAATGGTTTCTGAAGTATTTTAAGTACTTCTGTAAGTTTATTTACGTTGAGAAGATGGTTTTCATATTAAGTGCCTAGGGAAAACAGTGGTTGTATTGTGAAAAGTTAGGAAAACTCTAAATCTCAGTATCAAACTGGCTGGTAAATGAGCAGTAGCTTATATATTTATTGTAACACTGCCTTCTGCTGGTCACACCTCATTTATGATGTAAGTGAAAGTGCTGTATAATAATGGGATGTTCTGTTTGTCTGAAATTGTTCTCAAATATGAGACAGTTGGTGCTTAGGAAATATTTGTATGAAAATAGTGTACCTCTATCAAACTTGTATATATTAGGGACAAACAGATGGCATCTATGTTGTATGTTTACAGCTGTTAAACTGATACTTTCTCAGTCGCAGCTGAGAGAATTTTTCATGTGTAGCATAGAAGAGTTATCACATCTTTCCACTTGGTTGTTAAATTGATTCTTACTTTGGATATTTCTGCAGAGTCAGATTTTTCTGCTTGTTTCTGTGGTTTTTTTTTTCCGCTGGAAGGCTTTGTTTGTCAGAGCGTATACCAAGCAAGACATCTGCAGAGAAATTTCTGTTTAATGACGACAGTCTAAATATAACAGAGGCTAGAAGACTTTTAGATCTATGTGTTTATGTAGGTATTTAAGCAACTGTTTGCATGAACTGCACTTTTTGTTGGTAAGTGCTTTGTTATTCCTCAGCTGGTCATTCAAAATACGCACATATATTATGATAATTACTCCTGAGAGGAAAAAGGCAGAATTTAGAACATAGTTTCTGTTTTACTCTCTAGAATGTAGAACACAGCTTTTAATTTTTTAAAAAATCTCTGTATAATGCTACTGTAAAGAGATTTTTTTCTGTTTTCTTATGTGTATAAATGGTAAAAAGTATAATGTGAATTTATATATACATATACATATCTGCACATCTGTCAAAATTAAGGAAAATATTTACCACCATCTGCTGGCTTTAACATAATAGGTTGAAGAGGTTTGAAATGATTTTGTATTTCATTTGGTTATAACACCTGAAATTAAAAATCAAATATTCGGTAAGAGTTACCTTCAGTTGCAGATAGTATAATGGGTAAAACATGAGTTTACTCAGAGAAAACATTGGCATGCATGTCTGGCTGCCTACAGTAAAATTAATGACTAGATTGCGCAGTGTGGGAAAATTTTTATTTTACTTTGGTTTTCCTGAAGAAGCGAAACCCTGCTTTAGTTGCCTGAGGCTACGTTTTTAAGCACCTTTATTACAGCACAGCTAAAAACCCAGCTATCAGACAAAATGCATTCTGTTTTATTACAGAGGATTACTTCAAAAAGCACAATTCTGTACATTCTAGGGATAATTTAAACACCAGCAATCCCTATTGTGCGGCAAATAAAGAGTAATTATCCACAACGCATACTGGAATTGCATTTTAATGGACAAGGCACATCAGAAAGTCTGCAGATGGAAACATTTCCTCTTTTAAGTTTCTTCCCTGAATTTGGGGCCTCGCCCGACAGCCTGAGGGGCTGTACCCTGTCTGCATGGGATCTCAGTGGAGCCCCAACCATGGCTTGCAGCCCCGCCGTCCTCAGAGGATCACTGCAGTCCCATCTGACTCGTGTAGTCTGAACCTTAAGGTTTTAATAATCAAAGAACAGCCTAGCTCCATGTGCGCGTTTTTAAATTCCAAATCTCATCTTAGATGTAGCAGTAATTAAAAAGTCACTTGTAAGATGGTAATGGAATCAGCCTTGTAAGAGCAGATATAACAAGATGCATAATGAAATACTCGATGCCAGTGCTAGGGCTGAGCTGGGAAAGACTGGGTCCTGCTAAAAACACAGAAGGACATGGAAAAATACCAGTAAGGATTTAATCTTTGCTGGTGCGGGGAAAAAGGATTTAATGGACACAGAGCTGACCAAGAACTGTGCAGTAGTAATGAAGTTTCTTTTACCTTTTTGTGGATAGTGGTTGAACTGAACTGTTTTTATGAAATTCAGTGAAATTCCCTCTTTCTTTATATATTTGTCTCAATGTTTTAATTACAAGCATCTGTGCATGTGATTTATTCACTTACATGTGTGTGAGCTTGCTTGTGTGTATTCGTAGGACATGCATAAGAGCAAAAATCCCAGAGTGGGTTTACATTTCAGGGTGGTCACAACAGAATACAAACATACTTAAACCTGAGTGTTAAAGTGTGTGTATCCAGAGAGATAATATGTGGTAGTGGGCAGCATAATTCACTCTCATTTCTCTGAGTTAGTGAGGACTGCATAATTCATGAATGGCAGAGCAAAGTCAAGCCAGGAGTGAGTTGCACATGGACGTCACTATTGAATGCATATATCACATACTGCCCTTCTGGTTTTTTTTTAAATATATGTATTTTTTTTATGTTGGCATTGTCTTCTTTTCCATTCTTGATTGTTGACGCTATTTTCCAATGATATGTTTATAGAAGTTTTTTGCATTTCCCAGAAGAAAGCATGCAGGGATTCCTCTCTCCCACTCAGATCACTTTGTACTGTTAGGCATCAGAGCATGGCTGACACTATGCTGTTGGGCTTTCAGAATTATCTTCGAGAGCTTCCGCGTTTTTATTTCACAATAATCTTTTAGCTCTTACTTTTCCTTTTAATGTCTATTTATTCTTATGCATGATCTTTTATTTCAGACTTATTGGGCTGGTTTTTTTTCTCCTTTTTTTTTCTCTTTTCTTTTTTGTATCTCTGTATGTATTGTTTCGATTATACAACCTATAATGGGCTTTAGGAAATTGGATGAGTGTGAAAACAGCAATTGATTATTCCTTATACAGTAGCAGAATTAGCAGAGCTCAAACCTTCTCATAATCTGAGTCTGATCAACTGTGTAATGAAACATATTTCAAAGCTTTAGATACAGAGGAAAGATCAATGTACGTTTTTATTTAAAAAAATAAATAATGCTTTAAAGTATTAAAAATAAAACGGTAAAAGCACAAACAAATCAACACTGTCATTTTACACTTACAAATTTATATCCATAAAATCCATTTTCAGTCTATTATTTTGTTCATTTGGTCTCTGGAATTCCAAAGCTGAGAAGTACTTGTAGAATATTAAGTCATTTTTTTCATCTAAATTTTCATTTACTAAATGAAATATTTTGTTGTTTATAACATAGAGGTATTATAAAGTGGATAAATTTCTTCAGTTTGTAATATGGGTTGCAGATTATATATCAAAACATGTGGATTACAATGATTAAATATGTATAAAATCAGCATAATCCATTCATATGTTTGTAAGGCCCAGAGTCCTCCAGAGAGAGTCACAAATCCACTTGATGTTCTGGAGTGCTGGGTTTTTTTTTCCTTCCTGATTTTATCTGAAATGTGTGTAAAAATTCAAAAATCAAAGGGATCCCTGTTGGTTACCACTAAGTAGTCTCAAACACATATTTTTATCCTGCCTAAACTTGGTAGAGTCCTGTGCTTTTGTGCTTTTTTTTCCTCTTTATTTTTCTTTGAAAATGATCCATTTCTATTTCAGCTGGCAGCACCTACCTGGGAGACTTGAAGCAAACAGTTCATTTAGAAGTAAACCCCATCTCTTCTAGGTAGATCTTTCACAGTGTGAATGGATGGCATTCTGAGAGGATCCCAGATATTTGGGAGATGTCTGTCTACATCATGTGTTAAGAAAAATGATTTCTTTCATGTCTTCTGAAAGCCTATTTTGCCCAGACTTTCAGAAAGCCGTAACATGAGCATATGGGGGAGACAATTAAGCCAATCACGTACAATCCTAATTCAATTTATTTTGGTGTTTTTATTACTCTGCTTTGTTTCTGTAATTTCAAATGAATAACCCTAAAATATGGGTTACTCATTCTCAGGGGAAAAAGAGGTGCCTGTCTAGGAATGTCTTGCACACGTGCTTATGTGTAGTAATAGATATAACACAGGGAGAAAAATCCCATGTTATGCCCAGGTGTGACTCTCGCCCTTCTTTCACACCAGTTTTACACCTGTATCGACTATCGCCTGCATTCTGTCCATCCCTACTGGCTTCAGCAGAAGACGAGTGAGCTTCGGAATAAATATCCTATTGTGTAATTATTTTAGTTCTTTGAAATGTTTTTAGGGTTTTTTTTTTTTATCTCATTAAAAGCATAAAACATTTCCAACATATTTCATAAGCACTGAGAAGAATCAAACACGTTGACTTTTTTTCCTTAATTAAGTGGAACAGAAGAATTTCAATTTTTCAAGACAGCTATTATTGTAAATCCTGTAAGTAATACTGTTGCGATCATTTTGGGGACATCAGACAGGTATTTAACAGTTTAGTTCATGTTGCCTGGGACAACAAAAATGCTTCTATGCTGCATCTCAAAGCTTCTGGGATGAAATGAGTTGTGACATACCAGTGAAGATTAAATTTGTAACAGATAGAACACCTTTGAAGTACTAGCTTATGATTTCACAGTGGCATTAGGAGTCTTACTGCAGTATTTAAGCAGTTAGAAAGAATGCTGGCTATTAGTGGTTGAATTTTATAAAATAGGATTTTATTGTCTTTTAAATAGCCATGACAGCAGTTTGTATTATCCAAGCACAACATTTTTATTACCGTGTATTACTGTCAGAGAAGTGCTTTTTCACACTCCCATATATAAAACTGCGGCACTTAACCAGGTGAATATTTTTTTTCTGTTGTTCACTACTGTATCACTGAATTTTAAATGCGGACCTTTTCTTCTTTTTTTTTTTAATTTTTTTTCTGTTATTTTCCTGTTCTTCTTCCCTATTTCTTTTTTTTGGTCAGTGGCTTAGAGAGAGGGGAAAGAACAGAAACATTCACTGTTTGTCTCAGATAACACTAGAATATCAGATGTCCAAAAATGTTGTAAGCCTGTACATTTTTACGTATGGTAAATTACTTTTAAAAAATAGCGTAATTTCAGATGTCAAATATGCCTTTATCATGTGGCTTTATGACATGATATTACCAGTATGTAAAGCTACTATGCTTTATGTCTGAATCTGATCACATCAAAATTTCCTGCAGTATCATATAACAGTAGTAGAGACTCATTCCAAAGAATAATGTCCAGAAATCTTCAAGTATTCATTAAATCATTTGGGAGGGAAAAGGCATGAGCAGTAATCTCGTAAGGATTGCTGTACTCTGTATTACAATTTCCAGTGTTACTAATTTGTGAGAGATGGTTTAAAATATTAATCTCTGTATTGGCGGGATCTTTTAATGACTCTCTAGACTTCAATGGGTTAATTTTCAGCGAGGGTCGGGTTTTATATGTTTATATTTTCTTAGCCTTGGTCAGGAGAAATGGCTTTGCTTGCCCTTGTGCTGTGCCAAAGTGATAGGGTTTCATTCGTTTGAAAACCTAGCACATCCCAAGAGGTTACCTTGGTGTAGATTTCTTTCTTTCTGTATTAAATCGCTCATTGTCGCAAAGTGACTAGTGCTGCTGGGCTTTGAAAAGAACTTCTAAGAGGTTAAAAAAAAGCTTCTGTATGGAAGGATTTTTCAGTTCTGCAGACAGAATACAGTTTGCAGCTGTTTGATTTGCGACAGTGATATGGATCTGATTGTATACAGTATAGTAGGAGCCATGGATGCAGCTGGAATAGAGGTTATAAATTTTAAAAGCAATGCAGATTTTGGCCATTAATTGGCTGCTAATAAAAGCAAACTCAATGGGTTCTAACTGTGGGAGCCTGTAGCTCTGTATCTGATATCAGGAATTTATACACATTACACAGTTTTAGTGATTCAGACCACGACTAATTGAAATATGAGGCATACTGATCAAATTTAGCATTACCAGCATGCACTCTGGTTTGGGACTGTATGGCGACAAGGTAGCATTTATTACTTATTCTCCATAACACTGCCTGATTGAAATATCTAGCTATGTTGTCAGCAGAGGCCCAGCTGGGCTTTAGTACAGCTAATTAAGTCATTAAAAGAGAGGTCAAGCAATCTAACTCTTGCATACTAAACTACATAGAAGTATTTATTATATTTTTTAATAAGCCAAGATTTGAATTTTTAAACAAGTTTGTTTTAATAATAAATGCATTTGTAGGCTGCTTTGTCTGGGGCTTGATTAAAATAGGCATTTGTTAGCAACAAAGTGAAAACTTTTTGAGTCTTAGTTCAATAATAATAAAAAAGAAAATGAAAATGAAAGAAAAAAAACAAGAAAACCCACGCCTTGTGCATTTTTTTGAAGTGGCTAATAAATAAGCCTAACTCAAGATGACAACAGAAACGCAGCTGACTGTGAGCAAGCAGACAGAAGTTGGTTGGTAGTGCAGAGGGTACTATACTGCATGTATAGAAACATGTATTTCTTACAGGCAACTTATCCACTGGCATATTGAGTGGCAAAAATGCATCCAGAGGGAGGTGTTTCCTACAAACGAGGTTTGCATTAATGTTAGGTGGCTATTGTTGTCTATGTTACGAATTTAGATGGGAGAGAGACTTGGGTGAAGTGAAAGAGCAACTATTTATTCTAGGACTTGAAGAGCAACAGGCTGTGGATTACTTCCTGAATCTGGAAAAGTGAAGCAGGGAAAGGGTAACTTAGTACTACTTATGTTTTCTTTCCTCCCTTTCTTCTTGTGTTGGTCAGTGTCAGAGACATCACAGGATAGTTTTCTCAGATTCTACCATGTGGAAGAAATTCTTCTTCATAGCTTCCATTGATGACCTCACGTGTGTATCAGTAGAAACTGAAAGAAAAGGATTTCCAAATACAGTGATGATCAAAATATATCACAGTTGCAAATTGCAGCTTATTGATTCCTAGTCATTTGGTTCAAGGACTGTGGGGCATTCAGATTATTTTATTTTTAGTGAATTTGGAGTACTTCCAGAAATACAAAATTATGGTTTTCCACATCCATCTTTTTTTTCCCCCCTCTATATTAGGTGACAGTAATAGAGAAGAAACACAGATACAGTATTTATCCAAGACAAATACCCAAGGCAGAATACTGGGAACTGGGGAATGGTTTTTTTTTTTGTTTTTCTCAACCAGAAAACTTAACAGCAATGAATTTATTAAAGGATTTTGTTTGGAAATGAACAAATATTAGCACCTGGCAAAATGAACTGAATGTCAGTTTGTAGATGCTTTCTGTAGCTGTACAAAGTTAATCTTAAAACCCCAAATCCCTGATGTAAATCAAGTGGTTTCTTTGAGGTCAATCGTTACTGCTACAGTCTCGGAAAATTGGGACTCAGTAGGGTGTATATTCTGAGTGATCGTACCTAATAGTGTTGACAAGCTGCACGTTTACATTATTGTAGAAGATTGATCTTACTCCTCTTCTTTGGCTCAGACTTTGAAACTTGTTTCTTAAATATCTGAGTAAACAATGCAAATTTTAGCATCTGGATTAGAAGTATGTTATTTCTTTTAAACAAAAAGCATGCCAAAAGTATGTGGCTAGGAATTTGTAGTGTAGATATAACGAAGCAGAGGAATTGAGGGTAAGCTAATAAAGAATCTCAGGGGTCAGCTGTATAATATTTTTTTCTTTATTAGAAGTATGAAGTATTTTTTAGAGAAAACTACATTTTCAGGAATAAGAAGATAAGAAGAGGTCTATGGTAGTAAAAATTATTAGCTATGACTTAATAATTTGACACACAACTTGATTTGCTTTTATTTGTACAGCAACAGTTGATTTACTGTTGTATTTTTTGATAAGGTTAATTTTATTACAGTTGTTTTGGCACTGGAAATGTTATATTGCATTTCACTGAACTTACCAGTAGGTGTAATGGCATGAGCAACCAAAGGTACGTTGAGAGGAGTTTTCTGAACCTCAGAATATGCATTATAATTAGCAGCATACTGAAGTAAAAGGGGAGTATGTCTTGTGAATTCAGACCTGCTTCTGCTACCATTCCTACCATGTCTATTAGATTGTTCTAAGTTCTCCTTTAGTCTTCTGGAAGGATTTTTTAAAAATTACAACTATTAAATCATTAATAGATGCTCATTGCATCTCAGTGTATCTTCAGATATATTGGATTTATTCTATCTTTTTTACATTACAACTGTGAGAGATGAAGCTGCAGAATAACGAGGGTCATCTAGTTAATAAAATTTTCCTGAATTTCATAGTTTTTATAAATAGAAGCATGTTACTTGCAATGGGACACCTCATAGTCTCTTCAGAGCCTCGCTCTTTTTCATTTCTCTGCTTCCTCAGTTGAAAGTTAAGAGCCAGATGAAAAACAAACAGAACAACAACAACAGCAACAAAAACAGAACCACAAAAAAACAAAACACTAAATTATAAACATAATTATACATACGAAGTTTAAAACTAATGGCCTTCAGGTCTGTGGCCTTCTTTCTTAATATTAGTAAGTTTCTGGTATAAGTAGTCTTTTCATTGTTTTGGGCGATCTTACGAGGGATGAGAGCAGGTATTGGTTTTGAGTGCTGGTGTAAAGTATTTTTCACACCAATGAAGAAACAGAGATGGTAATAAGCAACCTCACATAGAGACTGCAACTAATGTGGTGATGGTGTAAGTCACCTCTTCAGCAAAATAGGCTGGACGAGTAGCAGTGGGTTACAAGAGTGACCATAATGCTTAGTAGGTGTGATATGTACCCTTAGTCTGTCTCTGATGATGGCCTTCTATGTTTATCAAGCAAAGAGCGAAAACAGAACTAGTATGTATAACAACACTTTGCTCTAACATTCTCTTGGCCTCTGACCATTTTAGGATGTATTCAGAGCTTTTTCTAGATTGCCTATGTAACGCTCCCCCGGTGGATTTCTTTCAAATATTTGATCCATCTTCCCTGGTCTCTCCCTGACAACTGTTTACTCTGAGGTAACGGGAGACTCAAATTTGAAGCAAAGAAATATTTGAACATATAGTAGTAAACTTAAGCATGAATGAGACCTACTTTCAGATGTAACTAGTACACTGAAAATAGCTATAATACTGTTTGTTTTTTTTTTGATTGTCTGTGGAAACAGCAAGGTATGATTATGACAAGCAAGGCTACAAATGTTCTTTTGGCATTCCTGATCAAACTGGTATCATGAAATCTTATAATCTGCTGTAATGAAAGAAACCAGCCCTGTTTTTACACTGAAAGTTCAGAAGTGTTCTGTTAATCACTTGCTGTCTTGGCAGTTCTTCTCAAAACTCAACATCCAAGCCTGTTGAGATGTGTCCATGAGCACTACATTACTCTCTTGACTGTAATTAATCATTTATATTACATGATTGTATTTCATTCTTACATTCAGTACAGAACAAAGCAATACACAGAATGAATTCCTGCAGAATTAATCTTTACAGAAGGGTTCTCATCTGATTCAACAGTATATGTAGCACATTTTTCCCTTCCCTAAAATTTCTGTTTGATATCTGGAGATATTATTTCCTCAATAAGAATGATTTTATAAGAAAGTTTTACCATTAGGAAAGAGAATGATTTGGCTGTGTTTTTTGTTTGTTTGTTTGTTTGTTTTTGTTGGTATTTTTTTAAAGTACCATTTGAGTAGTAGATTTAGGCTAACTGGGAATGTGCTGAGAACATTGTACAAGGGATGGTTCTGTGTTCGTCCATCTGTGAAACAGAGAAAAGCCCAAAGATAGTTCTACGCTCTCAGCAGAGGAGATAAAATTCATATAACATGGATATGAGTAAAGCAGGATAATATCTTGGTGGCAGCAGATTATATGCAATGTTAAAGTTGTCTATGAAAACTCATTGAATATAGAGGAGTGCTATTTATCTCTTTCTTCCCCCCACAAAAAGTACTATAAGAAATTCTTTAGTAAAATGTCCAGTAAGATAAAGACTGAATTGCTTAATAGTTGAGCAGCCTTCACTTGCTCCTTCATGTGTGTAATAATTTTTAATCACATCACCATCTTTATTTTCCAATATGCTGCACAGCTTAAGGTTCTCTTTCCTAACTAAGAAATGATGAGTTTTAGAAATCTCCATGTCTTCTGTTCAGAAATCTAAATATAGTTTTAGCCCTCCGTTTTTAATTTTAATGGCTTAAAAATATAATATTTACAATAACACCTCCTCTTTTTTCCCTTTTTCTTCCTTTCTTCTCAGTTCTCATGTGTTGTTCCTAGTGGAGATCAGCAGTTCAGCCCTGGAGATCTAACAGCTCCAGATACAGATCTCATGGTCTCTCTCAAGAGCATGAAAACAACTGTGATGAAAAATAATGCAGTATTTTTAGCAAGCTCTACAGTTCTTCTCAAGAAACTTGTCTGACTGAGAAATTAAAGTGGTTGGCATAGAGGCTGTTTTTTTGTTTATTTGTTGTTTACTTGTTCTTTTCTATGTTCAGGAGATACGGCTCTGGGCTGATTGTGCAACAATCATAAAAATGCTACAGAAATTCTGACAGTCACTCCTTTCCTTTTTATCAGTTCAGTTCATCCAGGACTGCTGGATATTTTCACCCCTTCTTCTTAGAGAACATCCTTTCTCAAGGGAAACTTGAGGAAAACTCATGAGACAGCCTTATATGGAGAGAGGGCTTGAGCTGTGGCTTAGAGGAACAAAAAGTATAGTCTTAGAGAGATTCCCATGCTTTCTGAGAAAACAGAGGGAAAACCTGGCTCCGCATTTTATCTGTAACAGAATTTTCATTTTCTTCAGCAGGATAAATCTTTCTTACAGTCTCAGCAGGCATTTGGATTCGTTATTTTCTATACTGACAAAGCACTCCATCATTACTGTAAACTCAAAGCTGTGAGAAATAGGGTCAAAAAGAATCTGTTAGAGGGAAGAAAGCAAAATGCTAACCCTTACACTCCCATCTCTTGTCCATTGCTCAGTTGTTGTCAGACAACCTAATGTGGTGCTCAAGTTTACTTGGTATTTCTGATCAAGATCAATACCTCAAATCAGACTATCTTTAAAAAAAGCCTTTTCTAAGTCATATTCACTCCTCCTAATTGAAGACAGAAGAAATCCAAATGAGTTGGACAGCTCCAAACAGTTACAACAGCTCCAAGCTGTTATCTTGCTTACTGCTCTCCTTGATCGTCAGTGGCTCCTCCTTTCCCTGCTGAGTGCCTCTTTACCCTGCCCTCCCTGAACAGCACCAAGTTATTTATTCATAGTTACCTAATTATAGTGCTGAACAACCATCTTCCTGCCTGTTATCTTCCAGAATCTGTTTAATTTTCCTTACTGTTCAGGGCACAGCAACTCCACGTGAAATATGAAATTTTTTTTACTATTGCATAACAGTATCCGTTTATAAATAATATTTTATAATAAGCTCCTATTTGTAGGGGGATGTATTTTGAACATCTGCCACTTCTGATAACATTAGGTCAAAGGCTTATTGCTGTCTATCTTCTCAATTTGTTTTCTATTTCTCCTGACTTCGCATCCCCCAATTGACCTGTGGCAGGATGTAGACCAATGTACAGACTGTGCCAGGTGAAAATTATTCCTTCTTCCTCCCTCCCGTGTATTTAAAATATTTGGAGTTCCTGTTTGAGAATGACAGTGGAAAGCATCACTAGAAGTTACATTTCTGATGAAATAATATTGTTCTCTGCATTTCCTTCCAGCTGTAACTTTCCTTGGCAGAACTTTACCTTAAATATGAGATCAGTTGTGAATTCTGCTGCTGAACGGTGAAGATCTAGATAGGCAATTTCCTCCCTGAGCTAAGAAGCCTAAGTAAGCGTTGTCAATTTTCAGCTGCCTTCTCATCACCATTTCTGAAAGAGAAGTCCAGGTTCTTTTCTCCCACCTCCTTCCAAATCTTCCCAACTCATTCTGTCCTTGCCGGAGCTATTGCTTACAACCATGAAACTTGTGTTGGCCAAGCTGGCATGAGACACAGCACAGCAACCCTCTTCTGGGGGCTTCCTGTTCCCCTGGAGACACAGGGGTTCCTCCTGCCCATTGTCTGTGGCTGAAGACCTGAGTGTCTGCCTTAAAAACCTTACGTTACTCCTTTTCGATGACTACAGAGAATGAGAACTTTACTGTCTGGATTTAGAACTCCTGGAAAGGCAATTCAGACTAGGGTTGTCTAAATGGAGATTTAAATCGTTGAAGAGGAAAATTTGGAGAGGCGCTTACAAGTACTGATGTTAAACATAATAGAATTTAAGGAAGCTGTGAAGAGATTTTAATCTAGGTGTTAAAAGTGCGAGTACACAGAAAGACCTATCTTTTCGTAACATTCAATACACATAAAATACTGCCATTTTGAAGTTACTTCTTTTGCTATTGGAAACAGAGATAATGCTGGAAAAATATTATTACTCCTTTCTCCTGCCAGCAATATATAATACCACAGAGTTTCGTAAAGATGTTGTGATTAATTTGATGATAAGGTACAGTGTAATTAAAAATCCTGTGATTCCACTAGAACAAGAAGTTCTCTCTGTCTTACACCATTAAAATGCATTCATTTTACAGTGCATTTGCTTGTTCTGTCAGATATTTGGCAATATTTTACATTACATTTTGTAAGTCAAACACTGTGGTGTAGAATCTGAATTCTTTGTCTGAAAGTCTTTTTGTTCTTAACTGTCAAAGAATATAAAAAAAATCAGCTGTGGTATTTTCAGTCATCTCATATTTCAAATGCCTTTTTCTTCAGTGCTTTTATGACCAGTTGCTTGACAACATATAGATATAGTTACTTCATGTGAACAATGCCCCCGTGCAATTGGTGTTGGTATGTATTTTTCAGGGCATATGTCGATATACAGTAGTTCCCAGCTGAGGGAGTTTCTTAAAAGGGCTTTGCTGTGGCACATTTTTATGTGGTGAAGTGATGTTTTTGTTGAAAGGCTTCCATAACATCCTCTCTAGGTTGCATCTATTTTAAGATACAAGTTTTATTAATCTGAAGTATGCTGGGCTCTGGTAGAGCACCATTTTAATGCATAAAGCGTCTTTTACAGGATGTTATTGTGGTTCTTCAATAAAGAGGAAAGCAAGTAAACAAAGGAAGCTATTTAAGAAATTAAACAAGCTCTTTTGCTTAAAAGGTTGTCTTGGTGAAGGGAAAAACTATTGTAAGGAAGGAATAAGAAAAATCTTGATAGTTTCATTTCATATGATGAACTGTATTCTTCCTGGGTGAGATTTCTTTGAAAAGTTATTGTATTTTGTGGGATTTGAGGATCATCTTTTAGAAAAAAAAAAAACCCTTGCTGCATGCCATATGATAATTGTGAGGTGGGGAGTGTTTAGAAAGTATATGATTACAGAGTAAATGCTACTATTTTTTTTTGGACTAATTTCTACAAAATCCCACTTAATTTCTGTAGAACTCCGTCAATTTTATGCTTACTGTATTCCTTTTTCATAAGGAATTTGAGATTATTGTTTTAACCTTATCCCCCTGCTGAATGGACAGTAAGCAGCAGCGAGTGCAGTAGCTTTTATTTTGATTTTGTATTGTCAGCTTTGCCCGTATTTTTATTTTTATTTTTATTTTTAACATTTTCTGTAGCAGGGATTAGCCATGAAGATTTTGAAGTACTAATAAGTACACTAGTCTGCACAAGTCTGAATATGAAGCAGTTCTCAGTAGCAGATGCTTATTATTTTGGGCTATTACCAGTGACTTTCAGAATTTTTGTACAGGGAACCAGCTCTTGAAAACCTCAAATGTAAATGCTACAGTAATTCGCTGTTCTTTGGGTCCTGATTGAATTACTGGAAATGTAGGGATTTCTGTCATGGACAAGCATCTTTGCATAAAGGATTCAGGTAAACTCTCACCATCTTAAACAGAGAAGAAAGGATTTAGGCATTTGCATGTGTTTATGTTTTTGCTTCTCAACGATTAGGGTTCATGGGCATTAGGGACCTGGGAATTCCATGTGTGTTTCATAGTACCAGAGAGCAAGCCTTTTGCATCTTGTCTGTTCCATGGGGGAAATAGTTATGGAAGTGAGTAAGAATGTACAGTACAAAATTGGTAGGCTCAATAAAACCGTGTGGCTTACAGAAGAGTTCTGGCTTACAGTCGGGATAACCCATCACATTTTTATTTAGAGTGTATAATTTAAGGTCAGTTATTAATACTAGCTGCATGCTAGTAAAGATGATCTCAGTAAAAAAAAAGTACTGTCCTAAGGGAGTTGCACAGCCCTTTTCAGTTTCGATCCCAAGCAGTTGTTTAGTTTTGTTTTAAATACATCAAAAATAGTCCTGTGGGTCACCAAACAGTAGATTTGTACAAAGAAAAAAAAAAACAGTAGACAGCAAACACAGAGAGCTGATATGTTTTCAAGGGGGAATAGCCTGCTGCACTTGTGGGCGATGATAGATGTGCATGAAATATAATCCTGATTAAAAATGCATGTGTGAAACCCCTTTGAATGAAGTGCTGTGTCTGACAACATGTTCAGAGCTCCTTTATGTAAGAAGGGAAGGGTAATAACATCTCTTGTACCATTCAGTTTCTCTTCATCTCTTGCTGAACTCGTTGTTCTTCCAAAATTTTCAGCAGATGTCACCTAAAAGCATGTAACAAATGCTGAAAGCAACATTGGGAAGTCTAAAGGGTTCATACTACAGGAACTACAAGGGATTTTGAAAATACACCTAATGCAGGCTAATGTGTAAATAAGTCCAGCCTCTGTTTTCAGGTATGCCAGATCTGACAGCAGGAGACAGTTGTGGTCACCTGGTGATTTCTATGACCTGGGCACTAAAATCATAGAATCATAGAATCATAGAATGGCTTGGGTTGGAAGGGACCTCAAGGATCGTCAAGCTCCAAACCCTCACGTTTTGTTTGCTAGCTGTCAACATCTGCATCAGAAACATTTATCAAAACTGAAGCAGTGTGAAGAAACTGATAACGCATATTCACTTTTAGGGATGGATGAAGCTTAGTCCTCTCTGGCTGAACTGTGTGTGCCTCTCTATATTAATAGGAAACACATCATAAATAGAGATTGTACAAGAAAGGCTGTGGACACGAGGCCAGATCTTGCTTTCTGAATTTGCATGTCTTCTATGAGATCTTTACTAGATCATCAGAGGTTGCTGATTAGATTTTGTTTGCAGAAACTCTTGTAGGTAGGTTAGTTATATTACGAGGTTGCTAAGAAAACTGCTTTGATGCTGTTCCCTGATTGCTTCTGACTTCTCTGAGAAGAGCTCTGTGACTTTGTATCCCCAGTTATCCTTTAGAAGGGTCATTGAAGTGAATGTCTTTTGGTGGAGCTGTGCCATACAGGAACCTTCCCTTGTAAGGTCAACAACCAGAGCTGTGCCATGGCAAAGAGAGCCCTTGGGACTACCTATGATTTTTCAGAGATGCTTTATTCTCTACTTCTACTTTACCTGCTGTTATTAAAGGCCAGAGACCAATAACCTCTGTGCTGCCCTGTACCCATTTGCCCATGCAGCCTGTGATGTCTGAAAACCACTGCTTCAGCCCTCCCACATGCTATGGAGGCAGCTTCCCATCTGGCTGTGTGCACGTGAGGACTTATCCCCGTGCTAAGCCAAACACCTACTACAGCCACTGAGGTGGAACGAAGTCACCTGTGGGAAAGTGGAAGGAAGGAAAAGGGTGTCAGCCCCTCTTGCAGTGGATGAGTTCTTAAAGCAGTATTTGGGACCATCTTTAAAGTTATCCAGATGCCTACAGGTGCTTTAGGCACCCAGAGGGATTTTCCAAAGCCCACACTTTTAAAGGTATTTAGGCACTAATCCAACACTGGAACGCCTAATTCTCAATTTCAAAAATGCCTAAGGGCCAGCTTCTTGAAGATATTTAGGTAAGGGGCTCCCCTTGAAATCAAACAAAAGTTACATCAAATGATCTTATTTCCCAGGATAGTATTCTTGAAGAAGTAGTACCTCCTGGAATACTAATGCCTGAAAGACCCAATTGATCTGAACTGGGAGGGTATCTGTAAGTTACTGTACATCTTGGCTTTTCTCAGAAAACTCTTCTGAAAAGATTGATTCTCAGATAAGGATCTGCTTGCTCCTTAATGTAATTACTCCATACCAGTAATCTGGCACGATGACAACCATCTATTAACTCTGCAACTCAACTAAAAAAACCTCAGCATTCATTATATGTTTTTAATATATAATTTTGGTGAATTATAGAGGTTACGAGTGAGCAATGGCTAAGAGCCAGGAGAAAAATTGCAATACCTGCCTGAAATACACACTATCTTCCACACCCAGCACATAATTTCCTCTGTCATGGCAGTGTCTTCCCCACAACTTGAGGTTACAAGCACTGTGCTGGTTTTATGTGTATAAATACACGTACAATCAGGGATTGAGAGCCCCTTTTCACTTTGTAAACAATTCAAATACAAAGGTGGAACTCAGAGAAGGCACTGCACAAGTTAAACACACAGTTTCAAGCTTTTTATTTTCTTTCCTCTGCCCTTTGAAACTTGAATATGTGCAAGTATTTCCAATTTAGACAAATAGTTATGGAAATAAATCTTCATGTGCACATTAACCTAAGCTTTATATTTGCCTGTAATACATAGCCCTTTACATGGGGCCACTGGGAGGTGGCTGGTCACACTGAGCAGCAGAGCTTTCCAGAAGCAGGACCAAGGGAGATGCAGTGAACACCTCCTGAGTTAAAAGGTTAAGAAACTGAGGCAGAATAATGAGTTCATTCCCTGCCCTGGGTGCTAGTGGCAGAGGTGGGGGCCTTTCTTTGTGAGCGCTCTGCCACCCGTGCATGTGCCGCAGTGGCAAGAGGTCGGGTCAGCAGGGCTGGGTGATCTCCCAAATACCAGCCTGATATAGCAGCTGTTGCTCATGAGAGGGATTACTCACAGGATCAGTCCCTGAAGGAGGACTAAGGAAATTCAGAGCATACGTGATTGCTTTCTTGATCTGCATGAAGAGCAAGTAGCAGTAAATATCAGAGAGGAAAGGTAGATCTTGCTTGCTTTTTTTTCCTGCTGTCTCCTGTCACTGCTGAAGGGAGCTAGTTTGCCATAACTTATGCAATTACCAATAGTCTTTTTTAATTTGACATTTTAAGAGCTGTGTTGGGTAGAGGATAATTAATAGCACTTGCTTGCTTTGAAGTTGAGCTTTAAATTATATATAGCATAATTATGTCTAAAGCTCCGAACTTACTGCTTACCCTAGAAGGTATTTCATCTGTGTTTTACTGTAACACAGCTTCCTCTGTATAGCAGCTCTCATCCTTTGCCTGGGCTACTTAAGCTTAGAAATATTGATCACATATTGTGATTTTCCTGCAATCACCTAATTAATTAATTCCTGATGCTTCTACCTTGTTTCAATTATTCTGAGTTTCAGTTCAATATTAAGAGAAATAAAATGGTGGATGAAATTTCATAACAAAATTTGTTGCAGGTAAAAGCCAATGAATAAAAATTACTGTCAAGACCCAAAACCAGCAACCTTCTAAAACCTTTAAGACCCTGAACGTTTTTTCTAATCCCTGGGTGCCTTTTAACAACTGAAACTATTTTTTATTTTTTATAAAATTGTCAATGGCTTTTCTTTAGATTTATTGGGCTTCTGTTTAGGTTCAATAGTTGTCTTTTGTGTTCTACTGACACATGCAGTGATACTTCACCATGTGGTTGTGGTTTTTTTTTCTGTTATCCCGATAACAGAGAGAATAAAAATGTAGAAATGAAGACCCTGTGTGTATAACCTACACAGAAAATTGTAGAATTAAGGGTTCATTTATTCATCACACACACACTCACGCAACCTGCTTTCCAATAAATATGCAGGCATTAATGACGATGAAATCTTACTTATCCTTAGTATTCTCTAAATTTTACTTTGAAATTAATTGTCTTATCAGTTTACATTTATATTAGTATATGTTTCCCCTCAGATTCTAAAGAGGGTAGAGTCTCTAATTTATTTCCCATCTTGCAGTTGATATAAGCAGGGTTTTAATGCTGGTGATCTCTTTCTTAGTTACAAATACACACTCTGAGTGCTCTGAGATTTATGTAAGAACCTGGAATTCAGACATGGGGTTTTACACTGCTGCTTCAGTTAAGATTAATTAGCAATTATTATTAATAAAATTCGCAGTGCGAATAAAGTGTTGTCTTTCTATTCTCTCTTGTAGTCTCTTTTATTTGGGCTTCAATATTGACACGGCTGTGAATAGTGAGCGATGCTGTTGCTACCAAAGTCATGAAAATATGTATTATGGAAAAGCAGATGGTTACTTGTAAATATTAAGAAAGGGGTAAATTGCAGTCCAGTTTTAGTTTTATTGTAGGTGATTGTAGCAGCAGGGAGGGAAAATTGGTGACTGCAGAAAACACAATTGTACTTTAATATATTTAATTTCTAATGAGCTTCAGCTTTTCCACTGAATTCCAAATGAGTAAGCCTTTCACTGTGGTCTAGCTAATACAACTTGAAAACAGTGATTATAGCAAAGGTGTTATGCTGTCTGATGCACAGTTTTAGTAAGTAATTAAAATAAAACCCTCTAATAGAAAATATTAGATGATACTATAAGTGCTTCCATGAAGTTCTGAATTACTTCTGAAAGCCAGTTGGAGGGCACAGAGAAAACAAAATATATATACTGTTCTGATAGATGTGAACTATATAACATTAGTGGTCATTATCAACCATATGATTTATCTTGTGAATGCAAATTTCTTGAAAGAGGGTACATGCAAGTGAATTATATCCATGTTTTTCTCTCCTTCTCCTCTTGTTCCATTTGCTTTTCTTGAAGATACGTGGATCTAAGAATATGATGGGATCAACCCTTGTGATTTAAAGGCAAAAATCAGTTTCATGCCTGTCAGTTGCCTGTGGCAAATTGTTGCATGGTGCCATGACTACCTTTGGCAGTCAGCAGCCCTGGTACGAGGCTGTGTGGGTGTCCATGGTTCTGGGAGCACTGGATGCTGTAGGGAAGAACCTGAGCCAGCTCTGGGCACATGCTAAGTGAGGATTAGACAAATTACCCTTTGGTTCTGATTGACCTTCCCAGTGTGTGCTATACGTTGGGAGCTGTATACGCTAAATGTCTTGTAGTACTCATTGTTTATATAATAAATAAATTTTTCAAGTAGATGTGTTTCTCCTTAACCCTAACCAATGGCTACAGGGAATGGTAACATGCCTACTGGCCTATAGTCCTTAGTTAAATCATCAGTTTGTTAACTGGTGTTTGCAATCTAAACCCTCCCTCTGGAATGGACTTCTTTAAAGCAAAATGAAATAAAATAAAGGTAAGTAAAAGTAAATAGATTTTCCTATTGAAAGTTATTACTTCAGGAATGAAGAAGATGGATATTGATCTGCACCATCCTTTGCCATTACAGTCAGGTTCACATAGATAGCTCAGACACTTTATTCTAAGCAAACAGCCATTTTCTCTTCTGACTTGGATTCCAGTGAGAATTGAAAAAAGTAAAAGGTTTGTAAAAACATTTTTCTGTCCTTCTTACAGGGACAATTTATGTTGAAGTAACAGTTTCTGAGATACTTGCACCTGTTATTGATTTATTTCTTCATTGTCATGAACAATCTCCTGTTTTATAATACAGTTACCCTTGTATGCTGCCCTAGGGTAGTTATTCAGAAATAGTTTTACTACACTAAAGTCCCAGGGGACTTCAAAAGATATAAAGCATTCTGAATAAAGATACAGGCGCTTCTCCATATGTTGGTTTTTGCGTCTTATATGGCCTATATCAATGAGAGTAAGGTATGTTTCCAACAACAATAAGGGGTACAGTATGGAAAGCAACTGTCATAACTCTGTAAATGATGTTGGGTGTCCATGGGGTCCCTTGCCAGAGAAGTCTCAGAAAATGACCTTGAGAGTCCATGGAGTAGAAAACAATTAAAAAAAAAAAAAGGTGAATAACAATAACGGTTTCTAGGGCCTCTTATCTGTGATGCACACGTTGCTCTAAAAAAAAAAGCATCGACTCTGCAGTGTGAATAAGTTGGAAGAAAATGTAATGTGGAAATGCATGTGTCTTTCACTTATTCGTGTACATGCAGGCAAGCACACGCATGCACAATTGCTTGCTTGCTTTAGCATAATATTTCCTTTATTCCTCTACAACTCACTGTTTTATAGTTAGAGATTAATGCATGACCTTTGCCTTCCTGACTTCAACTGATTACTGCAGAAGAATTCTTCTGTTTTTACTTTTTACCACATCTTCCGACATTTTAGCGAATAATATTTGACAGCTACGAACATCTGCAAAAGTTACTGTTAACATAACTTGAGCTCAACAGAGCTTCCGTCACTGATGCTTTGGAGAGATCACGTTGCAGAAAAGATGGGCAGTGAATTTACATTCTTTTATTTTAATTCTTGGTGAATTTACAGTAGGAATATTTTATTAGTGCACTTCTTCATCAGCAAAGACAAAAGTCTTTCATATTTAAAAATGGTAGCTGTTACATTTATGTTTCTTGGCCATAAGCCTGCAGCCTAGTCTGGCTGTTTGAGGAAGCAGTTTCCTTCTGTGTAGGATTTTTACACGCATCATAGAATGAGCATTCCATTTCTTAGTTTCTCTGTTCTTTTTCTTTTCCTTTTTTTTTTTTTTTTTTGTTACGCTGCCCTTTTGTAATCTATTGGGCAAAGAGTTACTGGTGGGCTTAGAGCTGAAAAGCAGTTTTAAATAGCACAGACTTTTGAGTTATTTGTGTTAAAATTATTCCGCCTTATTCTTCCGCTTGCTTATTCAGTATGCATCCACGGAAACTGTTACATTACATTCTCCTTGAAGGTGGCAATGGAGACAGCAAATGCAGTTCATCATTTATGTGCATATTACAGTACAAATCACAAAGATTAAGGGCAGTCATTTTGGGGAGCACCACAATTTTGCAACCAAAAGCACTTAAATAATTACCTTTTTAAGCAACTTTTATTGACTATGCAGGAGGATAAAAAGTAATCTTACTTGTTTTAAATGGCATAAAGCACCCAAATGCCATTAACAGAGTGTTACATTTCTTATTTCGCTAAGATTGCTGAAGCTTACCGGCCAGTGATAAAAAATGTATGAATTCAGGAGAGTTGGCTAGCAATATCCCAAGCCATTGTCAGTGGACTCCTACTTTCCCCTGCCAAAATATGTGGAAGCATGCATGGATTGTGCTAGATTAGTACGGAGGGCTTGTTTCCGTGGCATTAGCCAGGTATCTTAGCAACAGGATCATACCAGATTCTCGCAGTGCTCTGTGGTGGTGCATGTAATATCCTGGACATAATCTGTCTTTTAATTTTCTTTGGATTGTAGTGATATTACAGATACATGTGTTCAGTTATAGATCTTTATTTAATAAGAAGAATGCTTTAGCTGAAGATTTGTACTATGTCAGAAGTGGGCAACTCACAATAATGTTACTGGAGGTTTAGCCCAGGTACAGCCTTGTCTCGCATTTCAGATTGACAGGAAAACTTACTCCCTTCATTAAGATGTGCCTCGTAGTTCATATCTTTATGCTGTGGAGACGGGGATGCTGCCAGAATTCATAATAACGAGAACGTTATTTAATGTCAGATAGAATGCAAATTGCTTGTACAATTGAAATGTCATCTAAAACATGCCACCGTATGCAACACCACTTTATTATAAGTCACTGAGAGCAATATCTTAAATTTGGAATTGCACTAATCCTTCATCTGCTTTTGTTTACCTTTCATCTATAATAGAGATGTCGAATTTCCTCCAAACTGCATTTGCATGTTTTAACTGCTTGTGCACACAGCCGGAGATACGTGGGAGAAGCATGAGCAAGAACTTCCTTTTTATTTTCTTCATTTTTACCTGTTTGTTCAAAGCAAATTAATAGGAAAAGATAGCTTGCGAATGCAAGACAAAATGCCATGTCAACCCTTTTTAGAAATTAAGCTGAAGCTTATGCAAGAATGTTTTATGGCTTAAAGTATGAATTGTAATACAAATTTGATTTTATTGATTAGATTGTAATTGATTTTCTTGGTAATTCAGTCTCATACAGTAGTTTGTTTCATATAATTGAAACAATAACAATAACTTCACAGGATTAACTTGGTTCACAGTGAGATGACATTGAATGTATTTAAGATTTTTGGCATACTTGACTCGGAAAAAGATATCCAGAACAATTTCTTTCCAGATGAAATACATGCCAGCGTGGAAAATATGGTTGATGTGCCAGAGCTGCGCAACTCTATTTAAAAATATCTATCCGAGAGGGATTTTTGAAATATTTGAAGTGAAACCATGGCGGCATCTTCCCTATCCTGCCCTGACTGTGCTTCCATGGAGGTGCAAAAAACACTGCAGAAGTTGTTTCAAAATAGTTTGCCTTGAAGAGTTGCTCTTTAATAGATGCTCTTTAAAGATGAAAACCTATACTTTTAGGAAGTTTTTCTGTCCAAAATTGTGCAATATTACTTAAAGGCAGACATTTTTCTGGACAAGTCAGGAATACAGCAGGGAGTAATGTTTTTTCTGGCTGGAGGTTCATCTTTGAGGTCCAAACTTACCATAGCAAGTCTATTCTGTCCTATTCATACAGTCTGTTTTAGAGCCTGATCTCATTTTGAGAATGTGCCTCCTGGTTAATGAGGAATTTTATTTTATCAAACTAATTCACTTAAGAAACCATCTGAATTTTTCATTCAATGAGTGGTATGATGTTATGCTCATCTCCAGGGCATCAGCACTCCCTCCTGCTCCTTTTCTCATTCGTTTTCTCTTCCAGAAGTCCAAGAATGGCTGAAACAACTACTAATAGATAACAGACAGCTTTTAGGTGTAGACAGGGAAGAGCTTGTTTGCACTTGCTGTGTAATTTATTTGTCTGGCACATTTCCCACTCTGGGACTTCTGGCCCACATTTTCCTAATAAGAAAAAAATGTGCCCATTTATTTGAGTGGGAAACATGGTGTCCAAAGAAGCTATGCCTCAGATACAAAGAGTACTTTGATATTTCAACTGTGCGGTAGCATTTTTTACAGAGAGCAAACAAATTTTCAGCAGTTTTGCTTCAAGTGGAATAGGGAATATTCAAGTATCACTGGTAATTAGTAAGGTTTGCCTGACATCTTAAATGCATGTGGGTTCACTTCTCCTGATGGGAAGTGCTGTTACATATCTTACTGTTGAGAGATTTACAAATTACAGTTCCATGCCTTACTTTTGTGCTTCAAAGTTCTTGGAAGATAAGTCCAGTGCTTAAAATGTTGGTAGAATAAAGTTGTATCATCATCTAAAAGGAGTGACAATATGAAGCCTGGGAGACACGACCTAACAGCCCAAAGAAGTATGCAATGTCTCAGGCTTTATGTGACGTGAGGCTGGTTGCCATAATCTGAGATATTCATTCTGCTTTAATGGAGATGCATAACACTACACTCTAGAGGTTTTGATCATTTATTATTTTTATTATTTTTATATATATACAGACTTTTTATTTTGGGGGCAGAGCTGATGTTACTCACAGGACAGCAATGCTACCTTTTTTTTTAAGTAGTTACCTATGAATTTCTGACCATGCTGAATACAGAAATATTAGTGAACCAAGGAAACAAGCTAGGTGAAAAAGACTGTATTCATTCACAGAGCTTCAAGTTTGTTTATTTGCTTGTATTACCTGTCTTGTAGCTCTTTCTGTTGCAATTCCTTTTTTTTTTTTTTTTTTTTGCTGTTGCAAATCATTCCTGAATCTTTTCCAGGACTATGAAAGACTCTGTTGTTGCTTTCCTGTGTTACAGTGGCATCACAACTGCCCTTTCACATGAGGCTTGTTTAAACCCAAACCCGCTCTTTATTTAAATCCTGATTGTATTTGTGGCCTAGAGCTGTCAGCCACTGTTACTCTCCTATGCTAGACACTGAGCAAACATATAAGCTAATGATGGCCTCCACTTTGAAGGGCTTAAAATCTTTAAAAGACAAGACCTCCCAGATAGATAAGACAAATAAATGGGCTAGGTAGCAAAACTCAAATGCATGTGTGCCTTCTCTGCTTTTTATCTTCAATTTTGTGGGATTTTTTTCTTCTTTTTTTCTACTCTGTAAACAGGAAAGATACTCAGGACTGCCTGTCTTTGAGTAAATTCATACACAGAGATCTGATAATGAATTAGTATCTGTGTTGGTTTCTTCAGCCACTTTTAATAGAGGACTGACTGAAAAATGAAATTATATGGAATTGTTTTTACCTGTTCATTGGAGGAGTGTGTTAATTTATTGATTTGGATAACTTACTCTCTTTATTTGGTTGGCTGGAACTCTTGAAAAGTATTTTTATTGCTCTTTTCTGATCTCTATCATAGGCCTGAAAAAGGTTTTTTTTGTGTTTTTAAGGCAACTGAATTTCTTTATCAAATATAATTTCTTGCTTTGAAGTTGCACTCATTGATGATGTTCCACATTGTTCTAGACTGAATTACTCTTTTATTTGATAACTCTTGGGGAGTGTTATCAAATAAATATTTGACAAATGAAAATGATTATATGCTCCTTCAGCACAGATGCTAATATACTTTTCCAGCTGATACCTAGAGGGAACTCAACGTCCTGGTCTGAGACACTTCAAGGCTGAAACGTACTAAGTTTAACAAAGTTGAGAGGCACTAGAAAATATGAAGAGAAAAATACTGTAGCTGTCAAAAGTGTAAGAACAAAATCAACTACCAAAAACTGTAGTTCTGGAAACTTTTGTTGCCTGTTTCTTTAAGGTTCTTTTTCAGAATGTTGTTTTCAAACTTCTGATAATACCAGAAAACATACAAACAACCTTCTGTGAATCTGAAAAATATCCACTGTATTCTTAATGTGGAGAAAAAACACAAGCTTTAGTATAAGTACTGAAGTACTGTGTACTACGGTACTCTGTATTATGTGCTTTAGTATATATTTGGTACAATATTTTGTATATGCAGAATTGGTTCATTTCTTTGGTGTAATCCCTTCACAGAATTGTTCATGTTGCTTATCATACAGCTTTATATAGCTGATCTTTATTTTTATCTTAGATCTGTAGCTCATCAGCAGTGAAATAGTCTTCTATTTTATTTTTTTAACCTAGTCATATGCCTGCTAACATTGATGTTCTGGCATACTTGCTGGCAATTCCAGGAGAAAGCACAGATTCATTGCATCTTGACAGAGCTTTGGTTAGGGAAGAAGGCAGGAGGAATTTGAGTGGTGACAACTTGACTTTTAGGTGTAAGTTTTAGGTGTTCTCACAAATCATTCAAGAATTTCTAAGTGACAGTTTGAGTTTAGGGACATTTTAGTATTGTCTTATTTAAGTTATCAATATAGAAGGGTCACCAAATACATACATGTGTCTCCTGAATACAAGATGAGCTATCGCAAAATTTATGTAAAAATTCAGTCTACAGAAGCAGCTCTGTCTCTTCACGGGAAATGAACTGAAATGACCCTTGTGGGCTATGAAGCTGTGCAATAGAGTAGGTAACTAATTTTACTGTGTGTTTAGTTTTCAGATGGTTCTATCGAGCTGGGCCTAGCTAGTCTTACCCCTTTGCATCTGAACTATATGCAAGTAAAAAGTGTCATATTTGTTGGTTCAACAATCAGTTAACTGAGATTTTTAACTAGCGTCTCTTTTGAAAAAGCTTTCTTATCTTGAAAAAATGCTTTTACACGTTGAGGCTTGTAATAAAAGAAGTGTCATTTGTCTGACACATTGAAGTCAGTAAATATCGTTAGAAAGTAATACTAACACCCGTGTCTGTTGGACTTTGTAAATCAATGTTCATTTTTCCCAAATACTGTTCAACAAATACCAACCCCAGAAGAGATGACCCTTTTAATTCCTCAGTATAGGCTACAGTTTGGTCTGATTTATAGAAGACCAGTAGTCTATTTATAAAAGATGTATCTGCAAGATGCACTTTATGAGAAACTTGGCTTTTGGGACACATTAATTCTAAGTGCAATTGCAACTTTCATGTTTTATAATGCAACCCTGACAGCTGTAATTTCAGATTAAAGATTTTTCATTCACATTCCCATCCTGATTGCTCTGCATGGTCCTTATATTACCTTATTGTCAATAGCAAGTGTTCATCCTATTGGGAGTCATTTAATAACCAGCTGCCATTTAAAGTGTAGACAGAACATTTGTCTCGGCCAGCTCGTCTCAAGTGTAGTTTCTTTGCATGGGGAGCTGAGACGTCTTCAAGAAAAACAACAGCTGGACCTCAGTATTGTTCCCTGCTTCTTCTTTTGTAATAGCAAGTTAAAACAAACATGGATACTCCATGAATTTTCCAAATGCTTTTGTGGTGCTGGTTAATTTGTTTACTCTTTTTTGAAATACCCACTTTTTGATAGATGCTTTTTGTTTAGATCAGTATGGATCTACAGCACTCATTTTGTGTTACTTAAGGTTATTTGCTGAAAGTTAAACAACAGCAAGATTATAGGTTTTGTGCCACTCTGCAGCATCTCTGCCTGTATACAGGTTAATTTCTCCACCATCTTGAGCTACTCTGCAAAGTATTTTAAGGGCAATTTTAAAAGACTTATTTAAGAAAATCAGTTTTCTTTCTGATATGATTTTCCAACCAAATACATTGGGAAATAAGTACAAGTGGTCTATATGAAAATTAATTCATGACTCGTAACGAGTTTTTTAGAACCTACCATTTAAATTTCCTTAACTTGACAGCTGGAGATTATCCTTTGTGGTAGTGATCTGTAACAAAAAAAAAAAAAAAAAAAAGGGGGGGGGGGAGGGGGGAAGTTTCAGAAAAAAATTGACTCTTTCATGGCTAATTAAACTGGAATACAAATCAATCAGCAGAAATAGCTGATGAATTTATTATGTCCATGCAAGCTTACAGTATCCTAATGTGTTTGCTGTTCACTAAAATTACTATTCCCATCATCTTATAGGGTAATCGTTTACGTTAAGCTCTACCTTTATCTATAATATTGATCTGAGACTCTCAGGCAAGTAATGGAAGTTTGGGTTTATATAAGTGTGCAGCATTTAAACACTAGAGCCATGACAACTTGGAAAACCTGGCCTGGTGATTGAGCCCTTTGTTTTTCTTTTCAGATCAAGTTCTCTAAGTCTCCCAGGCTTGTAAGCCTATGGGTTAGCTTAATTAAGTTAATGGAAGGATGAATGAAGAGGTGTAACCATTGAGAAGCTCTTTCAATCCAATTTCTATAAACATTTTACAATGTAACGTTTATCCATTTATCACTGTATCACAGTGTCTTAAAAACTGCTCCTGTTGGCGTACTCACACACACAGGGTTTGGAATGCACTATAAATGTTACTTCAAAAGAGCTTGGCAGTTGGCAGCTGAGATAAATGTATGCCATGATGTAGAAGCATCTCAGAAATTAGTTATGAAATTTGTGTCTTTTTCTTGTTTATTTTCTGACATCTGAATGCTGTGGTCACATAGCTGCTGACATACAATTTGTTGTTTGGTTGTCTGTAATAACAGACCTTTCCCTTTTGTTTTTGGAAATCAAGAATTCTTTTGGGATGATGAGAGGGGCTCGTCCAAAATGTTACAAACATGCCTGGATACTGATTCAGACCTTTTAAGGATTTCAGAAGAAAATGTCCTCCATAGAAACTTCATTGAGACATGTTATGAAGAATTTTGTCAAGATATTAGTAAGACAAATAAGACATATGATCAGTATCTTGCACAGATTATCCACTGTGGGTTTTTTTGATTGTTTTGTTTTGTTTTTCTGAGAAATAACTATAAAAACATACCGCTTTGGTTCCATTGCCCTAAATTTTTCCTCTTGCCTTTTCCTATGTATTTCATCATTCGAGAGACTGCTTTAGTGGTCAGCCTTCAACTACATTTTACAGCTCACCTCAGCCCCACAAGATAAGATTCTCCCAGCAAGTTCAGGCTCAAGTTAATTTCTGCCAGACTACCAAGACTTTCCTGCTGATTCCATCCTTGCTTTCCAAGGAAAAGAGCAACATTCAGAGTGATGTCTCTGTCATGTGCTGCTTAAGCAAAGAATGAGATTAGCTACTTGCAGTGCATGTCTTTTGACTACAGATATGTATGAATAATAAATTATATTGTCTTTGTTAACAAAGGGTCAGAAGCGAATCCAGTCTCCAAACAGAGAGAGTCACTAGGCTTTATGCAAAGTGTGTGTGGAGGAGGAAAGAGTCTTTCCCCATTGGTGTCTCAGAGAAGAGCAGTCATTCTGATTCATGAGTAAGCTGATAACATGCAGGGTGGATTTTAAACCTTCTTGGATCTTCTCCCTAAATGTCTCCCAAAATCTCACCTTTTTCTGTAACCTGTAGTGTTCTCTCAAATTTCTCCCACTGTCTGCCAGTTCTGGAAGAAAAACATGGTGATTCCAGCACATTTAGTACATGCTGATTCTATTTCCTTTTGATATTAAAAATTTTGATTGAGGACCCTTTGACATAAAATCCCACATAACATAAAAAAAAACAGCGTTTTTTTCAATCTTGTTTTCTTTTTTTAAGGAGAAGAAAGCAGCAACCAGGGCTCCTCTCCATGTTAACTCCCAACTTCCAAATAGGCCTGCAATAGAAGGGTGAAAAACTTCTCAGCATTTCCTGTTCAGCCGTCCTCTGGCAGGGCTCTAGTATTTACTGTAAACAAACTATACCATCCTCTGGAGGCTAATGGAGCTGTTGATTGGTGTTTGCTCATCACAGCAGGGTCTGGTGTGTGATATCAGGGGCTTCTGTGTATTGATGAGTGTGGGCTGCTGGTGGGAGGTATTGCTTGCCAGAGGACAGGGAAGGGGGATGAGATGGTTTGTTAGGTCTTTGTGGCTGGATGGAATGAGAGACTGTGTTTATTTAGCATTCTTAGCAAGTCCTCCAGGACCCATGCAAAGTCTACTAAAGTAGAATTCCCCCTATTCCCATGGATCTTTGTAGAAGTATCTAGCTGTTGAAAGACCAGACAAGATAGTCGCATGCTTGCTTAAAATAACCTTCATGCATCTGATCAAACATCTACCCTCATCTGAAACAGCTTAGGATCTCCATAGAGGCTTATTAGGCAGGTAGCAATTTAGAGTGTGTCCTTGTCAAACAGTTGTTTGTAATAGTTTGTTTATGTTCTCTCAACTAATAATGCAAAAAGATAGACAGAAGATTTGTCTGACGTTAGGGACTTAAATCAGATTTAGGTTCCTAAGAAGACCATCTTTCTTAAGACACTATTCTTAATTAAATTATGGTTACACACAATCAGAAAATTAGGAGTCTGATTACAGATAAAAGTGTCTAAATACAAGCACCAAAGCAGAAGATTTTGGCTAGTAATAGAGGACAGGGAAAGGTGAGGAATACTGCTTTCCATTTTAATTTGCTTAAAGTATTTTTATCTTAATTTGTTTTATGACTCTGACTTTTCTTATTCAATAGCGGGTTGTGCTATTGATAGAAACAGAGTAGGAGATTCTAGGTTGCTTTTTGGTGGTGGTGATGTTTTTTTTTCTTAAATGGCTTTTTTAGAAACTTGTGTCTAGATTAGAAGGAAGACAACTGAAAACATGGTATTTAGAGGCAAACTTGACTTTTGGAGAAAATATCATTAATGATGGGAATTTCAGTAGCAGGTGAGTATTTGCATTTACTCTCTCCTCAAATTCTTACCTGCTTGTAATTTTAATTAAAAAAAAAAACAGTAGTTCTGGTCTTGCTTAGGTAGCGGGTCACTCACTTTCATGCTACATGGCCAATAACTCTAGCCTCATAAATAAGTGAAGCACTAATGTAGTGTTCCAATCCCAGGCCATACTGAGAAGCTGCACCAATGCAAATCTTTGCTGCTTATAACTAGGCTGAGCTTAAGATTCCTGGGCCAACATCCTATTTATCCTGAAACGAGAGTTCATTGCATAGTGAAAGCACCTTACAAGGCCAAGAAGAAACCTAACAAAGTATTTTTCTCTGTTGAAATGCTATCTTACTACAAATTCTGCCTCATTCAATTGTTCATCAAATTATGTAGTCTAAATTGCACTTGCATCCCAGAGGGTTGCACTTGCATCCCAGAAGGCCAGCTGTATCCTGTATTGCATCAAGAAAAGTGTGACCAGCAGTTTGAGGGAGGTGATTCTGCTCCTCTACTCTGCTCTTGTGAGTCCCCACCTGGAGTACTGTGTCCAGTTCTGGAGCCCCCAACACAAGAAGGACATGGAGCTCTTGGAGCAGGTCCAGAGAAGGGCCATGAAGATGATCAGAGGGCTGGAATACCTCCCCTATGGGGACAGGTTGAGAGAGCTTGGGAGGAACTATTTATAAGGGCAGGTAGCGAAAGGGCAGATTTAGACTAGATATTAGGAAGAAGTTCTTTACTGTGAGAGTCGTGAGACACTGGAACGTTGCCCAGTGAGGTCGTGAATGCCCCCTGCCTGGAAGCATTCAAGGTCAGGCTGGATGGGGCTTTGAGCAACCTGGTCTAGTGGGAGATATCCCTGACTATATCAGGGGGGTTGGAACTAGATGATGTTAAAAGTCCCTTCCAATCTATACCATTCTATGATTCTATGATAAATTGTTTATGAAACATAACATGTATCTTAAACTATGAGGTGATATTTAGCAAACAACAAGTTGGCGATCTGCAGGGGACAGTCTGTGTCTCTTTTTATGATAAGAGATTTTGAAAGAAGAGCACAAATCCTTTTTTCATATATGATCACTCCTGGGCATGTAAAAATGTTCAAGAGCACTGAAGGCCCATTAGTAAGTCACTGGAGGACTGTAAGCTACAGTAAACACCATCACAAGGCATTTCTAAAAATAAGGCACAAGTTCCTTTGCTACTTTAGAAATAATGATAAATATCCTTAATGTAGTTCTAGGGATGTTTTTCTTGACAGTGCTCCCCCTGTAACTGCCTTTCAGGGTGAAGTTGTATACTATTCTTAGAGCTTGACTAGTTCTAAATCTGATGCAGCCTTACAAAAAGCTTGTATCCTTCCTTCCCTTGCCTACCATTTCATGGCCATTCCCTAGAGGAATTTGAGATGATTCAACTCACTAAACTAGTTGAAAAGTAGCTGCACCAAAATGAGTGTTTTAATGTGGGGAATACTGAGTTCTCTTGGCCCAGCAAAGATATTCTCCTGCTAGCATGTGGGAAGGGACAGGCCAAGTCTGGAGAAGAAACCACAGTCGAAAGTAGAAAGGGGAGGAGAATCTTCTTATTCTGGTGTCTGCAAAGTATGAGGTCATATATAATGTGTAATTTCATTCTCAGCTGAGGTGACAGGCAGCTTTGTAGGGCTGCTCTGTGAACAAGAAGATGCATACAGAAGGTAAAGTAGCCTTCCTGCCAAAATTATTCATGGAAATGTATCCATGGACTGTAATCTACTTCAGCTGATTGGTTTGGTGACTTCCTGCATTTGATCACAATTTGACTACTCAGTTTTGCAAGATTTCATGTGAATTTCTCCTTTTTCTCTCAAGAGAAACAGTGGGCAGGGCAATCTTGGACAGCTGGAAAAAGTTAAATAAGAGAAGTATACTTGGAAGTTAACAGAATTGGGTGATTTGATGAAATAAGCTGAAATGTACAGAAATTGACCATATCTTCTAGAATATTTGTGCAAGTTTTGTTTTGATTTCAGCTAACAGTAGTGCTTTAATTTCTTCTTAGAAGAAAGAAGTACTGCTAGCTCATAATAAGGAACGATCTAATAACTTTGCCATAGTTGAATATGACTGATCCATGGGTTAAATTAAACAAATGTAACCAAGTTCTCAAATTTAATGAGTGCTTGTGCTATTAGAAGTAAAATACAACTAAGGAGGAATCATTCCACCATCTAATTTGTGCCTTTATAGACTGTTGAATATAAGACCTGCTCAAAAGTTTGTGAGTACAACACTTCACCTTCCAGAGGCCAGCCTAGCAAAAGCAACTGTATGAGTCATCCACAGCACTTCCCTCTCTTCCAGAAGAGATAACCTTTTGCTTATTTAGTCTCATGTTATAGAATGCTTCAGCTGCAGTTGTCTGGATCTGTTTAAGTTTACATGTGTTCCAAGACTGTAGATAATTTCCTTTACTTAAGAAATGGGAAAATATTTATGTTTCTAAATGTGAAATATTGAGGAAATGTTTTTTTCAACAAAGAATACAAAATTTGTCAAAGTGAAAAATTATATAATAGGCGGAGGAGGGATTCTAAAAATATTTTCCTGTCAAATATTTTAGGAAATTTGTTTCAGAAATTGAAACAAAATTCCATACATTCAGTAAAAATGTTTTTTTATTTTAGCCAGGGAATGTGATGGCAAATTAATGCAAATTATTGTGATGTTTTTGAGGAGTCTGATGACTGTCCACCTCAGGTACAGCTCTTTCTCTGTGTCTGTCCCCACCCTTAATGACTAGACACTCCTTCCTTTACCTTAGCAGGACATGTAGAACTGCCTGAACTGTTTTGTTGGGACACTTTTTGGCCTAACTGCCCTGTCAGTTACAATTAAAAGCATTAATATGACAGTCAAAGGTCATAAATTGCTTGTGGCTAGTGTTCGCTGCTTGTCTCACACAATGGCAACCAGGAAATTGCCCTGTCAGTTACAATTAGAGGTGTTAATATGGTGGCTAAGGGTCAAAATGCTTCGCTAGAAAGAAGGAGTTGCACAGGACATTTGGTTTACGTTAAGTGACGGTTCAGGAAAACTTTGCTTTAATGGGATGGTTGCTTAATCGGGATATATTTCAAGCCAGCTAAGAGCGCTGATTAAGGTTTTTACTGCGGTGCTCTGGCAATACTAAGTGCTGATATTATGCTCTTTTTGTGGCTTTCTAAGGCTTACTCAAATGCCATGTTGAAAAAAAAATAGTTTCTGTACTTTCTGGTGAAATATTTGTAGATATGTAATTATAATGCAGGAAAAAAAAACACTAAGGAAAAATAACATTATTAGTATTATTAAAATATGAATTCTGAAACTTGTATACCCATAGTTCATATGCACAAGGTACTCCTTTGCAGATGGGGTTGTAGAAAAGATTCTGCTTGTCTAATGTTGTCATTTAATGGTAAAACTTTCCTGGACTTCAGAAACAGCATTTCAAACCTGATATTTCAATTTTCTCCCTCTTTTAGAACAGCTTCTTCAAAAAGTGTTTGGCCTACCAATTTCACTACAGCCAGTTCCAAACTTACAAATAAAATTAAGTAACACAGTGATAACATCCATTCTTTTAAAATCCCTTACATTTCCAAAACTAACTTGCTGTTATGTGCAGTGGTGATCCCTTTAAATGGTTTTAAATGTTTAATGATATAAAACACTCCTGTTCTTCTTGTATGTCCATTGTGAGGTGATGACTCTGGATTCCTGTGTATAACAAAGATAAATTTGCTAATATATCTACAAAACTACTTGAGAATCCAAGCAGTTAACCCATGCTGAGCTCTTTTGTGTGGCTACAGACTGGAACTGTTGTAATGCTAGTTCTGATGTGTCCACACAGATGTGACAGATATCTACAATCTTTAGGCACTGGAATCTGTTTAATATTGCAAATAAAGTAATTATAATCCTGGAATATACATAGCCTTCTTCTAAGATCTTCTTGTCTCTTGTTCCCTTTTACCAAAGAAAATCAGGATATTAGACCAAGAGCATTACTGAAATAAATGTTAGAGATAAAAATCTACAGGAAACACTGATGATCACTGATACACTTAGCTCAATGAAAGACTGAATGAGAGCAACAGATAAGAACTGGAGCCCTATTCATACTGCTTGACAAAAAATACTTCTAGTTTAAGCAATCATAGGTTGAACAAAATGGATTGGAAGCAACCCTTGATTTTAGCCCTTCTTAACCAAGCTTGTTGATCAAGTAGAAAACTTCTTGCAACCAGATTGATGGAGGACAACCAAACAATTAACAGAGGAGAACATATATCAGATATATATCAGATACTTCTGACTCCCTATCCACTGGTTGGCCTTCATCATGACCTGTGTTACAAAGACTGGATTTCCCTGGCAGGAATAGTGCAGCAGTGCCTGCCCTCTCTCTATCAGAGCTTGATTCCTACCCCCCCAAAATTTAATGGTTTGTTCCCCAAAGTGCAGAAGAATATGTTCTCCCTGAACACAGAATCTAATAGGGCAGAGGAGGCTCCAGTGTCGGCTATAAGAGCAGACCATGAGTTCAAGCCTAAGGATGCCAGAATGCACAGATTTTTCAACCCTTGTAGTACTATTTCTATTACAGCTGAACATTCTTAGTGTATTTATCACTATAACATCCACTTCTAAAGAGAAAAGTAATTCTTTCCACTGGATAGCTGAGGAAACTAAGGCAGTAATATTTCAAGGATGATGGATAGGGCCTGTGAATGAGTAATGAATCAGAATTGGGTCTCAGCTCACAGGAATCTAGTTAAATACTGTTTTGGCACATTTCCATGCTCCAAGTCAGTTGATGTTGACAGTCATAATGCTTTATTCCTCCTACGAAGAGGATTTGATTTGTTAGAAGAAGGTTTGAAAGCTTTGTTCCAATTAGGAAAATCAGGTTGGAAATATTTGCTGGAGGTCCAGCAGTACCTGTACACACACCCAAATTTTGGATCCTGTTATACCCTTCTTTTTTCCAGATCTGTTTCAAAAAGAACAGAAGTACCTTCTTGGTTGGAGTTCACAGAGGTTTAAAACCTTCAGTCAGGAGCTCATTTTGATCTCAAGAGGAAAAATCAAGTCTTTTTCATATTATTCCTTACAGTACAAAAGCTAATATACACCAAGACCCATGGTCAAATGCCTTATTGTCATTTTGTATAAAATACTTCTCCTTTTAAATTATTTTAAATCTGATTATCTAGGAGTTTTTTGCATGCTCATTTAGCATGTGGATCTTCTAGGAAGGTATATGATAAATTGGCTGAGTATGAAATTTTGTTCTGCAAATACAATATATTTGATATTTCAAACTGTTAATTTTGATTATATCTATATATTCTTGAATTAAATTAGGGGAAGATCTTTTAATTAAGTTAATATCCTTAAATTTCCATGAATTATATAAAACAAGTGGCTGTGAATCATTCTTTATGAAATATCTAATTTATCATTTCAGAGCTGTAAATTCAAAGTTACATTTATTAAAAAAAACAATCAAACTATGAAATATCCTATTTATCCAACAATATAGTCATTAATTTATTTGTAAGCAAAAATAAGTATGCTACAAAACATATCTCATGTTGAAAAGTCAAGAAAGAAGAAAAGTTCAATCTCATCAAAACTAGCCAAAACAATTATATTAGAGATAGGATGATCCTTTATGCGATCTATTTCCCATAAAATAGAGCTAGTAATAAGATATTTATTGCCTTATTTCTGGGTTGAAAAATATCCTGATTAGTTCCCTGATTTTGAGAATGTGCTTTAAAACTGAAGCCTAAACAACTTTTGGTCTTTTTTTTCCCCCCATTAGTATGGCCACCTGATAGATTTTGTACACTTACAAGCTGAAATCAGATCAATAGTCATCATAAGCATTTATCTCTAGTATTCTATTTCTGTAAAATAATTTGAATAAACTGGAGTCAATGCAGTACAGATTCACTAAGGAGAAATAGGTGTCCTTAGTTCTGATGTCATTTATCAACTGTGGGCAAATTCTTGATGCTTATAGACCTTTGGACATGAAATAAAATTTCTGGGTTTACAATTCTCTGAAGTTATGAGCACAGTTTAGATGACAACAGATGGCTGTGGGGCAGAAATAAAATTTGCCCCAGTTTCTCCACAATACTCAGCAAAATAAATTCTATATTTAAATTTTTGCTATATAATTTGAGAATTTGCTTATAATATTTTGAAAGAAATATCTGTTGTGCAGGGCTTTCAAGGCATGGGGCCTTTTAGTCAAGCTTGATTTATTTATGGGAATCACTTGAAGAGCTAGAGATAAATTCTTATGGTGATTATGATGATAACCGCTACATATTAATTGACAGTGTACATAGCAAAAATCCATGCATTTTCCATGCTTCAAGAACTGTGTACCTCTGCACTTGGTAGTTTGAATGGGCAGAGTTGAGACAGAGTGGTTTTAACAGGACCTAATCTGTCCTGATGGTCTTACCTACCCTAAGTAGAAGGACAGGGGATCAGGAATGTGTGCATGTGCATACACAGTCACATGCATAACATAGATGCAGTTTATATTTGTCTCTGGTTTCTGTTCTGTAGAGTTTTTCCCAATAGTGCCAAGTTAACACCAGGACTTAACAAAATGCATGCAGAAATGCATGCAGACTTGTTGTGCACTCACATGGCACTTGCTACAGGCTGAAAACATTTTTTTCATATTCTAGGCAAAGAGCAGAACAGAAGGGTTAATAGTCTGCTGTTGCTTGGGTGCTGAGAATTCACAACTCAGAAGATCCACAGTTAATAACTGCTACCTAAAATTCACAATTACCTGAAGTTCACAGTCGGTGCAGAAGAACACTGCACTAAATCATCACTACTGGGAGAAATGGTCCTCTGATTTGAACCAAGAGCCTCCTGTTCATAGTGACTGGTTGCTTTAACCAACATCTGAAAAGAGTTAGGAGGGGGTGAAAAAATGTAATACCTGTATGGCTGTCAGTAAACAAACACTGTCACTCAGAAGGTGTTTTCAAAAGTTTTTTTTATTATTAAAAATAAACTTGCTGCTAATTATTTAAGGCTTGCCTTTCTCCTGTAAGTAAACAGTTTTAATTAATTTAGCTGGTCACTAATTGCTTTATTAGTTTTGTGTTTTCTTCCTGGGAAGCACTCCACTTGGCTTAACCTGATGGGAAGCCGCAGCACCCCCAGTGAGAGGTGGTAGCATGCAGCAGGGAATGCTGTGGAAACAAACTTGAGGTCACGATTAGAGAGGAGAGCTCTTGGCTTCGTCTTCCTCCTTCAGCTGCTGTCCACTTGTATTGGAGTTAAACAGCAGTAGTAAGTTGTGTGCCTATCAAAAGTCATGAAGAGCCTGTTATGTGTGTTTCCTGTTATGTGTGGCTTTGAGAAAGAATTGTACAGTTGTGTGCATATCTTAGGTTGGATTATGTTGTCTTTACTAGGACTGCAGCTAGTAAATCTCACTCCTTTAAAGTAAAGCATTCCCTCTAGTTTGTTCATCTCACCTCAAAAGTTGCTGCTGGATAGGACACTATGATTCCTTCTTGGCAGCTGGTGGGAAGACCATGCTTTGAATGCGCTGAGACTGAAATGTTCCGAATCTCATGTTTTACACTGACTCACATGCTTTCTTGATGAGTACCATTCTTTTTAGAGTCGCTGAGAATTCTCATAGTCTGTTGAAGTGGATGAAGAAAAGCAGGCAAGAGTGTCTTAGAGTTCAGGGAATGAAGGAAGAGGAAAATTTTATAGATGAAAGAAAAGGAAAACAGCAAGTTTCCTTGATTTTATTTCTTTGGGATATGAAATATAATATTTGGCTGAGTATTGATGCCCCCACGAGTATAATTCTTGAGTCTTGTCAGAGCATATATTTTATAGCCAATCTCATCTTTCTGCTTATCTTATACGTCACCTACTTCTACATGGTAAGTTATTTTATTTAGATCCAAATTTTAGAGAGTAGTCATGCTTTCAAAAAATATTTGCTATTGATTCTGTACCAAAAGTGAATTTGTTAGTTGTGCTAGCTGTTGGGGAAGAGTTGCTTTTGGGACGCTGACAGACCAGCTATAGCACATGTGGACACATGCTGACTGTGTGCTAAGGGTGGTGCAACAGAGGTACCTACAATATGATGCATTGGGCTGTTGTCAGCAGCAGCAGCTGCCTGCCTGGTCCTGAGTTGAGGGCTATTGCCTCCTTTGCAGGCACAGCAAGAGTGAGCAGCTCCAGCTCTTCAGCTGCTGAGACACATAGGCAGGTGGGTGAGCCTGAGGCACAGGTGCATCCACTGAGCAACAAAGGTGGTTTAAGGAAATATGTCAGGCTGTGAATTGCAATGGCTGAAGTTCTGGCACAAGATTATTCCTGCTGCTGCTAAGTTTAGAGGTGGGTGACAGCTGCCAGTGGTGACATCTTAAATCTCAGCATCTAAATACTCCTGAGAGTCGCCCCAGAGCATGGATGATCCATTGATGAAAAACATTTTGCTGACACTAGCGTGTAGTTTAAGTATAAACACTGGAATAGTGAAACAGTTGGTGTAACTTACATGTGCTGACTTCTGGTTGGTACTCAAGATTTCAGAAGTGAAAAGCTGTATCCTTATTTTCAATATCTGAAACAAAAATTGCATTCAAGAGGGAAAAATCATGGCTGCAAACATCTGATATAAAATGAAGTACATCTTTAATAGGTGATATCCCATGTACTTCTATTTTAAAGTGATGAGCTTTTGTGAGTGCATCATGCAAAAGCTTCTTTTAAGCTAACGTGGAAGCTCTTTTCAAGAAAAGAAGCTATGTCTTATAGGACATAATGATCTGACATCTCCATCTTCCTCCATTTTTATATGATAATATGTCTGGAGTCTATGGTGATTCCACTCTTGCTTCCCAAATGAACCTGCCAACAAAGTTTTCATAGTTCTGTGATGTGGACAATGGTTTATTGGGAATTGGATAGAGCTTGCCAATCTCATTTTGTCTAGATCACCACAAAATTGCTTGGGTTTTGTGTTTCCTCTAAATTAAACGTGTGGTGCAGTGATTTTAATTGCCCCTCTGTGGAATAAAGTTTTGCATCATCAAATAATGCTGTTACTGGTATTAACCAGCTTTGAGGGAATGTTATTTTTTCTGGAATGCCTTAAACTTGAATTCTTTTTTTTCCCATAGAAAGTAAGTTTAGAAAATGAATGTATGACATACTTAGCAACTGTGGTGTGCATTTTCCCCTTGATGTGCTTAATTCCCATTAAACTGAAAGAGGAGAGACTGTACCGCTGAATGTGCATGTAACATTTTGATATGCTTCCAGTTGGTAAAAACAAGAGCGACATTAACAGCTGCTAACAGTGTCAACAGTCTCGTAGGATGAAGTGTGGCAAGCCCCCAACTGTTTCCCACTCAAATGAGTTATGAGCTCTGGCTGCTCAGAGGCACCCAGATAAGAGACTATTTGAGTAGAGGGGTGAGACTTGGGGAATATCCACCTGGCAGGATGGGCCCATCCTTCAAATAAAATAAAAGGTGTAAAAAAAAAATTTGTAATGGGAGGGGAGAACTAAATTAGGAGAGAGGGTGTAAAACGCTCTCTAAGCAGAGCCCAGGGAAAGCTGTTATGAAAGTATCCCTCTGTTTGGGGAATAGGATGTGCTGAGGATGGAGAATGCTCAAAAGGAAATGCAATGGGGCAATATGAGATGACTTGGGGGCCCACCCATCTCCCGATATCAAAGTCTGACTGCAGAGAATGCTTGATCATTTGCTGTTTAATGTTACATGCTCTATATTGATGTTAAAATTATTGGCCTGCCTTCTGAATGCTACTTTTAGAACTTCATTCAGTTTGCTTTTGTTCCTATTCCAATTGTAATTGTCCCTTTTTCCACCCGAAGAAACATCACATGGGGACAATAAAACAAACTACTCGGTCTTGATCAGCAAGAACCAATATTATTTATGATCTGCACTTGTGTTATTTCCCATTTGGATTACTGAGGGTTTCCAAGATACATTTTTTTCTTTTGTGTGTGTGTCATGTAAATAATGTGTGAAGTATTCCATGTATTCATTGTGAAAGGTGCCGGACAGATTTTGTACTCTATTTCCTGAGATTATAGCAGAATTAACTTCATTATCCCTAAGCACTCTAACAGATGGGTGTTTATCCTGGCCTGAAACATCACCAGAAGCTCATAATTCCTCGAAATTCTACCTTTGGATAGTTTTTTTTTCTGAAAATTATCAAATATTTTGTCAGATTTTTCTATAATGTGTTATGAAATTGTTATTGCTTTACTGTTTAAATGCTTAGACCATAGTTTCTTTTTAAATCCCTTATTTCTTCACCAAAAAACACTGATTTTGTCCTCCTTACATCTTCCAGAAATAAATGTCTTTGAATTTAGATCTTTGTTTACAGCTTAATGAAAAATGGGATGATACTGTCAAATGGAGTTTTTCATATATCCCTATCTGTATTCAAATACAGATATGGATACGAGTGCCTCTCAGTAACGTGCTCTACTTCCAGAAAAGAAGCACTCCCTTGAATTATCAGCTGCAAGTCTCTAGATCTGTGTGAGAACTAGCATTAGTAATTATTCCATTCTATAAGTTTTGCATTTCATTGCATTTCATTAGACTTTCCAGTATATGTGGATCACTGATGTCCACCTGTGTTGGTAATATTTTTTTCTGTTTTGTTTTCTTGTTTGCTTTGTTTAATTTCTAACCATTTCTAGACTTTTTTTTTTTTTTTTTTTTTTTTTTATTGCTGATCCTTCCCTGCTGTTTTAACAATGACTATTAAGAAGTGCTAGTGGTCAGATGTTTATCCAGTGATGTGTTTGCCTTATCATGCTTTAAAACTTTACTCTTGAGATTGATCCAACAGTGATGTCATACAGCCGTTGTCCATTGGTTTTCATCTGCTGCTTCTTCTTTCCCATGTCAACTGGTTAGGAAAACTACGGAATAAAAACTGTTGAACTGCTGCGAATATTTTGGCTTCAGTTAATAGGCTGAATAGTTGCCAACCAGTCTTTCTGTTGCTGAGGAGTTAAAAAAAAAAAAAACACAAACCCACACATCTATAATAACTGAGCAAAATAACAGCTTAGTTGTAGCTGAGCAAAACCCAATGCCTTTCTCCCTCTCCTACAAAATGGCAGTATGACAGAAAATTTGTGGGAGACCCTGTGCAACCCTGGAACAGAGGTTTGTGGGATGTTTGAAAGAGGGATGCAGTCTCCTCAGCTCAGGCCACCTTGCACACTTATTCTGAAAGCATATGAACTGCAGAAGAATTACAAGTAAGAAGATAACAAAACCACCCTGTTTTTCCTTTACAATGTATTTGTGAGCACTCTCATGTAGAGTCTATTAACACTTTGAATCTGTTTCAAACAGTTCAGCAATATATGCAATAATGTCATAAACTGACTTTAAATCATGAAATGTAGCAGGCACCTTCAAATAATTATATTTCTCCTTCTCTTTTCTATTTTGTTTGCACATCAGATACTGGACTTGCCATACGTATTGCATTTGTTTAGCAGCAGAAATGAATGTATTTACGTGATTGTAACTTTAACATACACTTTCAAATTCTAAACTGCTTTGCCAGGTAGGCTGAAAACAGGTCCGAATGGGTCTCTATTGGAAGATGCAGTATTCGCAGAGACCAGAAAAATGCAAATCATGCAAAAACCCTCTGCCGCTGATTTGAGTTGCTGGTACAAGAAGCTGCTGGGATTTACTTGTGTACATACCTCCATTCACTTTAGTGCAAGTTGTACTCACTTCCATCCCAGTTCTTGTGTCTACAGGCTGACTTGTGTCAGATGTACACAGTTTAGCCCTGACTTGAAATATAAAGAGGATGTTTTATCCATTAAGTTACGCCATGTTTGCAAGATTTGCCTTAGACATGGGAGGGTTCTCTTACTAGGGTTTTCTGTGCAATATAAATGCATTGAAAAACAAATGAAAAAAACACAATTAAACAATTAAACATAAGAATGACAGAAAAAAGAAAATGTTTTTTTTCTGTTTCATATGAAAGCCTGTTTCTTCATAAAGTATTTTGGAAATCATATTTAATTTATATCGTGCCTGATTTTGACATCCCTGTGTAGAGTAAAACTGCATTTCACAGATATCTCCATCCCGAAGTGGAAACCAGAATTCATTTGTGCAGTGCTCTACTGCTACAAAAAATACAAAGAATAACAGAATAACAGAATTTTGTTTTTTTTTCAGCTCCAACGTAACTCCAGAAATATAACCAGGCAAATACTTCTATTTCTGTTTATCTGATATAGAAAGAAGAGTTTGATTCTTCTTTTCAAAAGGAGAACTGTGCTGATTTTGAGCAGCTTGATTGTATTAAATTATTTCAAGTTAGCTCTGTTGCTGGAATTATGCTAATTGGTATCCAGATAATTATCACTTTTTTTCATATAAGTATGCAGCACTTGCAGCAAAATTTTAAACTTATTCCTGAAGTTCCTAGAAAGCAAACTGAGATTTTTTTTTTAATCATCTTTACATTTTTAGATCAAAAAGGGACATGATCAGCTAGTCTTCTTGTTGCACTTTTTCCCAAAGATTTAGGTAGTTGGAAAGTAATCAGAGTTCTAGATATTTTCTTCCTTTGGGCAAATTCTCTTGCTTAACGATGTGGCTTATTATTTTTAGGCTATGACCAACAGCTGTTTTCAGGCTTTAGATTTTCCCCTGATTATTGACAGCTAGAGAGACCTATGCTTTCAGGTGTTTTTTTTTAGGTGTATATTTACAGTTTCCAGTCAAGTCATGTCGCTAGCATTCTCAATAGATATAGCAGTGGAGACTGTCACAGTAGAGCTACGTGCTCCATTTTGCTAACAAACACTACTTACTATTTTCTTCTCACCTTCTTTTTAAAAGAAGATGACATTCCTCATCTTCTTTTTAAAAACTCTTTTGAAGCGTCGATGCCACAGTTCTTTTAATATAAGTATCAATAATCAATTTTCATTTTATATATCACTGACAGTGAAGTCCTAGTTCAGAGGAGCACTGAAATGTTTGTCAAAATGTAATCACACTGTTGAACCTCACTGACATGATACTTTGTGGAATGCTTAATTTCAACACCTAAGTGCTGCCCTCACTGGAGACAGGCAGACACACATGTTAAAGTGATATCCTCGGCTGAGGCACAGCAGAACATCTTTACTGTGGCAATGAAGCAAGCGGACAAGGAAATGCTCTCTAAATATTTTGACTTAATACATTTTATTTTATTTCCAAGGTATATTTGCTTGATAATACACATAAATTTCTAGAGGCTGAATACTTGGGGTTGTTGTTGTTAATATGTTTTTTTGTTTTGTTTTCATTTTTCACACATTAACACTTCTACCCAATCAGAATCTGAGGCCCAATAGTAGACTCATTTATATTCCTTAGTCTTTCTCTGTTACCATTTCATAGGCTTTAATGCATATAATGACAATGTCCAATACTATGAAAGTAATATTTAGTATGTATCCATGCTAAATTCTTTCAAGAAATGTCTAGGAGTAGTTTGGAGTTCTTGGTTCTTGTATGTTTTGAAGGTAACAGTTTCGCTAGTCTGATAAATTAACACTCTATGATCTACATTTCTTGTTTACCTTCTGTAGGTGTAATTACATATCCAAAACCAAAAAGTTGAAACTCCAAACAGAAAATAGTGTGCTATTTTAATACTACTTGGCTTAGAAATTTGCTGAAAGGTGTACAAATGTGTGAAGATAAGAATTTTACTTTTTCCTAGGACCTGTTAAGGGTATTGAAGAAACAGTCAAAGCATGATACTGGATTAAAAGCTAAAACCAAGATGTTAGTGGACTATAAAATCAGGAAAGAAGAATCTCCAAAACACATAATTGAGCTTATTCCATGTGTCAGGTGTCAACTGCTTTTTCTGCTTTTCTCTGGAGGCTTTCTAAAGACAACAGTATTGTTTATAGTTTCTCCAGCACATTTACAAATTGACTTTGTTGGATTCAGGCTTGGGCTCAGCATGTTTAGGTGTGGCCACATGGAAAGAAGCAGAAAGGAAATGTCAAGACATCACCTCCAGAACTATCATACCTGTTCATGTTTTTTTTGCTACACCAAAAAGCAACTTGTTGAATCATGAAAGAAATCCCCGAGGCCACATTTATGTCATAAGTTCTGTATGTTATAAAGGATGAGGCTTTATGGCATCTCAATGACAGCTTAAATCTCAGCTAAAATGTTTGTACAGCTACATCACCTTGAGCAGTGATTTTTGACAGACCTTTGAAGCAAAGAAAGGTCAAGTCCTACAGTGAACTAACCTTAGATAAAATGCAGGGTTGTTAGTCTGGTATTCACTAGGACAGTAGTAATATCAGTCTCCAAAACTAGTTGTAAATTGGTGTTGAGCAGCCAGAGATGAAAAGTAAATTTAAGATGAAAAATCTAGTACTGTTAGTAAGTCCTTAGGAGGTTAAAATGTACTGGAATACCTTCTGGATTTTTTTCATGTTGCTAGCTGTTTTAGAAGAAACAATGGAAATACATGCTATCTTTTTGCTATCTTTTCATTTGGGCAGAACAATTAATGATGATTCAATTGAAATCTGATTTGGAAATTATTTTATAATTCAACATTTATTTATACAATAGATTCTGATATTTCAACTGCTGCCAAGGAGAGCTTTGTCCACAGATCCAATCTGGAGAATTTTGATTTTGTTTTATAAGCACCACTTGGAAATCTTTAGGAGAGGGGAATCTGTATAGTAAATAGGAGTTTGTTTATGTTTCTGAGTATGCGTTGCTAGCTCAGGGAGCTATCCCTGTTCATTTCATTATGCTGGACTGCAAGCTGTGAGCCTTAAAACACATATAATCATCTGTTTGATTTTGTCTGTTCTTTAAATTCACATTTCATAGTTGCTTTAACTGAACACTGATCTTAGGCAGAGTAGGACTAAGAAGGTAAAGTACTGATCTCTTAGATTATATCATTCTCCTCTTAGTAACAGATATTTTTTCCAAGAAATTGTGCTAAAAATCAAGTGTAACTAAATGGAAACAGAATTTATTGAGATATGTGGACCGCCAGGGATGACTAGACTAACGTTTTTAATGATTAGCTCCATGCTAGAAAATCATCCTGAAAATAGGAGGTACCAGGTGGTTATTAATGAACCCACATCACGCCCTTTTGATAGCATCTCCCTTTCGTAGTTGGAGAGAGAAGGTGCAGGCAGAAGGTGCCTGCTAATACAAGTCCATGATTTACTCTTTTGTGAGTAAAATTTGGTTATTTCTTGTTTTCAGTTCCCTCCTAAATCCTGTGGATCACAGTGCCTCTACTGATGTAGGTGTGCTTTATTTTTTTCCTTTAGACAAAGTGTCCAAACCTATTTTCCACAGTCAGTAAGTAGTAAGGATGATGGTAGCTGCTGGGGAGGAGAAGAAGGAATAAGAGGGATCTTGACTCCAGTGCTCTCTTTCTCTCTTGTAATACTGTGATGGCTGAATAATCTGTCAGTTCCCATCTACACTATATTTCTATAACAGTATATACAATAGATGTATATATAACTCATTATGAATACTCATTGGTAACATGTGCTTTGTCAAACACTTCACAGATAAAACAGACATTTTGAGATAGTGTGACAGATATTTTACATCTATTATACAGCCAATGAGGTCAGAGACAAATGAACATAGCACATCCATTCTGAGGCTAAAATCACGGTGGATTTAGTGTAATGGATGTAATAGATTACTGCATATGATGAACAGGCTATCTGCCTGCATTATAAATGACATTATTTAAACCAGCTCAATTGTTATCTGGAGCAATGTTTCTTAAAATGGGAATTCCTGGGGAAGCTTAGGCAAAGCCATTAAAGCTTGGATAGAAAAAAAAAAACAACAAGCATTAGTTGTGTTTAATCCTCAATGGGGAACCAACACAACTGGAATCATCTGTCACTGGTGTAGAAACAAGCGTCATATTCTTGTAAGGGAGTGACTCATCCAGGCTGGACCCTGAAGGCAGCTGTGGTAACTCCATGAAGATCCCCACAACTTTTGGAAGGGCTGCTCAATCCATTCTGTGCCATGCACCGGCACGTCTGTACCTCAATCCCTGCTCTGCTGCTGCTGTCTGACATCTCCTGCCATGCCCAACTGGGGCCTCTAACAGCTGCCTGTTTTGAGGTCTCTTGGGTCTGCTTCTAGAAAACTTGTGCCATCTTTGCAATCCTCTAGATTCTCAGCTGCTGCACAGGTCAAAAAAGCACCCTGGCTGCTTTGAATTACGGCAGCCCATCCCAGTCTGCTTCTGGGGTTGCCATGTTGCCTACAGTCTTGATAGTATGCCTAATTCTGTCCCTTAGCACATTTCCTACACAGGTGCGTGTGAGAAGAGGAAGCAGCTTCATAGTGTGATTTACGGTTGCAGCTCCCAAACAAACTTTTGCATTGGCAACGCATTAAGGGAGCTGGGCAAGGAACCAAGTCAATTGACAGCAATGAGTGGATCCAGCTGCACTTAATTTACTTTATGTTTCTCACTGGAGAAAAGTGACAGCGCAGAAGCATCTTTGTTTCTTCTATAACATGTACAATGTGTGCCTCTGAAATGCGGTGCTTTTCCTGTTTCTTATACCTTCTGGAAAGGGTTCTTGCACACTTTTCCAGAACTGTCCTTGCAGAGGTTCATGTATCATTTGTGCACCTTTGGGGAAAATGCTGTCTGGGACTAGACTTGAGAAATGCAGAACTAGCCAAATGTGGCAGATTTCCAGCCTATAATTGTATTTGGTTATAAGGGAAAATGATTTTACAGTAATTATGTGATAAACATATGTAATGTATATAGAATACTCATTTAATTCATCAGGAATTTGAAGCAAAACAATTTAAAATTTTAAGTTGGCTCTCACCTATAACACAAAGGAGAAAATATTGAATCAAACAAAAACCTGAACTCCTGAACAAAACTTTGGAAGTCAGCAAATCATTCCTAAGTAGTGTACCCATGTCATCATACCACATTGCGTTATTGTCAGTGTGTTATAAATATGATTGTGAGTAAGGGTCCAAGCTCAGGATATTAAAATTGAGCTTTCTAGTAAAAGCAAAGTTCTCCATTAAATCTGAAACATCTTGTGAAATTAATTTGTTGCCGTTCTGATATGCTGGATATTCTAAGGGAAATGTTCATTTAGATTTCAGTAGTTCCATAGACAGTACACAGAAAAAATGACTGCAGTGTATTAGCATAAATCGCCCAAAAAGGCGGAAGCTGGATTTGCTAACTTTTCCTGAAGCCCCTTGGAAAATGTGCTAAATTTTTTTTCAGAAAACTTGTGCTACTCTGGGTGAGTGATATCTCATGTGGCAGTGAGAGCTATGTAAATAGTGTGTGTTTCTTCAGCATCTTTAACTGCTCATCTGTTTCTTCCAGAACTGCTTTTCAGCAGCAATTTCTGAAGTTACCACTAAGTTTTTTTTTTCTTTCCTTATTTTTTTTCCCACATGCAAACTTTTCTAATGTACTGTTTTCCCCCGATGTAAAGAGTACAACATGTTGGATTGTTGACTTCCCATTGGGGTGAATGTCATGTTGAAAGCTATTTTGAATAATTCCTAGCAAACAGAGCTTTCAGCACATCTTTTTCAGTAAACCTTTCTGTCTTCCAAGGACCCTTTTCATGTTATTGTCCTATTTCTCATCCTTCTCTTTCAATTGGGGTTTTATTGTTTTGTCTAATATGTGGTTATCTAAGTACTCCATCCCTTAGATCTTGATACAGATTTTGTTACTGGAATAATAAGACTTTGAGGATGTAGAATATTTTATAGTACTCTCTATAAAACACTGCATTTAATTATCATAGTGTACAGATATTTATTAATATTAATGAATGTGTAATTGAAATTAGCAAGCTCCCCTGGAAAGGTAAACTATTCACTTTGTGTTTTGGTTTCAAAATGGATCTTTGCTTCTGAAAGCATGCTTTCAGTATGAGATTCTGCTGTTTTAGCTTGCATTTACCTCTTGCTTCATTCCCGAAAAATTCAGCCTTCTAGCTTCTATGCAAGAAGAGAGCTCTCAAGAAACAAAATCTGTGGAGAATGGTTGTTTTTTTCTTTCCCTGGGTAGTTTCTGTGAATTACCCCCTAAGAGTCGTAGTAAAGTGGCTTGAGTGTTTCAGTCTAGATCTGAGGAAGGAAAGAAAGGGCCGGAGTTTCTAATTCAGCATGAGGGGAATTGGTACAAGTGGGAGAAAGAAAAGTTATGGCTGCATCTCTGCATATCCTATTTATATCCTCTGTATCTGTTGTAGAAAAGGGACTTATTTTGGTCTAATGATATTATATGATGATAAATCTTCTGCATCTCTGGTGGAATACTTCAGCAGGTAATAGCCCTTGTATAAATCAATGTTTCTGATACCAGCATCTCTCCATAAGATGTCATTTCATGTTTTCCCTCACCCACTAGCTAGATTGCAGATTGTCCCGCTATCTCAAATGTCTTCCTTATGTTGTGACCTGTAATCTGTGGTCAGTCACCACTTGGATTTGCCTATGATGAACTAATGGGTCGAGTTTCTTCAGTCTCTCATTAGAAAACAATATTTTCAAGATGTTGAATCACTTTGTAGCTCTCATATGAGCTCTCACCAGTCTTCCAGATTTCTTTTGGAAGCATCCACTGTACTACTTATAGTCTCACTGATGCTATATGCAGAAAATAATACTAGTTCATTACTCCTACATGCTGTGTGCTATTCTCCTGCTTATGTATTCAAAGGCTGTATTAGTTCTCTTGGCCACAGCACCTTATTGTGAGATTTACTGCTGAGAGGACTTGGATAAGACTGTGAGATGCTCAGACTGCAGCTGGGAAGCCCTTGTTCATTAGTTATTGGGGCTCCTTGGAGCAATTTGTCATAAATCTGGAAGTTTTTACTGTTGTGATAGAATTGAGAGCAAGCCTTAGCTGCATCTCTCCTTGTTTGAGAAATATTCAGGTTTGCTGTCCAGCTGAAACACAGTTCATTTCAGTGGTGCCAAATTCTACAGCTTGCTTTCCAGTCTCCTAAAACATCTTGCATATGCCATCCTGCTTGTTCACTGTCTCAAAAGTCAGTCAGTGGCTGCTGCTTCCATGGTAGTGAAGAGGGTTAGGAAATGATATGCTTTCTCCTCTGTCTTTGCTGGCACAAATATCCATGGTGGCTCTATGTCTCTTTTCTCTGTGTGTCTCAGAGAAATCTCATGATCCATTTCTCCCCATACAAAAAACTGTGAAACTTAATGGAAGCCTTGAATGGAAGGGAAGGGCTGGGAGCCCTTGTGGGTCACATTACTGATACCATCACAAGACTGTTGTCCTGCACTGAAGTGGTTGATTACATCTGTCTTATGATCTGTACAAAACATCCCTCAGGCAGAGTGTGTTTGTTTATTGTAATAAAGGAAAGTTTCCTCAATAAAGGAATATTTAGCCTCTTTGTGTTTTGGTCTTATTGGGTTTGTTTTTTTGTGTGTGTGTATTTGTTCAATATTTTTCTTGTTTTTTGTATGTTTCATGTTTTTCAGGGTTTACACAAAATAGGATAATTAAGGAGATTTTGTAAATGTTACAAATATTGGACAGTAATTACTTATTAACTTATTTCTAGTTAAGATTTTTCTTGTGACTAATGCTTTATACTTCAATCTAAAACAGATTTTGGTTTGAAGTGATTGGACAAATAACAGGTGACTAAATAAAGAGGTGATTAAGAATTAAACTACAAAGACTAATAATCAGTTGTGACACTTAGGAGCAGGTCTGTAGCCTCACTAAGTCATCTCCGCTTGGAGAATAGTGACAGTCTCTCTCTAAGGTATGTTCAGATGGTCAGCAGCTATTTTCATCTTATACTTGGGCAAAACAGGTATTTCCTTTCTTTTGAGCTTTGGAATTGGGTTTTCTTCAGTCTGCTTTCCTCCTGCCCCATCATGTGATAATATTAATATCCAAAGTTAATAAATACAAAAAATCCTCTATTAAGTGTCACAGATGTGCTTAAATCTTAAAAATGCAGAAAGTGTCTTTTTTAAATATGTTTTTGTTTGCTTGTTTGTTTTTAATGTATATCATCCTTCTGCATACTCATTGACTGTACCCAGGCTTTTTTTCTTAATCACCCCTCTGATGTTTTTTAAACCTCTCCAGTGTGATACATTCAAGGCAGCCTTGAGTGTGACTGGTAAAGAAGAGTTGGCAGCAACTGAAGTTGTACAAGAGGACATTTTCTTGTCATGTTATGGGCCTATATGTAAAGCTAATGTACCCCTGTGACTGCAGAATACTTGCCTTACCTTATGGGTCTTAATACTTTTATCCATAAGAGGCAAACATCTCTTATATTGTTACTTTCTCATTTGGTAGGCGTACTGTGGGCTGTGAAACTACCCACTCTGTAGATATTCCTTTTGTTGCTTTAGCTTTTGCACCTCTATCCCAGTGCTGGATGCGATCTTTTTATCAGTAAGACCTTGCTGGCTGAAGTTTAACCTGGAAGAAAATGAAATTGCAGTGGGATTACTTGCAAGACTGGTCTGCAAGCCAAATCTGGAGGGTAAAGTTTCTCCAGAGAAGATTATTTACAATAGTGTTGCTGATAATGCTCCACTGATGTAGGTCTGCTTTGGATATGATTTCTGGAGTTTATTACTCCAGCCATGGCCAGTTTGAGCTCAGTAATTTGGGGAATTAGATGTTCATCAGAGCTTGTTTGCTTTTCGTATTGTATGCTATTCTCCTTTCAAAGCTGATCATCAGTGTTTCAGAAATAGGACTGAAGAATTTTGGATGCCCCAGAAAACAAGGCCCTAGGTTAAATGCTGAGCTGGTGGCTTAGTATTTTTGAAGATCCAATTCAATCTGTAGCTTGTTTTCTTCCCTCAGCATACAGATTTCATTTTCTCAAGCTAAAATCCCACCCACCCCTGTTCTGAAGTAGCCTGGACTCTTTGTCCATTCATCATGTTGGATATTAGGAAAAATTTCTTCTCAGAAAGAGTGGTGAGCACAGGCTGCCCAAGGAGGTGGTAGAGTTACCATCCCTGGAGGTTTTCAAGAAATGTGGAGATGTGGCACTGCAGGACAAGGTTCAGTGAGCATGCTAGTGATGGTTGGACTAGATAATTTTAGTGGTCTTTTCCAGCCTTAGTGATTCTAGGTTTCCATGATACACACATGGTGGGCTTGCCTTTGTGAGCCCATTACTTAATTTGGAGGTTGATCTACCAGCCTTAAATGTGCAGTTGGTCTTATCAAAACACCATTCTCTGACACCAGCCACGTGCTTGCTCCTTTTTGGCAAACATAGTGCAGAATCAGAGAGGTACAGAAGTAGTTTTTCCCCCTTTTTTAGATAGGTATCAGTTGAAAGAACAAATGGACCTTCATATGAATATTGTGGGCATAGAGATTAACACATGCAAATAAGCAGACTGGTTTGAAGGAGAATGTTGTCAAAGTTGGATCTTATTATTTCCCCACTGACTATAGAAAGTCCTGTCTGTAAGGCTGTTGTAGTGTGCAACCAGTGAGATCTACAAAAACGAGCATGTCTTCTAAACTTTCCTTAAAAGAACATTGAACCTTCTTTCATCTATAAAATGATTCTCTAGGATTCCCAAAAAAAATCTGAATTAAAATTGGAAAACCATTAGGCACTTAGCTCTTATCTAATGCATTTAAAGATTCTTTTTATTTTGATTAAATGGAAAAGCTGTGGATTGGATTGTGTTAGAAGAAAAAAAATAAGAGAAGGGAAAGAAAACAAAATCACAAGCGAAAAACCGACATGACTCTAGAGCATCTGAACACTAGTTTTCTTTTGCTTGAAATGAAACCTTCCACAATTTTCTTGTTTTGCCATTCTGGTTTAATTTTATATATAAATGGTACAGGCTCCACAAAACAATGCATCATGCAAAAGCTTTGATTTAATGTCATATATTCCCTTTATATTACTTAACTGCAAACCAGCATGCTCTTAATTTGTTGAATATAACAAAGTCACCTTAGTAGACTCTGTGCAAGCCTCTCAATGAAAAAAACAAGTAATTTCTGTGTGTTTTAGATCAGCTGTGGTGTTGCACAGATCTTGCATATGTTTGAATAAACTAGTTTAAAGTTTGTGTGAGGCAAATTAGATTTTTCCAACCCAACTAAAGGCGGATGTACAAATTTTTCATTCAGGACTGATTTTCTATCCACCTGCAGGGTCAAATCACTGTGCTTCAATTTCATTCACTTGTTTTTCTTTTTTTTTTTTTTTCTCCTCTCCCTTCTTTTCAGGTTTGAATGACTGGATTGTAATGAAGGATATGGGAATGTAAGGATTCTGTGCTCAGCTTGGCATGTTGTGAATGACAAATGAAAGCAACTAGTCATTCGATTTTCCTGACCATCTGTTTTATAAGTTAAAAAGAAAAACTAAGGAAGTTCAATTTTTATTGTAGGGAAAAAAAGGAAAACTGTAACTGTTTTAAAGTCTTTGCTGAGACCAAAATTGCCTTATTTTATCTGACCCAGCTCTGCATGTTGTGCCTTTCGCAAAGGCAGAATAGCAGAGAAGCAAACCTGCACAATTTAGATGCTTTTCAAAGACCTGCGTGGTGACTTACCTCAAGTGTTGTAGCAGTGACAACTTCATTCTGCACAACTCAGAGCTTTAGTTCTTAAGGCAGTACAAGTGCTTTCATTTTCCTAACGAAGTCCGAAGCCTTGTAGAAAATAAGGGAATCAGAGTCCATTAATCAGAATTACCAGTGTGAAGGCTGTGACATAAGTTTAAAAAAAAACGAGTCCATAAACAATGGCTCCTCTGTAAGGAGAATCATTTTGACCCGGAAAAAAGTGATCAGTAATTCAAACCAGAAATTGCCCTGAATGTTGGACATACATTGAAATATTTCATGGGCTGTTTTATCATTGCAACTTGTTGACATTATTTTGTACTTGTAACTTCATAGACTATAGCCATTTGTTACATCAGCATTAGACATCTGCACAAGCATTTGTCATGCTGCTGTTGAATTTTTTCTTTTTTTTTCCCCTGTTGGCTGAAAGAAGGTTGGAGCTCACAGAACAATATTGTGGAATGTGAGGGCTATCATTAGGGGGCAAAGCTGGACTTCAAAGAGGAAGCACATATGGTTTTGACTTTTATAAAGATGGCAGGTGGACATGAAAAAAGGTTGATTTCAAATTTATTTTCGTGATAGCTTCAACTTCTTAAAAGTCTGGGATGATTAATTTTCAATTTGGAATTCCTAATAACTGAAACAAGATCATGGTTTTACAACTTCCTGAGGTAAAGTTTGAGAGAGAGACTGAGTCATGTTGGTATAATATACCAATGGCAGCTGAAGCTGAAAGATTAGATAGATCAGTACAAAATGTTTTCCAAAAAGCTTTTTGAAGGTAAAACATGTTTAAGAAACAAAAAGTTTCTTAAGTCAGCCTGTTTTAAAGCATATGTTAAACCTTAAGGATATTGGGCTAGATCTGAATGGAGAAGCTTCCATTCATAGATGTGCCAAGTGTCACTCATGTTGCTATCTGAAATAGCAATTGAATAGCAGGTTAGAAAAAGTGAAACAAAAAAATCCCTCCCGCAATGCTGTCTTCCCCTTAGTGATAGGTGTTTCTTTTTATATGAAGGAATAAATAACACTTAATTTTCGTTTCTGGATTACCATATGTCATTTTAAATCTAGCATCCGAAATCCTCTTGGCTGGAAAGTCAGAGCTCTCTGCACCTGTGGGTGACTTGCTGATGATGTGAAAGTATAAGCAACTGTCAGTTCTAAATACAAGCTGAAATTATTCCTCTTATAGGTGCTGTGTATGGTATTTTAATTGAAAAAGAATGTTGCCCAGATTGCCCAAATATGTTAATGTAGTAAAGGCAGTAGCTTTGATGAAAAACATTTCTTTTGCCAATTATGATCAGGGATAAGAAAGTTCAATGCATCTTGGAAATAGGAAAGTGCCAGTATAAATGACTCAAATGTAAGTACAGTCTGTACAGGTTTGCATTTGAATCTCTTTATCATCTTTGCTGCTACTCTAAAATGAAAGATTGTGTCTGTCCTTAAGAAATATTTGAGTCTTGTCTTTATTTCTTTTCATCCAAGGTTATGTGGTGTTTTTAGAAAGAGTAATGCATTGCCTTCTACTTACATGAAAGAAAGGAGAAGTTGGTGCATGCCAGCATTTCTTCTGCCATTGAATTTTAAAAAAGAAATGTACTCTTGTAGGAACTAATTCATTTTAAAAGCAAGAATTTTTGAGCATTTGTCTTCTACATTAGGGGGGAAAAAAGGACAACCGTCACACACACAAAGCAAGTAAGCAACCAGACAAATTAAAAAGCCCACAGCCAATCAGCCAGAAAACCAAAAAACACCAAGGAACAAAAATAATAATAAAATAATAATAATAATAATAAAACAAACAAACAAACAAAAAAAAAAAACAGAAAATCTTGCTTATAAACTTCTTAGCTGTCCCCCTCAATAAAAACTTTCTCTGAAGCTCTCGGACGGAGTGGGACTGTGGTGATTGAACTGAGGATGGCCCATGCCTTCATCCTCTCCAAGTTCTCATAAATTTTCTCCACTGGAAATCAGTTAGCAACATTTTCAATGGTTCCCTGAAGGCAGTTCTGTTCATCAAAGAGTATTTAATTTGAGTACATTTTTTCTTAAAGCTGAATCACTTTGCCCGGCTTCCTCATGAGTACAGAAAAATGTTTCCTTTTGTTCTGACAAACGAGGAACATAATATATTCTGGAGTGCTCTCAGGCTCCATCTTTATACTGTATTTCCTTGCTAGAAACTTCTACAACAGTGAAACTGGAGAGGAGAGAGGAGTCTTACAGAGAAGTATTAAGCCTATCCTAGGGGTAAAAAATACACCTTTCTCCCTCATTTAGTGTAGATTTCTGTTAGAGTTCAACGCAGCAGATTTATGCACCTAATAGTAAATTTATTTGTAATTTACAGTAAGGTATATTTTAAAACCACAGTGTACTTTCTCCATTGACAATAGAAGAATGTCTTTCGTATGCATTACACTTAAAGAATTTCTTTGTCTAGGAAATCTTGAAGGTATTTATTGGCAGAGATCACTCCTTCTAGCTAGGTTTTTCTTTGTTTTATAACCTTTGATTTAGTATTAACGGATCAGCAAATTCCTTATTTTTCCAAATGAATATCTGTGTGGAAGAAGGAGCAAGAGAAAATAAATTTTGTCCTACATAATATTCACAGATTTTCTATAAATGCAAGAAAAAATAACAGTATTCCCTCAATGAATGGACTGTTGATTGTAAACAATGTTTGGCAAAACGACTCATTTGACTTTTGGACAAAATGTAGGCATCTTCAAGGAAAGCAAGCAATTCCATAATTGTATTTGTGTAGTAAAAGTGCAATTTTGATTCAGTTCTCCTTGTGGGATAGTTGAATGAAAAATTTGAATTGAACATATAGTATTCTTTGGCCAAGTTCGCACAAAATTTTTTCTAAAAAAGTACATGTACATCTTATCTTCATTAGAAGTTCTTTCCTTTGTATCAAGTGATACAGATTAGTCTACAGTGGAAAAAAAAAAAAAAAGAAGAAGTAGAAATCAGAATTAGATGACATGGAAAAAAACAGCAGGAAAAATGTTTTAATTAGAAATTCCAGCTGTCTTCATCAAAATGTTACCAATTCACTGAAAAATATAGCCTAGAATGGGCTGTGGAAAAGACAGACAGTATCTGGGAAAATACCCAGTCAAATACAAAAAAAAAAAAAAAAAAAAAAAGGGGGAAGAATAGTTTTGATCAAAAATGTTTTTCACTACACCTATAAGGACATTCGGTGTTCCATTCTCAACAGAATCAGGCTGCAATCTTAAAAAAAATGGGACTTAAAGAAGACATGTTCTTTCTTTTCTGACCCACCCTAGAATTAACTATAACAACACTATACTTGGCAGACTTTTCTTTAATCTATTCTCCAGTATCCCTGGTGGTAGAGGCTCGTCAATGTGTTCTTCATCTATACTTACTTATTCCAGTATCTAATCTGTTATAGAACCTAGCTCTTTACATGTCCACGAAAGACAGAGTAAAACACTCTCATCTGAAATTTGAAGGCTGATAATCATCACCTTTCTTTCAGCTTTTCTGTTTTTTTGTTGTTGTTACTGATTTGTTTGTTTGGTTTTGTTTTGTTTTTTAATGTTGACAATAATTCTTTTTTTCCTGTCAGATTATCTGCAATTGGTTCACAACACAGAATCACCACTTGAACAATTATCTTCTATCGGCAGTCATCTCTTTGTATCCATGTTACATTATTTTAATTTTAGAGTATCTCCATAATTTTCCTGTTAGTCAGTGCATGCTTTTGGATTATCTTGTGATACTAACAAGAAAAGGGTGAGGAACACATATTTCTAATAATCTAGCAAGGCTGGTTAGAAGATAAAATGGTATGAAAGCAAAACATTCCAAAATCAGCATTTGTATAAGATGATTGAGACGTAGTTTAAAGAAAAGATTTAGGAAGTGGGTAGAAATAAATACCAGTTGCTGGAGACATTAGATTCCTAAAAGGCAAACTAGTTTGAAACAGGCCTTAAATAAAAAGATACGGTCTGACAGTCCACCCATAAATTATCTATTTGGTTGGATAAGTGGACTTCCAGAGGGTTCCTTTCCATCTCATCCATTCTGTGTCAGTTTTCTAGTTTAGAATCAGTGTTTTCAGTTGCAAAGATTTTTCACGCTGTAGTTTAATAACTAGTACTATGTAGTTTAATAAGCAGTACACCAGGAAATAGCTGCATTCTTCTCAGTTCTTGGATAGTTTTAACTTCGCTGAGTCCCTCCTGCTTCCTTAAGTTGTATTCTTTAGACATAATTTTTGCTATCCCGTCAAAGTAATTGAATGAACAATTTAGAGAGACTGAATTTAAGCCAAAAAAGGAGGAGAAATAAGGATATATGGTTTCAGTGCCAAATGGCATGACTGAATTGTCATGGTAATCTGTCAGTCAGTAAGCAATAGACTGTGTCTTTTTGGAAAGAAAGGGAGCTGGCCAACCTACACAATTCCTCCATCATTTATTTAAGTTAGCATAGTGGAAATGTTGCCTGGAGAAGTCATTGCAGGGTGAGTTGCAGTAGCTAGGAAGAGCATTTTGTCAGGTGAGTTATGCTCAGCAAGCAAAAGGCATATTGAGCAACTGAGACAAATGTCAATGTTTTTGATTACCAGGGCTTAAAATATCAGAGAAACATGGATGGTCTCAATATATATGTGTAGCTGGGAACAGTAAGTTATCTAAAGTGTACAACTCCTTGCCTGTCATCAAGGTAAGTTGTCAGTAACTTGCAGGTAATTGTGTGTCAGTACTCAGCAGTGTACGGGTGGATGCTGTTCATATCTCATTAAGATAACTATATATGTGCACAAAATACAGTTCTAAGTAAAGAAGGGTTATATACATGCACATGGAAGGATGTTGTTTCTGGTATCATTTTTACTGTTTTTCCCCAAATGCGGTTAAGTGTCCAAAATTGTGTTGTTTTGTTGTCNAAGGGGGGCGGGGGGAAAGGAAGCCAGCTAATAATATTTTGCTGTAGCTCCTGCTATCCTGACATGGTGTAGAAATCATAGAAACCATAAACCATTAAGAAATCTTGCTTTTACTATTTATTATTGCTAAGTGTAAGAAGAAAAGGTCCCAGTGGTGTGATTGCTATTGTGAAGCCTCAGGGAAGACAAGTTACTAAACAAAATTTTCTGTGCTCCTTATTTGATCAATTTCTAAAATAATTCCTAAAATTAAGATGTAAATACATCTCTTTGTTTGTAATTCAACTTCCAGTGCCTGTTAAAGTATTCAATTGTCACATAATATTTTAAAGCCCTTTAAGAGCCAAATAAAATTTTTACTTATAAATTATTAAAAGCCTTCAACAAATGGAAAAATACTTACTGAAAACTCCTTCATAAATAATGTTCAAACTAAATTAAATACTAGTATAAGGAATGCATTAAAGTTTACGAATGAGATATTAGCAGCGTGCTCCCTTAACCTTAAAGTTATGATAACTGGAGCACTTGCTACCCCTCCAAAACCTTGCAGCTCCAAGTCCTGGCTCACTCCGGGAAAAAAACATGTGGTGCTGCTGAAGATTGGAAAAAGAGCTTGAGGTCAGGGGTCGACACAGTAAGGGAGTTTGCTCTTTAAGAGGTTATCTGTGGATCTGCAAAGCCAAAGTGTAATTGGGTTCTGTGATGTGATTTTAGTGTGTAATTGTATATGATCTTAGATAGTTTCAAAGACAAGGTTGGAAGATTTTTCTAGCCTGCTTGTGATAGCAATTCTGGGGAGCCTGTGTAGCCTGTGATGGACAGTGCAGTTTCTTCAGAAACAGTCATCAGGAGTGATGCAGCTGGTGTCTGATTCATTTAAATTATTATTTTAGCAAGCTGGTAATATGATTTGTTTTTCTCTTCTCTGTAATACCAGTTCCGTGAATCAGCAGCTTCATGTGTGTTTCCATTTTCTACAACTAGTAAAGTCCTTCTGAGCTGATGTTGTGCCAGAGAAAATTTTGCATCTTTATTAAGATGATACAAGTCAGTGTAATTGATCTGCCTGGTTGTGGCTTTTCTGCGGTCTTTGAGTAAATAGTTTGTCGGTGGGTTATCAAGTTTCTGGTTCTCGATTATTCAAAACAGTGTGAAACAAACATCTCCTATTGTTTTAGTTGTTTAGGGTTTCCTTGATTAAGCTGTCACTGCTGTCAGTTATGTTCTTATAAGCCTGCTTGGATCTATTTCATGTTAAGAAAAAGCTCAGATAAATCCAGGAAAGCTTAATGTTTATCCAATGTGAAAATAATTACTCAAAAGTGTTATTCTTAATCCAGATAATTAGAGTGAGGAAGGAAAGATCAGTGTCATTGTGAATTATGCCCTGGCAATTGACTCTTGGTCCTTGCAAGTTTCAGGTGAAGATGTGAATGGATAAAGGTTAGATTAACCATAATCCAAAGTAGCTGCAACCTTAATCTGTTATGATACAAGGATGATCACTTAAAAAGAGCTGGATTGTGGGACTGTTTCTGGTTGGATAAGATGCCGCTCAACTGGGACTAGTCTTTAAACATGCTTAGCACCATGTCACTGCAGCTGTAAGCACTTGTGCACGGTTTCAGGCTGCCATGGCTCAGGGACAGGCTGTTGGTCTCTCGCTGCACACTGTAACACTACACTGCTGTGCAGTATCTGTGCTTTACATTAACATGCTTTGCTGTATGCTTTATGGAAAATAGATGGTGACTGCTACATGGAGTGATTTGCTCAATGATTGCTTCCCAGTGCTGCTAAACATATTTCATCGTGTTGCCCCTTAGAAAGGTTCGGTGTGTCTACAGGCTGTTGTACGGTGCAGTTGTATTGGTATGCAATTAAAAAATCACCCAATCAAAAACATAAAAAAGAATATTTATGTTCTGTGTATTAGTTTATGGCACTATTTTAGATAGTTATAAATCATATAATGTACATACAACATTGTAATACTTCATATATTTATTTTTAATTTTTTTCATTTATATTCACATATATTTAAATGTATCTCATACATGACAATATAAAGACTATATAAAAATATATATCTATGCTAGTACAATGCTTCCAGCTATAGTTTGTCAGTGAGGTTGCACAGTTTTCAGAAAACCATTGTAAGCAAGCAAATCTAAACAAATTTATTTAGAATGCAGGAAAAGCAGTGCTAAGAAAGGGATATGGATGTATTTGCACATACTACAAGCAAATACTCACAGGAGGTACTTGACACTTCAGACTTTTCCCTGATTATGGGTATGGACATTATAGCGACAGCTCAGATGACAGTACACAAGGTAAATTTGTAAATATAGACTCTTGAAAGCAAATTGCTACTTACTGGAAGTAACACTGCTGAAAGAGGAAGAGAAGAGGGTGAAAGACAGGTCATTTCTTGAAAAATGGTACAGGAAATGTTTGGTCTCAACAGATAATTTAATTGCATGGTCCAGTCTGTATCGTTGTTTCAGGCCAAATGGAAAATAAGGTAAAGACATTTTTTCCCTCTTATACTTTATATATATATATATAATAAATTGCATATATTTATTCTGCAGAGATATATTTGTGCAGAACTCTTTTGCCCTCGCTAGAAAATTGGAAACAGCCTTCCTTCATGCATACCAGAGGTGAGGAAATAGTTAAGAAAGTAATTAATGGAATGCAAAAGCTAATAATGGGGGAAGTACGTTAATACACGCTTGAGCTAGAATCTTCTCTGTGAATAATTAAAATTCTTTAAAGTTCATTTCTGTATTTTTAATAAAGTATATCTCAATAAGACTCATTCCTGTTTTTAAACCTCTTTACACTTAACTCAATGCCTTCTTTTTTAACTACTGTCAGAATTACATTACTTTTCCTTGAAGGGGGCTTTACACAATGCTTACATTTGATGATGCATTAGAAGTAGATTCTGCAGAAGGAATAACATTAAAAAATCTTGTTCCTAATGTAAGAAGCAATCATTTAGAGAATCACACAAAAGTGTTACATTGTTTCCAACAGCACATTATATACTGTAGATGCTATGTTATCTCCTCCTGCATCCTAGAGTCTGTCTCTAGAATAATGTTTCATGGAAATATATGGCACTATAATATTCCCAGACTTATGTAAGAGAAGATTTTAGGACAGGCATTTAAGTCTTCAAGCTGCTGAATGTATCAGCCTGTAATAAATGTATTTGAGGAAGAAAGTCCCCTGTTTGGTAGATCTTCATAAGGGCATAGCATAGAATTTCCCACACCTTTCAGCAAAGGCGTTCTGTGACAGATGCTGAAGGGAGCGCTGCTCTGATGTGACACAGTGTCTCTCATATTCCATTATAGAAAACAGAGAAGAAGGCAAAATAAATTCCTTTAGCCCAAGGAGACAATAAGAATGTAACAGTTGTATTGCTTGTGCACATCCTGATTCTGAAAGTATCAATATGCAACAAAATGCATGCAAAATAAAACACAATAAAGCAATAAAGTCTCTAGTTGCTGCAGAAGAGGCATCCCTTGGAGAGAAGCGGAGGCATAGTTTTCGTTAATGAGGACAAGTTAGGATGAAAATTAAGTGAAAGACCTTCAAATGAGATATTCTTGGCCCCTTCTACTTTAGGGATAGACTGATATACAGTTGACTGTCTCAGCCCTGGAATATAAAATGTCTTTATTAATATATGAGGAAAGTAAACAATAATGGTGCCCTCTGTAGAAAAAGAAAATAGAAGAGTAAAAACTGTAAAAGATTTAGAAAATCAAAAGCTCCACGAAATTAAAAAGAAATAGCATATTAAGTGTTGGACAAAAAGAGAGAGTCTTATGAGATCTTTTGTGATGTCAAAGACCACAATACCAATGTCAGTAGTTTTCTGTTTTTTGACTAGCTTGGGATTGCTTTCAAATAAGCAATTTGTTTGTTTGTTGTCTAAAAAAGAAATACTGTAACTAAAACTCTGATAAGATAAATAATGAAATAATTTAAACATCAAATTGCAAATAGTCACAGGAGATAGGGGATTTTACTCAAAGAGGAACTGAGGTAACTGGTAAAAAAGTGACATTTATCACTTTAAAGCAGCTTCAGTGCTGAACAATGACCAAACACTGTCAGTCTTTTTGAGTGGTGATGATCCTAGGAAGCTCAGGGAATAGGAAAAGGGTTTCTGATGAATCAGGCTGAGTATTGCTACGGGGCGAACAGATTGCTTCCATGTTCAGCCTCTCTGAGGTCTGGAAGCCATACGTCAATGGAAAAAGCCTTGGTTGATTTCTGTAATTTTCCAGGATTAGTGGGTTTTTAAAGTAAAATTATGATCTTCTGTAACTTCCATTAGCATACTAGAAAAGGTGGCTCAGGAATAAAATAATTCTTTCTTGCTCAGCGTGCATCAAACAGCTATGTTAATGTTTGAGATTTTTATTAGTTTTTTAAAATAGTACATAAATAAATGCTAGAATTTCTGTTCTCAGACAGCATAGTAATTTACTGACCATGGACAACTAAGAAAGATGTAGTTACCTAAGGACAACCATGAAACCAGTATAGATTTGTCACAGCTAATCTATTCTTGTAACCCAGCAGAGATTTTCAGTTTCAGAGAAGGAATTTTACTTGTGTTTAATGCTAGTTCAAAGTGTATTGAACATTCATGCAATTTACAAGTTGTCTAACTTGCATTAAACAACTGAAATACTTTGAACAAAGTGATACTCTCAAGGGATTTTCAAATTGCTTTTATAAAATAAGAGCTACTATTCTTGCCCGTGAATTCTCACAAAGGTGTTCAGTTACAGAGAACAAGGACAAGTATAGTACAGCTTGAGGTGGATTTTCCCATCCTGTTCTCTCTGTTTTTCCACCTGACTGAGGTGGAAGTGCATGAAATGTATTTATTTCTAGCAAAGATAAATGTTTTTGTCAGTGTTTTCTGTTACCTCATTCTTCCAAGGATAGTCTTGTTTCCTTGGTGTTTTGGGGTAGGAACTTGAGTGTTGAATCTAACTAAAGGAGAGTTCATTTGTCCATTAGCCTGTTTACAGTGAACAAGTTCACTGTAAAGAAGAACAAGTTCAACAGTGAATATTTTCCATCTTCCAGTGACCTCAGTTTTAGGGATTTCTTTTTATGGGTTTTACCATATTGTTACATTTTACTGCCCTTAATTACGTTCTTTTCCTTAAACTTGCCTAGTTGCATTTTAATTCTTATTTACATTTCTGGCAAATTGTATCAGAGTGTTACTTTAATCAATTAGTTTAATTATGAATTCTCTGGAATAATGAAAAAAAAAAAGGAACTCCTGGTAAAGTGCTTAAGTGCTTATTTTAAACTGGCGGTGTAATGATTTAATTTTATATTCCCTAGTTCTGCTGTGAAACACAGTGGAAATTTTGACTTGAGAACATAAGCAGGGAACAAATTCTCTCTCACCTGGCTCTTTTTTCTAGATCAAAGGGTCTCAGCCTATTAATTTCTCTACCTACAGATAGCTTGCACATCTCTGCTCATTGTTGGCCATTCTGGGCCATCCTTTTTATCTGTTGAAGCTCTGCTGTATTTTTGAGGTCAGAACATCATCCAGTGTTCAAGAAGGGGCTACTACACCAATGACTTACACTGGCATAATACTCTTTTTTTTGTTTGTTTTTTTATCCTCTCATGCTCGTAACAATTTTGAATTTGTTCTTTTTCTTTTTTTTCCCATACAAAGACATTACTGTCCACAGTGTGTCCACGTGTGCTTTCCTGAACGCATTTTAGTGTTTGTCATTACTTGGGTAAAATTCCCTGTATTTTTCTTCATATTGATATTGCACTTAATTTTTCTTTTTCTTCTTCTGCCCCTCCCTCCCCCACTCCCCAACCACATCATCATGAGATCTTTCTGAAATCAAACCAGCTTTATCTTTGATTTTTGTGATAAATTTTTATGGTGTAAGCCCTCCTTATCATCTCAAAATTTATTCCTTTTCAGTATCATTTATGAGACATTTGAACTGTAGATTCCCGTGGGAATTCACTGAGAAATGCTTTCCATTATGAAAGCTGGGTTTCTTTTAAAATCTGTTTTCCTATTTCAAGCTGGTCTTTTTTCAATGACATGGCCCTATGTCTTATTCTGCAGCAGACTATCCTAAAAGTGTTGGTGAGCACCACGTATTTTTTATTTTATAATAAAGGCATTTCCATCTAATCTACCCCGCCCAGAGATCCATTTGTACTTCTGCTCAGTGCACATAGGCACATTTATTTAAGAAGTGTAGTCAACCTGCATTCTGCTTTGCTTTGTACTCTCTACTTATTTTGTTCAGAGTTATACTTCTGCCCCAGATCTTTGGGATAGGAAGGCTTTTAAGCTGCAGAATCACACTTAACTTTTGGTTTGAGTTGGGGCAGTACATCAGCTTGGTTGTGATCTTATTTGGCTGTTGCTTCAATAAGAATAATAACTTACTTTGGAGTTTGATTTCTCAGAACTGAAAATCCTTATTTCTTCAAGGGTGTTAAATAGATTTGAGTTCTCCCTGAAGCTCTTAATCATCAGTATCTTTTTTTATTTGCTACTTAATACCTTCGGTTAAGAAACTACAAGTAATTTCAACATATTCATTGAACTCTGTTCTTTGATTGCTATTTTGCCAATCCTGTGTTACCTGGACTCAACCTCACAGTGGTGGTCAGTAAATTCTCATCAGTCAGATATGTTTTTGGGATAGCGAATCTGTCAAAAATAGAGTTATTCCAGAATGTGTTTTCTAAAAAAATATTTCCTGTATTAGCTCTGTGGAATCCGTAAATCCCTAGTCTAAACAAAAGAGGAACAACATAAACATTAGTAGATAAGTGCATAAATATATTTTTAAAATTGAGTATAAGCTTTTAAAAGTACTGATACTTAAGAAAAAAAGATCTGTTCCAAATGATAGTGGTATGGAAACTGTATTGTATATATGTTTGTATATAAAAAATATAAAACAGAAAATTAATCAAAGGAAATACAACCAGCCATGTTTAGTAGTTTTGATTCAAAATTTTTGCCCCGTTTTCTTCTTTTGGGTTGGTTTGAATTTGCTACTGTTGAAGTATAACCTCTGTCTTCTTCATGGTCCCTTTGCACAGTGGGTTTGGCTTCTAAGCACAAGATAACAATGAACAAAGAAGAGCCTAGCAGACTTCAGTCATAATAAACATACAAGTGAAAATAAGTCATTATTTTGTAGAATATGTGAGTAGAAAATTGCTAAGTGAATAGATGTTTCTGGTCCTTAGAGAAATTCACTTACTTGCTATTTGCAAATGAAATCGGTAATTATACCTTTTAAAACAAAGGCTTTGATTGAGTTCATTGTAAGTGGATTGTTTCCCACAAAATCAAAAGTCTCTCATTTGTAAAGTTTTTAAGAACTTATTGCTATACTGTTTTTTAACTCCTCAGTCCCAATGTGGCTGCAGATTAGCAAATCAAATAGAACACTTATGGTCATTTATATAATACGAAGCTAATAATTTTCTGCCTTATTGTATGTGAAATGTTTGAACTTATGAATGTTTGATGTTTGAACTAATAAATCCTATGATCTTAGCAGTGACCCTGTCAGGAGATTAATGTACGTTTCAGACTTACAAAGTCAAATAAGAAATTTTCTTTGGTTGGGACACCTGTCTCACAACATGTACCCTGCGGCATAGTATTTCTGGAGCTCATCCCATTCATTGTCATGCCCATAAAGAAAGCTCTTTCCCAAATTCCACAGATCTCACGTATGGCAATAATAATCTAATATATAATACAGAGAGAGTAGAAAGAAAATCTGTTTCTGTTTTTGCATGCTCTTCAAATGCAACCCTTTTAAATACTGCAAGATACAAAGGCTGTGCTCATTACGGCATTTCTAATGTACCTGCTATTTAGCTTTAGTAACTCAATGCTGTTTGCTCCAATGGAGATGGAGTTCCCCTCTAGAGAGTAAACTTTATTGTCAGTTTTCTCATACTTTCTAATTCTGATCAAAGGATTATTACTGCAAACACAGTGTTTTGCATCCTTGATTCCCATCCTAATAATAAAAACATATACACAAACATTAAGGATTGTAAACCAAATTAATCTGCTTGTTTCCACTTGGGGTATTCAGGCTACCCTTAATCCTGAGCTTTAAGTGCCATTTCATGTCATTTCTAATAGTATCTGAATTAATTTACACATGATACATTTATTATGAATCTGTTTTTCAGATAACCTCTTGCATACACTTTTTTCCAGCCCTAGCGTGAATGGTTTTCAGGCAATGGAGACTACTCTGCCTTGAAACAGGTCTGAGATGTGACCTGGTGCATATACGTGCTCTATCACTTCCCTTACTTCATTTTCTATTATTTCGAAGACCTAAAATATTAACAATGTACTTCTGTTTTCTTTTTATGACTTGTTATATCTTCTTTAAAAGAAGAGAAGAGAAGAGAAGAGAAGAGAAGAGAAGAGAAGAGAAGAGAAGAGAAGAGAAGAGAAGAGAAGAGAAGAGAAGAGAAGAGAAGAGAAGAGAAGAGAAGAGAAGAGAAGAGAAGAGAAGAGAAGAGAAGAGAAAAGAGAAAACCTGTAGGCCTTGTTTCATTACTGGTTAGTCCTGCACAGACCTCCTAATCTGTAAATCCTTCTGGGCTCTTTTACTGTGCAGTTTCCTCTGTGTGCAAGGAACAGGACTCGGAGAAGCAAATGGTGCCCTGAAATCCTGTTGTTAGTCCCAGTGAAAAATAGTGTTGGTCCACAGACCAAAAGTTTGCATCACAAGTTAGGCACCACAAAGATGATCATCCCTGATTTTCTTTATTCTGGAAACTGTAGAGATTTCCTGCGTGTGTACATACATTATATTACTATTAGGCACTAGCAAGCAGAATTCTTGCTTCAGGGTTCTGAAACAGCTTGTACTGTGTGGGTGAACTTCTGCAGGACCAAGCTTATTAGTAAAATGAAGAAGAGAAGTGTAACCTGGGAGAGATTTATTTCACTGACCCATTCACAACACCTCAGAATAAACTGACATTTAGTATGCGTCCAGTTTACTATTGAACTCTGTTATGTAAATTCAGAAGTTGTCTAGGTACATGGGAAACTGGCAAAACAGCATTTCTGTTCCATGGTTTGATACAGATTGGAATGCACCTTGTGTGCTTGTAATACAGATTAAGTTGGGATTTTATGAATTAACACTCTTTCTTCTGATGTTGGACATTTTCCTAAGATGAACAAGTAAAATTTATATGGGATATAATCAGAAAATGTATACAACGGTGTTCCAGTAGACATTTAGGGAAATTTAATTCAATTTTATGATTGCTCATTTCTCCAATATTTAGGGCTCCAGAATCAGAAAGGATTGTGACCATGGCATGCAAGGAGGACTCCAATTCAACTGAGTGCAGTGTAAGTGCAAGGGAGGAGTACAGTAAAACCAAAGTACAGTATACAGTCCTTTTCTTCTATAAAACTGGGCATGGTTGAAATGTGAATTTGTTCAAACAGAAATAAAGGAGCCCACTTTCTTTTTCCTTTGCTTCCTTGAATGCTAATTCTTCATTCTGTCATGCAAGAGGCCATAGTCATACAGTGAGTCTATATTCACCCTATATGCAGATGTCTGCATCTGAACTGTAAGTCTATACTCTTTTGTAACTGGGGGAAAATAGAAATTTTAGGGTACGCTTCTCCTTTTAAGATAGATATCAAAGATTTCTTAGATGAACCGTTCTGTAAATCTGCCTATTTCATTCCTCTGAAAATAAATAGATGACCAGCTTCAAATGAAGCTCCATATTTCTAACACCTAGGGTAGGGGGGATAAATCCTGCCTGCTGGGACTACAGAATGACTGTTAGGAAGGTTTAGGGAGAGAGGAATGCAGCTTCAGTGTCTCTAAACTACTAGCTGTGTTTATCTGCCCACTCCGAAATTGCTCAGAATGTAGGTGAAGTGTGATGCATTGTTAGGCTTTTCTGTTTTCCCTTTAGGGGAGAGAAAACAACTAGAGAAATAATGGAAGAGTTGTGTTTACAGAGTAACCCAAAGCTGAAAAGTAATCTATGGCTACCTTTGGCTAGCATAGCTTTAGATTGTGGAATTTAGGTTGTTTTTTTCATTTGCTTTATTTTTAGTGCAATTTGTGTGGCGAAAACAATATGAATGTGCTGGTTTTGGCAAGCTCCCCTGCTTCTCATGTCACACTATCTCATTCTCTGCCTCTCTCTAAAATGCACCCCTCTTGCTTCCTTTGCTAATGTATAAACCACCTGCACACCTTTTGACCGAATTTTCTCTGAGAGGCGACCGCAGTGTTTGGTTAAGTCACGGGAGATGCAGGGATTTGTGCAGTCCTCTCGCTTTCTCGCTACGGAAGTGATGACAGAATAGTCCCTACAGTCGCAGGAGAAGCTGACACATCACACCCAATTATGTGGCCTCCCTGGCCCCTCACTCTGCTCTTCCCTGAAATATAAGCTTTCTGTCTCACGCACACTCTATTTTATTTTTTTTTAAGAAATTTGTTATTTAAAGGAAAAGGAATAATGGTGTGTGGGGAAAGGAGTTAATGTAACAGTCTAAAGAAAACTATTATAGAATAAGTCTTCAGGGATATTCAATATATCAGATTATGTTACATAAGCACTTCAGAATTTTTTTTAACACTCACACAGACAAGACACCAAGTTTAAACTGACGATATTAGAGGAGTCAAGCCCTGTCATTTGCTATGGTGCTGCCCACATTAGCTGTTTTGAGCTAGCGGGAGCTATTTGTCAGTAATTATATAGTACAAATATATACACTAATACATATCTTCTCAGGATCTCCCACAGCATTCTGTCACCTATAGAAAAAGCAGCTTCTTTTTCATGATAGTATCGTGTATGCTACTGAATGTGGCTGTGTTTTAATTTGCTCTTCTCTAGAAGGATCTATCCACCGCAAGAGAAAGACTGCATGAGTGTCAGAGCTTCCTTCCCCTTGTACTGCCATGATGGCATATCGAAGGAACAAAAGCAAGACTGCCTTTCAGTCCACTTACTGTACTTGTAAGAAATTCAGTCATTATGGAAAAACACACCACACAAACATGTTTCTCTGATAATGATGTGAATTTGTCCTGTAACTGGATTCCAAATTATAGATGTGGAGCACTGATTAGCAATTTTATAAAACTGATTGAGCAGAAACTCTGTTCTGATCTTACATGGAAAACTTTTTCATTGCAAAATGTACTGCAGCTGGAATTCTTCCTCTCATACCTACTACATAGGGTACACAAATGATTTACTGTTTCTTTCCCTCCTTTAAGGTCTGACAGCTACCCAATACAGCATGTACAACATTCATAGTGTGATTATTTGACTATAATTGTAATACAAACTATGCATGTATCTCTTCTGTGAGTCTCACTGTGAGCTGGAGAAGTTTCCTAGCAACAAAAACTTTTATTCTTTCCAGATCAAGATGGGAAACATCCAAAATATACAGGATAGTGAAAGGGGAAAAAGGCCCAAGCCCAAGAACATGGAAAATGAGCGGTTACAATCACCACATGGGAAAACAAACTAAGAAGAAAGGAATGCATTTCCCTCCCTTCTGAATACCAATCAGTGGAACAGCACTTACAGGAGTGTGGAACAATAGTTAGAGCACAAAGCTGCCTGCTTGTTTTTTGGCTTTCTGCTTTGCAGCTGTAAAAGTTGAAAGGCTGGCAGGGCAGTGAGCTAGCCTCCCAGGAGAGCCTGCTGGATACCACTCATCCCTGCTGCTCCTGCTCACCCAGACCTGGCAGCCCTGGGTGGGCCCCAGCAGTAGGGATGAGTGGCCATTGTCCCAGTGCCCTGCAGGGGGAAGTTCCTGGTGCCTGAAGGCCACAGGAACTGCCTCACAAGCCCAGAATCCTTTATTTCCTCCTTTCCAACCTTTGTCGTTTGGAGGAACACATTCAGCCCAGTTCAGTGATCTCTGTTATGTTAGGGAGAGTGATACCCTCTTTTTTTTTTTTCTCTTGGCTGCAGCTCTTTGACAGAAGTTCTGGATTCAGAGCCATAAACATTCTACCCCAGGGACTACCATGAGCACTGTTTCTTCTCTCTCTAGTTTTGATTGCCCTTCCTCTGAGCTGTGCTGGGCTTGGTGTCGATCAGATTTGTTGTATATTTACAGCAAACTTCCACCTTCTTCAGAGCTAAGCATCCAAGTGTCACTGGGTGTCATTCACACCTGAACAGAGAGGGTGCAAATTTAGTGCAGGTGCTGTAAACCCAACAGGTGAATCAGTCTTGCCCTACAGCTCCTTGTATTCTCAGTGATGGCAGCTCTGCCTGCTCCTGCCTTGCCAGGTCCCTGTGCTCTGGATAGTCTGATTCACCCATTTAATCCACCCATGCCTAACACAGGCTGTGTACCTGAAGCAGAACCTAGTCTTGTAAAGTAGTGGCTAAAAACACTCCCTAGCCACCAGGGGCTCTAACTGTCACTTATATTAAGAGCTAGACAGAATAATCGGATGAGAAATTATTTTCTGTATTTCTCTATCTAAAAGCAAGGAAGAACGTATCAGTGGTTTTAAATTATTATATCTAGTAAAAGAATATGTCCCTTTTCAAAATTTTGTATAAATCATAGTGATGTTATGGGCAAGACAGAATCATAGAATCACGAAGTTTGCAAAACCTCCAAGATCATCCAGTCCAACTGTCTGCCCACCACCAGTAGTTCCCCATTAAATCATGTCCCTTAGTACCACATCTACACATCTTTTCTACACCTCCAGGGACAGTGAATCAACCACCTTCGTGGGCAGCCCATTCCAACTCCTGACCACTTTTTCAGAGAAGAAATTTTTCCTAATATCCAACCCAAACCTTCTCTGATACAACATGAGGCCATTCCCTCTTGTTCTATCTCAAGTTACATGGGAGAAGAGGCCAACCCACACCTCACCGCAACCTCCTTTCAGCTAGCTGTAGAGAAATGCTAACGCATATGTTTTTGTAAGCTAAATACAGAGGCAAAATTTAATTGTTATTTAAAAAATGGGTGGGGCCAGGCTCTTTTCAGTGTTACCCAGTGGCAGAACAAGGGGTGACAGGCAAAAACAAGAACACAGGAAATTCCATATGAACATGAGGGAAAACTTTACTTTGGGGATGACTGAGCACTGGAACAGGTTGCCCAGGCAAGTTCTGGAATCTCCTTCTCTAGCGATACTCAAAATCCATCTGAACACTTTTCTGTGCAGCCTACCATAGGGAACTTGTTTAGGTTGGAATGGGGAAGGGTGGATGATCTCCAGAGGTCCCATCTAGATCTTACAGCTCTTTGATTCTCTAATGAATCCAATTTCGTATGAATAACGTTACTGCCTTCAGTCATTTGCTGTTACAGGACTACTTACTCTCTGGAAGGACCTTTATTATTTAGCATGGTGATCTGGTAGGTACCATACTGTATTTCTATATTTTAATTTCTTACTAATTACTTTTTTTACAAAAAATCTTTCAAATTCCTTTAAACTTGTGTGGTTTAAATTACCAAGGAGGCATGTTGAAATGGCTGGCATTTTTAGAAGGCCAGAAATGTTCTCTGAATTCAGTTTTTAGACAAGAACTGTACGATGCTTTCTGTCCAACATGCATATTGACCAACATCCATTAGCCAGGTAAAGTGGCAAATGCCTGATGGTGATTTTGTGTACCTTAAATCCTGCAGTTCACTCACTGCAAGTTTCAGGGGAGCCTCGGTGGAATAGGATCTGATGATCAGTTCTCTAATACAACAGTTTTACTTTTGTAGCCCAATGACTGGAAGTTAAATGTTGGCAGGATTCTTAGGGTCTCACAGTAGCGTTCTTCCCTGGGAAAATAAGCTGAAAACTCCAAATGACATGTCAGAACTGGAAGAGAAAAAACGAAATTGTAACTATAAGTCAGCTTTTGTGCTCGGGTGGAGTCAAACAGGGAATAGGTGATTTCAGCAAGGAGTCAAACTGTGAGGTAATAATAATGTTACTTTGAATAGCTTGCATCTAAGATGTGTTTGGTAGGCAGCAATGGAGTTTACGCAAGTGTCTCCATGAAGAATGGTACTAGAAACACAATGTTTAGATATTCTGTGGGTATATGACTGTTGTGCATACAGCTATCTAAGGATTTGAGCTGAAGCAGGCTTGGAATTATGGGGATCATCCAGTCAAGAACTAATACGTAAACCCCTATTGCCTTTCTGTGGAGATAGGTTACTTTTCCTGCATGAAACCACATATTATGAAATTGCTTCTTGTTCTGATGAAACAGTCTTTGTGTTGTTTTAGAAAGAGGCTGTCTTTTGAGTGATTGTCTTGAATCTAAAAATATATTCCTTGGAAGGAGAGAAAAATGTGGAGTATATTTGCAAATATCTAAACATAACTTCAAATAGTTTTCCAATTCATTAAAAGTTTGCTTGACCCAAAATGTCAGGACCCACCAGTGTGCAGTGCAAGAGATAAATATCTCTTGTATCACCTTTCCACTGGTATAAGCCCCAACTCCAAGCCTGTTAGAGCAGGAGGTGTCTGGAGTTAATCCTGGAACTGCAACTGCTCCTTGCAACACAGCCTACTGTGTTTTAAGATTGAAATCCACATTTGAGAGGGAAGAAGGGAACATATTCATGATGGTTTCTTTCTATAGCAGCTGTTTGAATCTGTTAACATGCCCATACCTTTAAAAGTAAATCCTGGGGGAGAGAGACTGAGAGGCAGATTGCAGTTGACGTTCTGAGAAGTGCACGATAAATGTGGTTAAATCCAGAGGTTTCTTAGATAAATATATCACTGATAATTGAGAGAAGAGGGAAAACTGTGTACAGAGATTTGCACGTGGGCTTTTGGCTCTCCTTGGGATATAAGGTGCACTTGCTGAATACATGAATGCATGAATAATACGTTTGTGTGCAAAAGAAATTAGGTAACCATCTCTACCAAAAAAAACAGTTGCATCTTGAAATAGTCACAATTGCAAATTAGTGTTTCCCTCTCAATGAACACCGCTGACTTAACAGATGTCTAGTGATTGTGATTTATAAAGCTGCCTGAAAAGATAGTTCTGTGTTTGAAATCAAGTTAAAAAAATAATTTTTAAATCTCATATTAAATTTATTAGACGTGTTTATGAAGACAGCACAACACTTTCACATGCATTTGTTGTTTTTAAAGTTAGCCAGAGTGTTGAGATACATCTGAATGGGATACACTGGGTGGGATCTTGTCCACCAGTGGGAAAAGGTTATTTTCTTTTATTAATCTTGAGGATTACGAAGAGTAATTTTTGAAGGATGTGCCTACAAAATCTGAAGAGAACACGTAGACAGATTGCATGCTAATTTTTTACTGATTGCTGCTATTTTATCACAAGTTTTTATACATAAGGTTCTTATTGTCCCTGTAGAAAAGGGGAGGTAGAATCAATTTCCTCTTTAACATATTGATAAACAACTCCAGATATAGTGGTTGGGGGAGGAGGAAACTACATTTACCTTTGTGTGACCTATACAGGAATGTTGGAAAAATTAATTCCAGAATATTATGGCGACATTCCTTGAAGTTGTGGATATGATTTACATAGTAGGTCCTCTCAAGCCATCCAGGTTCTTTCATCTTGATACTGTAAATTGCTTTCATTTCCCTCCCCCCCATCTGTATGCTTGAGGTATTGTTGTGATAAATTATAGAGGTACAGAACTGAAAATGGTGTGTAGATTGTCTAAGAAATTGAGTGCAGTCAGCCTTCAAAGTGGTGTATGATGTGCTAAAACAGCTACCTTCCCCTGGTCAGGTCGCACATGTCGTCAGTGAGCAGCTGCTTTTAACTTTGCCTTTTGCCCAGAGCGCTGAGAGCAGCTGGATTTATTGAATTAATAACTGCTCCATTTGGGGTGTTTTGTTTTCCCATGACCATGAAATCTGGCTGTAACGTTAGCAAAGTGTAAGACAGGTCTCCTTCACCAACAAAGGTGGTATCTTTTCTTGTTACTATATAGTATTTAATATGTAAGGCAGAAAATAATTGGAAAGTTGTACCTATAGGGGACTGAAATGTTTCTCAGTAAACAGAGTTAAGGAAAAAGGAATGAAGCACATGAGAATGAGGTAGGTGATATATTGAGTGGGATTTTGAGGACACTTGTACCAGTCTGCAAATTAATCTCTTTGGATGCAATGCTTAGAAGTGGCCTCATTAAACTGGCTAATGTATTCTGCACAGCATTATTGGTAGTGGTTAAATAAGTACTTTTTCTACTTTGGACCAATTTTTTTTCTTCTCAAGGCTCTGGATTCCTTGTGGCTGACTGAGATGCTGTGGCAGTATGGGATGCAGATGGAGAAGGGTAAACTAGTGGCCTCTGGTCCCTCTGACCACACAGATGTGAAGGAAGTGCCCTATGACAAAGCTTAAGGCAATCCTGGTTAATAGGCTTGGGTTTGGAGCTACCATCAGTAGGGCTCACTCATTTTCTGGAACAATACATGAGATAACACCTTCAGGTTTTACCAATCATGGCAGATATTAGAGTAATTATTCTTGAGTTATTGTTAATCTGCTGTGTTGAAAGTGCTGAGGTTACCTTATTAGTGCAAAAAAAAAAAAAATATCATGGTAGTACATATGTTCAGATGTACTCTTGGGTCAGCAAAAGAAAAGGGGAAAGTACTGACTGTCTTGCTGATGTGGGCTCCTGTAAAAATATGACACAAAATCAGGAGAAGTGGGACTGAATGTTGAGCTGCCATTTCCAACAACATCTCTACCTTTTAGCTATTCATGTGCTGTGTCTGCTGACACAGTGTGTGGCTGCTGTATCCCTGGCAGAGGGAATTTTTGGGTCAATTCAGCCTCCTAAAGACTCTTTGGGAAAATATGGAGGAGGAGAAATGACACACTAAAGCTGGAGAACTATGTATAATTTTCAGAAGCTGACCAGTCCGTGACGTATATATTCTCCTGAGGGCTGGAATCAGTATATGCCAGTCTGCTGACCCACATTTTATTTCTGAAGACTGCCTCAATGAAACCTAAAGTTTCATTAAGACTGTGGAATTTCCTTTCTAGAAATGTGAAATGAGCTAAACTTTACATTTTTGTGTGCTAGTATTCCTTACATGAGGTGTATGTTCTGAAATTTCAGAAATTTCAGAAGTAAATAGATTTTTAAATATACATATTTCATATTCTATGTATGTGTTTACATCATTATGAAAATTAATGTCCTAAAAACTTAAAAATGCACAACTTTCAGGAGTAGAAAACATCATGTTACCCCACCAATTTCTAAATTCCTTCAGAGATAAGAGGAAAAAGCACTTTTCACAGACTGCCTCAAGAGCTGGGTTTCTGTGCTTAGTTTCAGAAGTGAGTTCAAATTCCAAATGTGAAGAAGGACAATTTGTTCACAAAGCAGCTATGCAATCTGCAGTACATGTACCAAGAAACTTGAGGAGGCTAAAGATCAGAAAACACAATAACTTCTCCTTGTTGTGTGTTTCCTTCTTTGTAAGCAAACGGTTCCATCATCAAGCGCTGCTGCTGCTTATGGAAACAGACTTTTATGAAAGCTCGGCAGCTTGAGGTCAAAGAAGCCCTTTACCTCCTCATCCAGAACTTGTTTTACTGTTTTCTATTTCTTCTAAAGATATGATACGTACTTAGTATATACAAAGCATACCTAGTTGTGGTGTACTCTGCTGACCAGCAACTTCAGCCCGTGGTCAGCAACCTAGGAGGAAACCAATGCCCAGGTAACAGTCTTCTTGAGCAAAGTCTTCATTCTTGAGTGTGAAACTTAGTTGCTCTGACAAGAAGACAAGAGAACATCTCTTGTCATCTTCTGTGATTGTCAGCTTCCTACTCTGATAATTCCTATATTAGGTGAAGTAGGGGTACTACAGTAGTTGCCTTCAGACCTTGGATCCATCTTCAGAGCAGCTCTACCCTGCACACTGAATAAGGACAGGGAGATCTGAGAAAACAAGGCGTGTCTGTGTCATTAAAATCTGAACAATAAGGCATTGTGGAGAGGAATTGGAGTAAGGAAGAGATTTTCAATTTTGGCATTTTCTAATTAAAGAATGATGAATTTTAGAGCTATAGTAATTTGCCTATAAGTTTGTTGCATAGAAGCTTTTGAAATAAGACGCTCCTTGGAGCAGCCAATGCACTGGCTGTAAGGCTATTTCTGTGAAAAGCAGGAGGCTGAAGTACAGGTCTGAGTCTGAATTCGGCCCTTCAGGGGAGTCTCATGAAGCTTAGGAAAACATTTGAAGCACAGAGCTATTCTTTGGATAGTTTTCTCTTCCCCTTCTCTCCTTTCCCTCTGGCCTTTTTCTTCTTCCAAAATTTCCATTCAGGAGGTGAGAACCCTTTCCTGAATAAACTGTAATAGGAAAATTGTCATTTCTGCAGAAAAATTGCAAGCTTGACAAATTAGTGTTTCCTAACAAGAGACATTTTGCTCGAAATTTCTTACTAACGCTCATCCATCCCTTCATTTGCTCCATTCTCAATGAGATGTTCATCACATTTCCCCTCTCTTCTCTCTATTTGTATGCCCTTTGGACTTATTTCTGCCACCCCCATATTTCCCCCCTCAATTTTCACCCACGTTTCACCCACTTTCAGCTCAAGTGCCTTCTCTCCACCTGCACAGGGCAGAGGAGCAAGGAGCCCAGAAAATACTGGCTGTGCCCTGCTCTTCACACAGCATCTGATAGCAACCTTGGCATAACCAGGAAAGAAAATGTGAGGAACTCTTCCAATTGCCCTTGCCTAAGGCTGCATCCATCCCATCTGTTGTGCGAGTCATGGTCAGTTCAGTAGGGTGAATTTTTCACTTTATAAATCTTTTAAAAGAGGGAGTTATTTCTACAGAGCCTGTACTGAAGTGTGATTTTTGTTATTTTTTTTCTCCTCTCTAAGATTTGGACAACTGAATGCATGTTTTGAGAAAATGGTAGCAAGCAATCCCTTCTGTGACAATAGAGGCATTCCTGTATTTCACAGGCAAGAAGTAAGATCTCAAGATAGTTTCCAGAGTAACTATGTCAATGTGAAAAATGTTGTCCGAAGGAGTTAATTTTGCAATGTTGTAAGCAATGTGAAAAGAGGTTTTTGTAATAAGAAGGATGTGGCAGCTTTGGGAACAGGTTGAACTACTTGCCTCCCCTTTGAGAACCTTTTGTCATTTATCATCAATCCACTGGGCAAAAACTTTACACTAGAAGTCTAACAGAAATAAATGTGATATATATATATATATACCTCTTGAGGTATTTTTCTTTATAAATAATAATAATAATAAGAGGCATCTGTGTGATAGATCAAAATTGGTAGTAGTAATAATAAGTAGTAATAAGTATTCCTTGACAGGTGCAGAAATTTATTCTGTTAAACCCTTCAGAACTTTGAAAATACTCGTGCAAGCTTGTTCTGCTTTGATTGCATGGAGCAGTCTGCCTTGACAAACAGATTTTAGATCTAAATGATCTCTTCCTCTAAGTTACTAATATTTTCTAGTTCCAGACTTCTCAGGTAGTTTTAATTTCCTCTTTGATCTTGGTCACGATAGGCAATTCAGAAACAGGTGTCTGTTAATATAAATCAAAAAACACAAGATTAGTTTCAAGATCAATATTCCATGGGAATTTTTATATTGCTTTTAATTTTATACGCTCAATTTGCTCTTCTCTGCCAGGCTACAAGCGTATTTTAACTAAGCTTAATGCTAAATGGCAAAAATATTTGCTATTTTCCTGCTGCAGCCAAGCTGACATGCGGAGATGTTGAAATCCTGCAAGGACTATGTGTTTTCCTGTGTTCTCCTTCATCTGGACTAGGAAGAAGGAGAAGTCTCCCAAGAAAGACTTCTATCCCAACTTACTGAATCAGTACAAAAAAGAAATGATTAATGGTTTGGATATGTCTCATATTATGAGGCTGAGAGTCAGATCCATCTTTGGCTCATTAATGGACATTACAAAATTCTTTCTCATTTGAGAGATAAACAAATTGTTTGTTTGTTAATTCCAGTGTACCTAAATCTGGACTTTAAGTCAAAGTATAATTGAGCCCTAAAATTGCTGTGGACTTTTAAGCTCTGATAGCATTGATGGAGTATGAGAGAGCTCTGCTCTTTCATTGGCAGCATTCTGTATCTTGCCAACACTACCTTTATTTGAATGAATCTCTAACTTGACCAGAAGACTAGAACATGATTTAAGTCAATTCTGCTGACCTTGTCTCTCCTGCAGCTTTACCTTCAAATAATTCCATAGCAGTGGTTCATTTATTTATTTATTTTCAATTTTAGCACAATGTTTGAAGTAGATAGGATGCTTTGCATAGTGATTAAGAATGTATTTCCAAGGCATCAGGTACATTATTTTTTACTTTTCTAACCTCATAGAAATAAAACAAAGGAAAAAGGCATCATTCAGTGGGTACTTTGTGCAAGGGAATATGCATTCACTTGGTCTGCTTGAGCTCTCTCCTGTTTGATGCTTTACAGGCAAAAAAAAAAAAAAACCCCCAAAAATTGTTTTAATCCTTTAGTTACATTAAAATGATGTGGCTGTCCAGCAGATAAATCAACTCCATTGTATCTGTTCTAAATTTATATATATAGCAAAGTTCTGCACTATCGTATATGATTTATCTTTTGTATTTCGAGTAGAGTCATAATCATTCACTTTCTTTTTCAAGTCTAGTTTGGCAACTTTATCTCACTCGCAGTTTGCATTTCTGAAAGTGGAAATATATTCTGCAGCTTTTGATGTGTTGATTGGTAAGGAGGTAAAGACAGCTGCACACATGTCTCCAGAGACTCAGCTCAATGGCTAAATGAAGACCTCTAGTGCTTTCTTGTTAGCCAAGATAGATCTACATCCAGATGAACCACAATTAGTCAATAGTGAAGGCTATAGGTTCATGTGATCAGAAGCCACAAATCAGTTTTCCCTAGGACTTAGTTATTGGCAGATAGCGCCTTAGGCTATGTCTTGCTGCCGCTTGCCTGACTGTAATTTTTCCCCTAGTGAAGTTTTTAAAGTCACATACTGAGACTGGAACAGTGATCTCCTGACAGCAAGGCTGTCACTGGCCTGTCAAATATCAATTGCTTATCAAACAAATTGTCTGCTCTTTTAATGTACCTGGTCCTTCACTATTAACAAAGCTTAAAATGCCGCTGTTTTTTTTTTACAATCATTTACTGTGTTGGTATCTGCCTACTTATCCATATGCCTCATTATTTTGGACCAAATCCTTCCTTCTTGCATCATTTTTGGATGTCTGAGATGCAACAAAATGATTTATGTCCGAGGTGACTGTGTGTCATTGTGAACCTGTGGACATGTATCAGTAAGTCAGGAAGAATGGTTAATTTCTGCTGGAACCCAAATCCTGCTCTAAAACAGTTTTGTTTCAGAAGATACACTGAATGTATTTACTTGGTCAACTACACACTGTACATAACTTTGCTATGACTAAAATTAGGGGCAAAAATATGTTAGCATGTTTTGTCTGAGACTCCCAGAGAACTGGGAGGGAGCAGGTTGTAAAGTCACACAGCATTCACACGCCATGGATAAATATGATTCCCCAGTTTTATAGGTAGGTAAATCGAGTCAGAGAGAAGCTGTATTATTTCCTCACACAGTGAATGAATTGCAGAGTTGCATACAGAGCCCAGGGATTTTATCGTCTGCCCTATCAGTAGTTACCAGCCAGTATGTCTCCTTTGGGGATGAGTTACAGTCAAAATGGCATCTGCCATGGCTTCTGGGCACTACTCTGCTGGAATCAAATCACATCTTTCTCACCGCTACTCTGCAAATAAAGGAAAATTAAGGCCAGTGGAACTAAAAGTAATTCTTCAATGAACTGAGCATATAAAACATGATTTAAAATTTCCAGCACCCTGCAGTGATAGTGATTAGTTAAAGAAATACCAAAGCCTTGTTACTATCACATCTTTTAAAATCTTTTTACATTACACAAAGATGGCCTAAGAAATTAATTAAAATGTTGTACAATAACATAATCAGGGATATCTATATTTGCAGTGTTTTCTCTGTGCTTACATACATCTTTTATCTGTCAAGTACAGCAAATAGCTAATTAGCCCATTTTTAAGTGCTTCACTGCTTATGTTGGAGCTATAGTTGTGCCCTGGTGGGATAGTTTCCAGGAAACCTGATACACATTCTTGTCTGAAAGAGTATGTGCCTATTCGTAGGCTGATAAAAAATTGAGAGAGATTAGAAAACGCTCTTTGAAAAGAATTGGTTGCTTGTATTCTCAGAACACATCAAACTTGAGGAAGTTTTAAAGATGAAACAAGCCAAAATCTGGAGTCCCTACATGTTTCTTACTCAGCAAAATTCTTGCCAATGGCAATAAGTGAGTTACTAAACATGGGTTCCAGGATATCGGGTAAAATGTAAACAAAAGATTGGTTTCAATAAGAAGGTTATGACTCATCATGTTAAATTTTTGCAATCATTCACTCAGTTTTTGCTCAGGCAAGACCCTAGTATAGTTGCAACTAAACTAGTATGCTCTTCATTAAGACAAATGGCCATAAAAAGATTATCTGGTTAATGTGTTACACCACTGTGCATGGGTATTAAAGTAGTAAATCTGATAAATTATCAAATCATCTTAATTTCACATAACGATTAAAAAAATTCACTTAGATATTAAAGTGATACTTGGAGATTCCATTGCCTCCTCTTCCTGCATTAAAATCTTCATGACAGAAAGGCCTCATTGAGGGTTACTATAACATATAATGTCACATGCGATCTCTTGCTGACCACAAAAATAACTCAAGGCACCACTCTGCTGCAATTAGCAGCTGTAAGATTATGATGTTTTAACACAGGTGAAGCAAAACCTCCAAGCACAGAGTGAAGATATGGTTTGCACAGTGTTTCCTCACAAAAATACCTCATTATTAATACATCAAAAACCTTCTAAGAAAGACTGTTCTCAGGAATTAAGTTCTGCTACCAATTAATTTGCAGGGGTTTGTGTCACAACGGAATTTGAGTACCATTATCAAAGGTTTTCCACTAGTCTTTGCCTTCTGAGTAAACATGCTTGTGTCCATTGCTATGCCTCATCAGAAGGTATCAATCATGGTAGAAGGTGACCAAATACCAACATTAGATTATGTCTTGCTGTAAAACTATCTTTTATAAAAATGAGGCAGTCTCTATGCAACTTTATTCACCAAATAGTACCTTGCTTTAGGAGGAGAGTGGCTGAAGAGATGCTGAGCTACTTACCAAGTCGAGTACAGTATATTTGAGAGGAATAATCAAATAGCTGTATCTTTTAGTGGCTCTGGGAAAGGGTGTAACAGATATCAAACAAGCACTTGAGAGGTGATGAGCATATAAAAACAGTGTTTTAAATGTAATTTGGGAGCAGATCTCTATATTAGAAACATATAAAAATGTATTAGATAGTAGCCTCATTCTCCACTTTTGTGCTTGTCTATCTTTCAAGACTGCGTATTTTCCTGTTACATTCCTGTAAAACCTGTTATCTAATATTAAATTTACTTTTTTTTTTTTTGTTTTGAATATGTAGGAATTGGCAGCTAAAGTAAAAAGACTTACGGCTAATTTCTATAGTAAAAGCCCTTGTACACATTTAGGAGCTCTTCAGTGATTTTTTAAATACATTTAATTTTTACTTGTTCTACTCCACATATTTCCACATGATGTTCACCACTGGCCACACTCTGCATCAGCAGAAACTCTCATGTTAGAGATGTGTTCATTGGGTGGAAGCTGAACAGATAAGAGGGCTCTGTTTCCGACAGTCCACTGCTTTGTGGTTCAGAAGGCTGAGCTTTGTCTGCAGCTTCCTTGGAGATGCAGAAACAGTAAGAGCCATTTGCCCATAAAGTTCTGTAATATTACTCCCATCTTCTCTCTGTGCTCCCTCTCATCTGTTTATGTGAACACGTACATAACTGTACAAATATACCTACTCAGATGAAAGTCTGCATCAGCTTTGGTCCTATTGAGTTTTCTGAAGTGATTTTTTCAGCGTGATGTATTTTTTCATTAAAGTGAATGAATGAAGCAGTATACTTCAGCAGCACCGGTAGGAAGGAAGGGAGTGAAAGGGGTGTTTGAGAAAGGTAAAGTGCACATGAAACTGGATAAAGTCACCTGCTCCTCCCCATCATGCAACCTAAGAAATGTATAGGAATTTACAATGTACAAATGTTCTGCTTTGTAACTACTGAATTTCATGGTTGCATATTTGCCACTTGTGAATTTGTAACTGGATATTAACAATTTTCAGATAGCTTGGGATGTTCGTGCACACAGAGTACTTAAAAAAAATATAGTAAATATATGAGACAGCCTGATTATTCACTGCAGAGGGCACAAAGGGAAACAGAAATACTGAGAACTCATACACAGTTAGCTATCAAACTGGCATGATCACATTAAATATGCAAGAGTGAGCTGATTCGATCCCCGAAATACTTCTATACATATATGATAGAAACAGTTATGTTATCCAGATAAAAGACCAAAGCAAAATAGTATGGACAAGATGGTTTAAATGTAAATAGGACATTAGAAACTGCTGGCAGGACAAAACTAGAATCTTATTTGTTCCTTGTGTGTTACTAGATGCTAAATGGGATGAGATCTAGTCTGTGAGTGATACTGCACTTTGACACCAATATGTGAGAGGTAAAACTGCATAATTCAGTAACCTCTGGTTTTATTAATCTCTTCTGAAACACATCAAATGTCACCTTTATTTATTACCATATAAACAGGAAACATTCTTCTAAAAATATGAAAGGTTATCCTGGTACAAAGTAATAAGTGACCAGAATGTAAGACATCACTGTTACTGCGTTGTACAGTGACTTGCAGTGGTTGCGGTACACTTTCTTTGCTGTTACTGTGAAAATGTTGGAAAGTGTCTTTCTCTTTTGTGCTTCCACAGTCATTAATACATTAAAGTTCATGTCTTTGGCTGGGCATCTTTGATTATATTGTCCTGTCCTATCCTAACTTAACCTAACCTAACCTAACATAACCTAGCTACAGCTAACAGCTACAGCTAACATAACCTAGCCTAGCCTAACCTAGCCTAACTTCCTATTTTAATATTTTATGTCACATCCTTGATCATATCGCATAAATGGGCAGATATAAAGAAGGTAAAACTGAGAAATAACAAAAACTGAGAAATAACTTTAAATATATATATATGAAAGGAATGGTTTTGCTGAAACATATTTTTCTTTTTTTGCTAAGAAATGTTTTGAGGTTGAAAAAAAGTAATCAGAAGGACAAGTAATTTCAAAATTTTAAAAGAAAAATCTCATTAAAATTAAAAGTAATTCCTACTGTGTCATGTAATTGTGATGTATGTCAAATGGCCATAATTATCTATCTGAGATGTTTGTGAACCAAACCAATGGTTAGCAGAGAAAGGTGTTTATTTTCCCTTTCCTTTAATATGTTCAGACTCCCATACTTTTGGATTAGGAAGTTTGTCCCTTTTCATTAAGGCCCTTTGTTTGAAACCTGCTCTTAAATTCATCTGTATGCATCATCTTCAGTAATATTGAGAGTTGTACCTTGCACCAGTCTTTGGCACGGTATGATGAAGCGCTCTATTTATATTAAAATGAAGAAGTTCCTAAGGGAGACATAGAACAGAATGAAACAACAAACAGAGCTTTAGAGACTGAATGTGTGAAGTGACAGTGACAGTGAAGTGGTAGCTCTTTTTACAGAGTGGCCCAAAGGACTGCAGAAAGACTTATAGCATGAGCCACAGTGGCTTGAACTTGGCAGCTCTTACAGGCTTAAGGACTTGCCATGAGAAGATATTTTACAATACAGAAGTTAATCAAATAATTTCTCAAGACTGCATGTCTTGATTCAGGATGTCACTGACATAATACATTGCACGAGGATTTGCTATATATAAATTAAAGGAATTATTTTAACATCGAACCATATTTCTTCATTTAAATCAGCACACAACTATACTGCTATTTTTGTGATTTACTTAGTCAAGATAATAACAGAGAAAAGACATAGACGTCACATTATACGGCAGCTAATGCCCTCCTGTTTTCAGCTCAAGGGAAGGGAGAAAGTGAATTAAGCTGCTATTGAAATATGCCCTGCAGGTCAGTTTGAATCGGGCAAGAGTGCTATAAAGTGCTATAAAGTGGTCTATTGTAGGGGGAAAGCTGTTGTTAAATTGCCCGGAGGACTGGCTCAACATCATCATGATAAGGGAATCCATGAGGTTGCTGTGCCCTCTGTGCTAATGGTACGAACAATCCACTGGCCATCCAGAGATATCTGGTGTGGGAGGAGTGACAGGGTGGGAATTATTAAGGGGAACTTCCACAGGAAAATAATTTTCTACAATATATTTTTATAATGGGAGAGAAAAGATCATAAAAGATTTGTTGAAAAAGAAAAATGAGATGTGGTAGGTAGGAGAGGGCATTGCAAACTGCTGTTTTCTTTGGACAGTGAGTTGCTGGCTGGGCCGGAAGAACATTACAGAGGATGTGGTGCTGTCAGAAAGGGAGTTAAGGCTGAGCTTTAGGAGGCGATGGGGTTTTACTTGTTCTTGTTTTCATCAAGTGACATAATCCAGTGTATAACTCACATTTTTTACAAACGAAATATTTGTTGAAGATGCAATCCATCCCTCTCTCAGTCACCAATTAACTAGTTTAAACTTGCTCCTTATTAGCCCTGCTAGAGCCTGGGCTTCTTACTGGTTCCTGCCTGATATTCCCAAACCATAATAGCATATGTTTAAGAAACTTATGTTCAGCTTCAACATCTGCTACAAAAAGAGGGCACCATCAACTGGAAATAAATAGTCATAGTCAGATACTCTAACGAGCAAACTTGTTTGGGAAAAAAATTAATTGTTCCCTGTGGATATAGACCTGCAGATGCCGATACCACTGCAAGGGGGGAAAGAGCACTTTTTGCAATGCAAAGATTTGATTTATCCCATTCCTAGCCATAGGAAGTCAAGCCTAGGGCATATCGTTCACGTCTGTATTTTTTGAAAATCAGTTCTGTGGAAAATAATTGAAATGAAAGCTTAAATCATCTGAAAGCACTTTCTAACTTTTGAATTGATCTTAAAAAAAAAAAAGAAAAAGAAAAAGTGCCCTCTTCAGTGACAGTTGCAAAAAAGACGAATTACCAAAGTCCAATACGTTCCCAGAAGGAAAAGCTCCAACCCATTTTGGGGGACTCAGTTCATGACTATGCCTCAAGTCATGTTATCTGATAGATTAACACTCCCACTACAGAAAATTTACACTTAACAAGTATTTCTGTCAACGCCTACTCAAGCATCCTCCTCTGCTGAGCACCCTCATTATCTCCAGCACTTGCCATCACCCTAGGCTTGCACAGGAACCTCACAGGCTCTCTTTCCTTACTACTGCTAATGCCCTTAGAATACCGGGAAAGGAGAAATGAGGAGTGCAGAGGAAGATTTGGAAATTAATTTACAAATTATAGAATATGTTGCTTTTTTTTCCTTTTTTTTCTTTTTTTTCTTTTTTTTTCTTTTCTTTTCTTTTTTCTTTTTTTTTTTTTTTCCAGCTGAAAATAGGAGAATTTCAAGAGATTTGGGACTGTGTAAACTCTGAGCAGTGATAGGTCTGTAAATTGTCCATGAATGGCAAAGTTTGAAGGAAATCTCCTCCAAAAAGTTTCCTTACTGTCTTTGAATTCTGGCCATGGAATTTGTGCATCATTTTAAGTGGGTGTGTTTTTTTTTTAATCATGATTTCCAAACTTTTTCTTTCCTATCCTGATCTCACTCCTCATAAAAAATTTGATCAGGTTTAGTATTAAAATTTCATCATATGCTAACAGATCACACATGAGAGAAACTTGAGGTATTTTTGATCCATCAGTCACTCTAGAGGGTGGATTTGTCTCTGCTCCCTGGGATGTCTGCTAAGTCACCCGAGCTATACTTCTCATTTCAGTCTGTCTTTGGGGCATCTGCCTTCAAAATACCTGGAGACAGCTGAGGCAATACTTTAGAGAAAGATAGTGCTGTAGGATGTTCCCTTCTGGTAAAGACCATGGAACAGGTTCTCTTTATTTCCATGTCTTTACAATTATATTTCCACATGAGCAACATGGCCTTGCAACCTGTTATGGCTGTGATACAGCATTAGTTTCTCAGGCACCCATTTCTGGGTTTTCCTGGTAGAATAAACACCTGTAAGAAGGAAACAGACGTGTGCATAAAGCTTTGTAATGGACCAAACATAAAATAGGCCTTTCAAAACGGATTAGGAAGGGCAGCAAATCCATTGAGACTACTTAGTCAGACACAGGTAGAAATCAAAAGGGCTGATTCTTTTTTTGGTTTTGGATGGTTAGGGAGACTTAAAATGTGCAGACTTAAAAAGAATACAACACACGTGATATTCACACATGTGCCCCCACCACTACCATCTTGGGTTATTTCTTCAGATTCCATGGTGTGGCTAATTCAGCTAGCAGGAGGAATACTGTGAGATTTGCCCTTTATGACCTATAACTGGGAACCAAACCCCAGACCTCAGCACCAAACCCCCACTGCTGCAGAATATTTGTAGTGAGGAATTAAAAAAAAAAGCAGTTAAAATTTTAACTAACCTGTTCTGCTTGCTGACCACAGTGTCAGGTACAATTGTTTTTATATTCCTGTGGTTTTAATAAATTAGTCAGTAAAACAACTGGTAACACTGCATGCTTTGTTGTGATTAAAATTCTTGAGACAGTAACATTGAGTGTAAATGACACTATGTAACAGTAATTACATATTATTGGTTGATCTTTTGCTAATGTAAATTCAAACAACTGTGTTTGAGGCCGTGTTTCTCTAAGTCTGTCTGTAAAGATTTCAAGTAAGAGAGATCAATTTTAATTAAGCGTGTGTTTTAGAGATCACATAAAAGTGGAGACCAAAAAAAAAAATCATGTATTATTTTAACTAGCAATTTATTTAATACATTATAGAAGATTAAGATTCTCCCTTTGTTGTGTAGGATTTTTATGATGTTACAGGATTCAAAATTAATGAAGATCACAAAAAAGCCAATTTTTATCTAAGAAAAACTGTGAGCATAGAGAGTTAAATATATACACAAAATTCAGGGGGATGTGAACTTATATTTGTTTGATCATAACTGAAATAATTTGTTGTCTACATTTGATAATGTTAAATAGTTTATCTAATCTGTACTTGAGCAGACAATAGACATATTCGGATGGCAAAACAATAGTTTCTTCCAGAGTGGCTTAGCAGCTTAGTGTAACTGAGTTTATGAAGTATCAGCTTTTATGTGCTGTAGTTATACCATCAAACAAATTGATTCTTCCTTTCCTAATCAGAATATAGTCTGAATCCAAGAAATCACTGAGGAAAAATAAGACTCTCATCTTGTAAAATGAATTTTCAGAGAAAGGAAGAAAATAAAAGCCGTAAGTTTTCCATCTACAGCAGGCAAATGGCAGCAGGCTGAGCAGTTCTGACTCACTTTGTATCTTTGCATGCTTGAGCAACAAATGTTGCCAATATATCCCTAGAAATGGATCATCTGCGGTTTCCTTTTCCACCTATTTATCAATGATCTTTTTCTCTCAGCCTGGGGTAAATGAGCTTGGAAGCTGCTGGGTGAAGAACTTCTACTGTATGAGCACCTCCCCTGGTCTTCCCTTCCGTTCTTGCCTGAAGTATTTCTTTTCGCCCAATAGCTCCACAAAGTCAGCTCAGAAGTTCAGAAGTCCCCGGTCCTCTGCATCTTGCTTTTACTCTCTAAATCACGTCCATGGCCAGAGATTTTTGGGCAATAGTCAAAGTGTAGAGCATGGTCTGTGCATAGGGAACTTTTACTATTAGTCTTCTATCTTACGTTACAAAATTTGGAATTAGTGTTTATCAAGAGAAAGCAGATTTTTAACATAGATAAGTTGCAAGCATAAAAAAATCCAAAGTATATGAGGTTTATTTTCTTCCTCTAGAAAGAGCAATTTCAATGCACTTTGATTCATTAGATTTTTAATTGCTGCTTTAATCATTAGATAACATGTATCTGGCCAGGCTGACGAGATTGGTGACTAAAGGTCACTAGGTTAAGGAAATGGTTTGTACCACGTTATGAGGAAGGCTGTGCTTCTTTTTGTGTTAGCAGATATGCTCCTGTTGCTGTTTTGTTTTGAAATTTATAATCTCTTTTTCTCAGAAGACCCAGAAGAGAGATGAGGAGATACAGTATGCAATGACAGGCCAAATTTGCTTCTTCACTATAAATAATCACAGGAAGAAAATTAAGGTGCAAAAACATGCCTGCTGTAATTGTTGCATACTTATTAGAAGCTTTCCTTTTCCATATTCTCTGGGTATTTGTTGCCCATGATAATGTGAATACTTAAGGGGAAAGTGTAATTAGCGACTGTGTAGTTCATTCAGTAAACATTTCTGAGCTGTTTGATGTGACTGAACCAAGCATCACATATAATTTTACACTTTTATCCTACATGGCAACTGACAGGCCTCTAATCTCAGTCTCAGAGCTTTCACTCTGCTTGAACTTTGCTTCATAGAGGTCATTTTCCAGCCGCTTGGGAGCAGGAGCCATGTCCGTTAAACCCTACAGAGTCGATAGATGCGATAATAGCTTTAGGCACATTTTCTTAGAACTCAGGGGAAAAGACAATTTCAATAAATGTAAAGCTATACTATCTACGGTCTGCAGAATATGTAAGGGAATCTTGTAAGACCAAATCTTTATTTTACCTCCTGGTGAGAAACTCTTTAATAATAACAGGTATTTACTTGTTTTCAATATCAATGTTTGTTAAGAGCAAAATGTCACACACAATACTTTAGGAAAGGAATAAAGGGGAGAGAATGCATGAGGTGAAATGACCGGTAAAATATTCCCTCAGGTTTGGATATTACAGACTATTAAATCATCTTATACTGATTTCTACCCTCGGAGAAAGGCAGATGGTAATAGGCTGTGCATGTGTTGGTCTGTCTGTTGTATAACAAATACGAAGGGAAGAGTTAGGTCAAGGTACGAACTATTGGTAGGAAAAAAGTAGAGACCAAGCATCTCTAAAAACATGCTGCTAGCATGCTAAATAGGCTTGTGTACATAATGCTTTGATATATTTTACATCGTATAGATCACAGCTCATCAAAACAAGCTTGCAGGTTATATCTGTCAAGATAATTAACACAATTCCTCTGTAGGAGATGTCTGAGATAAGTAGGAAAGACAGTCTCTTCCCTTGACATGGCATCAAAGGGAAAACAGCTAATGTTAAAATAAAATGTGAGTTTTTTCAGTTTGATCATAGATGCCTAACATGAAAATTACCCCCCTTTACACAATAAAACAAACAATTCCTGCATGACTGTCAAACTTATGCTAAGACTGAAAATAAACTTTCCAGTTCTTTCAACATTTTTTGTATTGTCTTTGATTTTTGTCCTTGATATATTTGTGGTGCAAAGGAATAAATCTTGAAAGTAAAGCATCCCCTCCAGCAAAATATTTTACTGCATCTGCCTTGGAGAATTCTACTGCAGGAGAGAGAAAGAGAGGGGAAAAAAAAGAGCCTTGCAGAGTATCTGGAGCAGCTTCAAATTCAATAGCCTATGAGATTTTCCTTTAAATGATTTTTCTAAATATAACAGTTCAATAGGTCAGTGGTCAATATGAATGTTATCTGCAAGCTGTAGCTATTAATTTCTGCAACACTGTTTCATATGCCAAATGTTAACCTAATATTTTATACTCCATCTTTCTCACCCATACGTTTAAATGAACATTATGCAAAAACTATGGAGGAAGTGGTGCTGATGCTCCCATATTTAAAAGGAAAATTGCTGCTAAATCACATTACAAAATTAATTTCATTTTTTCCTTGAAAAGGTCCTTTGAGGAATGACCATATTGAATGGAAGGATGTTTCCAAAGGTGCGGTGAAGATTTGTCCATCTTGAAAAAGGTGAGAGAGACAACACAGTAAAGTAATTTGAGTCTATGCAAAACTCCTAGTAAGACCTGAAAAATGTATGGGAGTGTCCATGCGGTAAAAGATTGAAAGCTTGTAGCAAAAAAGAAGTGATGAAAAGAAATTGTTTTAGGCCTGGCTGTTTCAGCTGCTCTATCGGATACAGTACCAAGAGGAGCCTTGCTCCACTCCAGGCTTGTAAGGCTTGGCTGGGGGCAATCTAGGACTGCATCCCTGGGTTATTTCATGTCTTCAGATGCATCACATGGCAGTCCAGAGAAGTCCTGCAGTTCCTGTGGGCAGTAAATAACACAAAGGGACATTTTTGTTTTCTCCAGCACCTCTGAGCAAGAGAAGTCAATAATCTCCTACACAGATCCACTGAGTTGAGGTTATCTGAGTGCACAGTGCTAACCTGTGCTGGAAATTAGTACTTCCTGAGGGAACTGAGGCTGGGAAGCTAGTTACATGCTATGATTTGGCTAGACACTTTTATTTTCTGTGTTTCAGTGGTGCTGCAAGAAGCCAGAGAAAAGTTCTGGGAGAAAACATCATTGCAGAAAGGCACAGGGAAATCATCTTCACAAAAGATATTTGAGGTGAAGAAATGAGGTCCAAAGGCTTGCTCCTTGTTTACTGAAGTCAGATATGTTTAAGTTAGAGCTGGTGAGTTAATTTTCATTACAATATTTGTGGTTGCAATTAAATCGTAAGTGCAAATTTGCATGTATTCTATCACTGCAGAGTGTAGAGGACCTTATTCTAGTTTTTATTTCTATCTTCTGAGTGACAACTGTACTTAAGCAAGCTGCCAACTCTGCCTTATTGCTTTAGATCTAGATCTGTTTTCTTCTATACATGCTGAGATCTTGGCCAGTTTCTTTGCCATTTCTATTTTCTCTTGCCACTACCTCCTGTTTCAGCTGCTACAGGCAAGACATCCTCCAGCCTGTTAGTCAGTCATAGAATCATGGAATTGTTAATGTTGGAAAAGACTTCTAAGATCATCTATTCCAACTGTCTACCTACCACCAATATTGCCCACTAAGTCATGACCCTTAGTACCACACCTACCCTTTGCTTAAACCTCATTCCACTCATCTTTGACTGGCTTCTCTCTATGTCCTCTCACCCAAATTATTTCTCAACCCGGGAGATAACATTCTTTCCCATGTTTTAAGCTGTGATCTTTCCTTCATTTGTTCACCTCCCCACATTAAAATCTTCTGGGGATTTTCATCATCTGCCAGTTATATGGCCTCATTTAGCTTTGTGTGCTCCTACCTTTTATGCATACAAACCTTGACAGCACTGTTGTAGAAATGCCTTCATCTTATACATCAGGTTTTGATGTACTGTATGAATAGTGTAAGCCAATCAAATGCTAATTTTTTTTTAAGTCTGTTGTTTGCTTAAGTGGTTCTTATGTTTGTGAAAATTAGGGTGGATGATTGATTTATTAATATCACTTCGCTGGCTCATGCCTAGAATTTATTGTTCTCACAAAACATCCCATGTACGAATAATAAATATAACCTAAATAATAATAGATTTACTATTTTTACGATCAGTTTATGTCCCCATGTGATTCTAATAAGAAGAACCCAGGTTGGGAAAGAAGCCATGAAATTTTATTGCGTCTGCACTCTAATCCTAATCCTCCAAAGTAGAACAAAATTCATCTATGCCAGAAAATGTCATATGGAAACCAGAGACCTTTCCGTTTTTACTGCTGCTGTCCTAGATGGAGATATATACGCGAGCACTGCTGAGCTTAGAATTATGGTCCATGACCAGGAGTAACATTCATGGCACCAGAGGACCCTTCTCTTTAGAGAGGCAGGTTTAAAACGTTTATGCTTTGATTGAATGTATATCTGACAATAGTTCCCAAGGATTGCACTGGCACTCAGGGAATCCTGGGAAGCAAGCCTCTCTTCTATTTTAGCCAAATTCTCCATATCAGAAAAATATTGAAGAAGGACATTTTTTGGTCTTGTACTGCTCATCATTTCTCCCAGGCACATTTTACTTACCGAGCTCATTGAGTTACATGATAACTTGCGGATTGGTATGTAAGGGTCTCTGTATAACTTAGAGTCTGGGAGATAATTTTTCCTTTTAGAGAATTGTCTTTTAAGAGTAAGTACTGCTAATTTTTTATGTCACATAAATGAACAGTCCTTTTAGCCTTTGTGGCACTGCATTAGATGAGCAACTTGCTTGCACAAAAGTGTCTAAACAGCAATTTACATCATAAAATACATTAGTAGTCTAAAAGACCTTGAAGTCATTTCCAAAATATGTTTAAACAAAATCTTTACTTAGTATTAAACCCAAAATAAAACCAAAATGTTGAACAGTATTAGTGACTAATTTGAATTATTAAATTATCCTGCATTTTTAGGAGCTCCTTAAAGTAGCCACAAATATGCTTTTCTATCTGTAAGATTAAAGTGACTTCAGGAAAAAGTGTTTTCACTCCTAAAAGCTAGCCAGAAAAGTAGTTGAAAAATGTAAAAATGGTTTGTATAGCATAAAAGCTGAGAAAGAAATCTACAAATGGAATCAATCTGCGTCACTCTTGCTACCTTAATCCAGCACCTCAAGAATCAATGTCTCAAGTCAATCTTTCCAGATGAGGTACTGATTGAGTTTCAGGCACTCCCACAGATAGGAGGAAGGTTGCTTTTGAAAATGAAGGGCCAGCCTCTTCAGAGGAGTAACTGTCTCTTACATAAAATGCTAAAAGAGTGATTTTCTGTCATGGCAGGTTGTAGAGATCTAGGTATCTGGGGTCTGGATGGGAGCTCAGCAACATAACGTCCTCAGTCAATTCTTCCTGCCTTCGGTCAGCTGAAATTGGCAATGAATTTGTGAGAGAATTGTGTGAGTAAAGGGCACTGTTGAGCAATGTTTCTATTCTCTGTGATGTCATTTCTGATCAGTTTGACTCTCTCATGATGGAATTATTATAAATTTTACTAATTCTTGGAAGATCAATGCTGTGGTTATTAATAAGGCTGTTCACCTGTAGGAGAGAAAAGGCAAAAAAAAAAAAAAAAAAA
>JACDJE010000683.1:134215-205943 GCA_016647715.1 Pavo muticus | reverse complement strand
TCCACCCCCGCTTCCTCTTCGCGCCAAGTCCTCCCCAGGGAAGCCGCACCTCTCCTCCCGTCAGGATACTCCACATGCCCATAAGGGGCAGTAAACGGAACCAGAACATTAACTCTTTAACTCCTACTGGTTCACATGATGTTCTGATGTGGAATACTGATCACAAAAGAAAAATCACCAAACCACAACAACACGTCTTTAAGACTTTGCCCAGAAAACTATTTTTTTTTCATATCATGCGAAGGTGCTTAAGGAATGCTGATGTCCCCTAGCATTCTGCTGTATTTGATGGAGGGGCATCCACTGAAAATAGTAGCAGATGATTTTAAAACAAATAAAAGAGGACTGACTCCTTACACAATCTGATAGTAATAAGACAAGGGGGAATGGCTTGAAGCTAAAAAAAGGGAGATTTAGGTTAGATGTTAGGAAGAAAGTTTTTACTCAAAGGGTGGTGAGGCCCTGGAACATGTTGCTCAGATAAGCTGTGGGTGCCCCATCTCTGGAAGCATTCAAAGCCTGGCTGGATGGGGCCCTGAGCAGCCTGATCTAGTAACTCTGCCCATGGCAGGGTGTAGGAACTGGATGATCTTTAAGGTCCCCTCTAACCTAAGCCATTCTATGATTCTATGATAAACCAAATTTTTCCCTCACTCCCTTCAGTATTACTGTGATACATTTACTTCTATTTTAAAACCCTATAGATTACTGAACATAGTGATTAATCATCCTCTGTTTCCCTTATTTTATTATTTAGGTGAATTATTGTGATAATACAGAAAAAATGCAATGTACTCACTCCTAAAGTTTTTTTCAGGATTTATCACTTTTGAAGCCCTCTCTTATCTTTTCCCTCTTCTAGGATTATTGACTCTCCTCATACTATGCACCTGACTGTTGATTTCTTCATAAGATGCAGTCAATAAATCAAAGGACCAGGATAATAAAAATGGCATTGAATTTTCATGTAGCAGAAGCTACATTGTTTGGTGCAATATATAACAAATTTTGTTGGTTACACAATGCTTAAATCTATCTTGGTCTTTAGTTACTGTCTTCAGGAATAGAATGTTTCAGTTCTGGTTCAAAATTTACTATTAAAATCCTATCTCAATCACAATAATGTTGCCATACACATTTTGGCAAGGTAATGAGGCCTTAGGTATTAAAATATGTTCTTCATTGTTCATTCACACATATCTTACATCTTATATTTCTAAATTAGTGCAGTCCTTGGCTATGAAAATGCAGCATCATTATAGTTAGTTGTCCTAACAATGTGAGAGATGGTACAGCAACATTATATTATGCATACTTTGAAAAAATTTTTCTGTTCCTGTCTTGGGAAGCAGCAAGATTTTGATTCTATGCAAGTAAAAATCATAACTTTATGTTCTTAGGCATGCAGTAAAAGTTCAAAATATAGTGTATTTATTTCATCTGTCCATTATCCAGATAGAAGTAGGTATTGTTGAGCTGAAGTTTCTGTCTATCCATAGGAAGTATTGATCTCAGTATTTAACCTAGGTGTACATAAAATAGTTCAATTTTAGAAGAACATCCGTTTCTAAATAACTTTTAGTATTAATCCTGTTTAGCTATAGAAAGTTTATTAAATGAATGTAATTCTGTGACTTTTGATGACTCTGTTCTGTGTAGTCAGGCCTGTGTCGGTGTAGGTTTGTGCCAATGGATAATATATGCCTGAATTGCTTTTACAGCTGGTTCCAGCGTATCTGGAATTTTGCCAGATATTTGCCATACACATCCAATTTACAAACACAGAAAAGAACCCCAACTCCCAGCTCTTGATATCTTTCTATATTTCAAATGACTTTGAAGCTGATTAACAGAAACTCTCTGATTCTGTGGAACTATCTATTACCATATTTTTTTAACCTTTTCAGAAAGCAATTTCCTTCTTTCTCTAGGGATCTAATATTTACAACTAAGTACTTTCTTCATGCAAGTGGTGGACAAAAGTTGTGTAGCTGGCCTTGTGCCTGAAAGATACTCTCAGATGTTTACCATGCATCCTATTTTAACAGCTTTTTAAGCACAGTTTATGTCTTGATCTTTCACGCTGAAGGTATTGTGTTTGGCTTGGATGCAGTCCAAGCAAAATGAGATTCTATCAAGTTTTACATCTGTATGTCCCAAATTCTTAGCTCAGTGTCTCTTTCCCTCTGGTTCATAAGTTATGAGTAAGAAAGTTTTGTTACTGCATGCTGAATAGCTATATATGTTCAAAAATTGTGCATTGGAGCTAAGAATTTGCTCTATCAAATGGTCTTATTGTGCTCTTTGTATCTGTTGTGGTTTACATAGAAATAATCATGAAGCATTACTTTCAGAAAAGCCTACTTAGTTATAATCTGTCTGATCTATGTCTTACGCTTTTCATGCTGAATGGATGTCCCTGTCTTTGTACAATATTCACAACAATATTCAGAAACTTCACATTCCTATTTTGACGTTCTTGTTTACTGAAGTTTTATCAAATGGTTTTACAATCACAAAATAAATGCTCAGTGCAAAGCTGGAAATATTTTTATTATGATGTTATCTGTTTTCATGGTTCTCCTTTATGCTCACTGCAGATCACATCAGCCTCTTCGTGACACTGAAGTCATTTCATTGAATGTAATATATTTGATGGCATATTTGTCACTGAGAAGTGGTTTTGGTTTTATATTTATCAGAGTCCTGTTTAGCAAAGTCTGGCAAAGGGGGAGAGTAGATTCAGTGATGTCAAAGAATAAACTTTACACTACTGTCATGTAGGCATGTGATTTCCTATGCAATGGGACAGATGATACTGATCTTCAGATGAGTTTGATTTTGTCCTGACTGCAAAGTGGGTTAATACTTATTACCTAGCTATCCCACTGGAAGGTTGAAGGTGATTGAAGCAACAACTCAGGGTGGATTACTTTCCCCATGAGAGAAAAATACTACTCCAAACATTTATTTATTTATTTATTTGTATTTCCTTAGGAAATGTGTCTACAAGAAAATTTGAAACTACTTGTCTTAGGAAATCTGGAACTACAGGATCATGTCAAATAGGTGTTTGGAATACTTATAATACTTTTATTTCTTTCTGATTCTTAACAGAGTAACTTTTATATAATATTAAAAAGCATTATTTTATTCATTTGCAGTCATTAGATTTTTACATCATTGACCTGATTCAGTATTATTTGGTTTGTCTTGCTCTTCGTGTGTGTATAACCATTAAGACCGGCAGGGGAGCCCATCAGAATTCTTCAAGATCCTAATGATTCATTTTGTAAACATCACCATTCAATGTGAAACTGGAGATGTGTTTATCAAGTAATTCAGTTTCATGAGGATTGGCTGTTGAACATATTTGCACAGAAATAGGATTCTTGGGAGAATCTTTATTTTTATTGTTTCCATTCCAGCTACAAAGATAAAGGGCAGAAAATCTCGTCCATTTAAATCATCTCATACTTTTTTGAAATAATTTGCTGTAATTTTCTCTAAATGTGCCTTTTAAAGCAGGTGTTTTGCATGCTCTTGTGTATTAGTTTGTTTCAGCTCTGAGTGAATTTGTTCAGAAATGTATCTGCTTCCTCCTAGTGAGAGAAGCAGAAATAAAGCTGCAGATATATGATGAGTCCCAGGTGAAAGTAAAAGGATAAGCAGTATTCAGTGTCCCCTGTTTTTTGTGATCACCCATATGGCTGCAAAAAGGAGCGAGAAGAATCATCAATATTGTGCAGGTGCCATTGCACTACCTATACTTGCCAGGCAGGTGGGATTTGATCTTGCTCCTCCTCCACTCCTTGTATCTAATTCAAAGCATTCAGATTGTTTTATATGTTCACATTTTCACAAACTGCCTCCGGTGATTATATTAAAATGGCAACTAGCAGGGGGGAGGGAAAAAAAGCAAACCTATCATCCCATACTTCATCTTGAGCACCTCAGGTTGTACCCAATGATCCTAAAATAAACTTTTTAGTTATGACGTCTGCCTTGCAACCAAAGCGGGTGTTTTTCCTGTGCCCGAAATAAATGAAGATTAATTTATTTGATCAAAGTCATTTGGTGCCCTAATTTGGAAGAATACCTAATGAATTTCTTTCATTTCATTTTCTTTTTCCCTAACAGTAACTTCCACAAGGCAGAGTTTTGAGGATGGCAGAGGAAACTATGTAATATTACAACTATCACTAAATGCGTATCCAGTATGTCATCCCTGGCCAAAGCCTGGGAAAACTGGTAAGGCTGTCACATGTAGCTGAATTTCTTGCCCTGTGGTCATTTCCTTTCACAAAACTGTCTGAAGCCAGTGTTGTTTCCTTAGCTCTACTATTACTTCTGCTATTTTGATGAAACTAGCATGGATATGTCTGCCCTATTGGGGAAAGATGTTAATTGTATGAAGGGGTACACTATCACGCTATCCTTTTCTACTGGTGCCCTCTAATTAAGCCATTCTGTTGTGTAGCCTTTGCAGTACTATCTGACATTGTAAATGGACACTCTCGATCTATAGGACACTTGTTATTATGAAAATTGTAGTTTAGTTTTCTTCCTTCCTTTTTTTTAACCATCTAATAATTCATGCAAATTGGATTAGTGAAGAAAAAAATATTTTTCTAACTATAAACATTACCAGGGCTAAAAAAAATTCTTTATGTATTTTTTGTATTATTGAAAAGAACATGACTTCCTGCTCCTTCTCCATTTCAGTCTTCACTGTTTTCCAGCAAGAATGGTGGTGCACAGTTGTAGATTTTTTTGAATTCCTCCTTCAGACACAAAGGGGCAGCATATGTGAATAACTGGCCTGACTGCCCAAGGCAATCACCTATCATTGCTGTTAAGGACAGCAGCATAAACTTCAAAGAGATTGACAAAGGTGACTTTTGCCTGCAATGAATGGAGCCAGCTGTTAATAGCTTTGGTTTTATCTTGACATGGATGACTGGATAGCATTCAAAATCTCTATCCTGTAAATATAACTTCTCTATCTGGATGGACTTCCATGTATTTTTTGAGTAGCATCTTGTGCACACTTTCTAAACACAACTGAAAGTGGTCTCTGTGTTTTCCTTAGTTCTTTTGTGTTTCCTGTCATTACCAATGAAAGCATTCATTATGATTCTGATCCCTTTTATTGCAAATATAAATAAAATCTGACAAAATTGTAAGTAAATCCTTTAGTGCTGGAAGCTGATAGAATAGGGAAAAAATTAATTTTATGCATGAAAAATCTCATTAAGCAGCTTCATGGAAATAAAAGAAAATGGCATCAGAACCCATGATGTATGCAGTTCGTTACTTTTTCATTGCTGCCATTCAGCCCAGTCTATTAATGCTGCTCATGTGAGCTGTACTCTCCTTCACAGGATCGGTGTAGGTCTGCCTATATAACACATAGGTCAGTGCAATCTGGGGCAAAAATACCTTGCTATTCTCATACGTGTTCAGGAACTTAATAAACACCAGATGAAACAGCATAATTTTCTGAACTGTTTCTTCCCTGATGCGTAGCGTTGTCCCCTAGAGTCTACAAAGACAAGCCATGGAAGACTTAGAGAGGTCATTTAGGACTCGTGAAAACCATTAGCTAAAGTGCATGAAGCATTGCTTAGAGCTGAATTATGTTTCATGGAATAAGCAAACACACATTCCCTTCAAGATGCAGTTGCAAGGTATTGGCTCCTCTTCTCAGAACACTTCAGTTTCTAATTTTAACAGCAGAGAATGTCCTCAAGGTACAAGGGGAGATAATCAAATGAAGTAAGGGATTTAAAAAGGCCAGAAGCAGCACTTGCTAATTCCACTACATTAAATGTGGAGAAGCCTTTAGAAATGTGTGATTCCTTCAGCTTTGTGTAAGTACAAATATTCCAGCTTCCCCTTCTGGGAGAGAAACAGGTAATTTTGATTAATAACTGACTGGCACTAATACGTTCTAATCAGTGCAGTTTCATTGCTTAATTTTTAAAGTTTAAATATCACCAAACCTTTCAGAATATTGGACAACTTTTTTTTTATATATTAACTTAGACAGATGTAATCTCCTGTCTAAACTATACTATGACTTCCTATCAATTTTGCATTTCTATGATATACTAGTTATGATTAATAATACATGAAAGAATAATTGTGCCCCTTGTAATCCTTATATAGATATGTACCAGACAGTCTTGATAATAAAAATACACATATTTAATGAAATAGAAAATAATAACTCAGGTTAATTGATGTAATTTATCTACCTAGTAATTTAATATAGAGTAATATACATTCCATTCACATGTACCATGTTACTGCGGTGTAATATCAGGAGAGGAGGAAATCAGCTCCCTCGTGTCTCTGACTCTCGAGCAAGAATGGCTTATCATGGTTCTACTGGGAAGCCATTGTCCCCACCTGTTCTTTCTACATGCAGGAGACAGATTTCTGAGGTGTTTGTGCAGAAGTTCCTGAATCACTGTAGTTGACAGGACAGTGTTTCAGAGTAAATTGAAGTAATTTATGTTTTGTCATGGTGCAACTCTCATCAGATCCTCAGCTGAATCACCTGTGGCTTAGCAGTCTGTGCCTGGAGCCCAAGGCACCTTCTAAAACCGTGCGTCTTTGAGGGATGCTGTCCAGTGTTACAGCTAAGACAAAGGGACACATATAAGACAGCCCTTAAGTTCTGCTTTTTTCTTTTCTGCAGCCAGCTCAGAAACTCTCAGTTAGCTCCAGATACGAGAAAATAATTAGTAAAGTGATAAACAGAAGTTCTTCTGCAATATGTCCCACTGTCACTTTCAATATCTCTTTATCCAAGTCCTTTCTCCATAACAGGTTGTGAAACCCTTTGGGTTTCCCTCCTTCATAATTATGATCCTTTTTAAAACTACCCATCTACGCCTATTACATGGCACACGTGCATCTCCTTCTACTGCGTTTGCCCTTCGTTATGTGAATGGCTGGAAGAGATAATCTCTTGGCACCTCGTTTAGGTCTGTAGGGAAATCATGTAACTAGCTATTATCCATAGAACTCATTAGGGAATTAGATAATTATGTATGAGTGAAGATGGTTTTACTGTGCAGTAAAACCTGGAAATCTGCTAGTGAAGGGTGTAGTCAGTTCTTGAATATAAAATTCTGACAACACAGCCAAAATAAACGTGAAATCTCTACTCATATATTTTTAGGAATTCACATGTTATATTGCTTGCTCTTTTGATATTTCAGCAAGCTAATTCCTCCATCATGTTCAAATGACTAGACCAGACGAGGAAAGCATGGCAGTAATTTAACATCTTTAATTAAGAAGCACTAGACTGAGTTTGTGGTATCTTGTCTAGATGCTGCGCAGTTATCAGCCAGTTGAAAGAAATCAGTCAGTTGTAAGAGTGATTTAAAATCTGCCTGCTGAAGGGTTTCAGAATTTAGCTCATTCTGTGTACATGGATATACTTGCTTGAGAATATCTATAATATATACTGCAATTAAGGAAAAGAAGCAGAAGTGAAGTATATATTCCACAGGATAAAATAAATAAATAATAAAATTCTGAGAGATTGATGGCTTTCCTAGGGACATTTCATAGATTTGCTTTTCATATTTTTAAGCTGTGAAGGAGAGGAAATATCCTGTAGCTGGACTTTATGACTTCATTAGGCCTACCCTTTTTTCACATTTTGCCTAGATGCAATTTTTATGTTTTGCCAGAAAGGAAGAGAACATATGAACCTATATTTTCTGACAAAATACATTTTATTATTTTTTATTTGCAGCTTAGAAGATGTAATAATCATCCAACTAGAGCCAGCTCGGGATAAAATGCTCATTAAAAGCTTCAAGTATGATAACTCTTCTGTGTGAGACTGAGTTCTCGCTGAGAAAAAACTAGTGTAGCCCCTAATACTCCTGCCATGCTGTCAGAAATGTCTCTTCTACTCAATGAGCCTCATGGCCTCTTGCAGTCTGTGGGACCCCAATTTGTGTCTCATCTCTGAAGATGTGATTGTCACACGCACAGCAATTTCGGCCACAGAGTGGGGGACTATGGTGACTGCTTAAGTAAGATTAGTGTGTCTGTTCCCTTGTCAGCAGATACCAGTGGCCTAACGTTTAAATTGCACGGAGATATATATTTATCTTTTCTTTGCTCAGTCATCAGGATTCCATCAATTAATACATGCAACAGGCCCTACCAGCTTTGACAAGGGATTACCATCATGGTATTTTCCTCCACTAGAAAAATATTTACTGCAAAATCTACTACTATTTTATTTCGTATTGTTGCAAATATAGTCTGTAAATATTTGAGTTGTAGTTAGGCCTCACATCCAAATTCCTTTGTGTTCTGGAGGGGAGAGTGTGTAAGGATTTCATAGTAGTGTGTCTGTGTAATAGTTTTAATAGTGGAAGGAGGGATGAGCAACTCAGGGAGACCACAAAGAAGTTGTTACGATATGCAGGGAGAAATTTAGAAAGGCAAACACAGCCTGAATTCAACCTAGCCACTGTGGAACAAAAGAACAAAAAACTTTTTATGAATGTATTAAAAGTAAGAGGAGGGCTAAGGAGAATCTCCAGCCTTTATTGGATAAGGCGGGGAACCGCCCACTGAGGATGAGGAAAAGGCTGAGGTTCTCAATGCCTTCTTTACATCTGTCTTTACAAGTCAGATCAGTTACCCTTGGGATACTCTACCTCCTGACCTGGATGCCTGGGATGGGGAACAGAATTACCCCCACACAATTCAGGTGAAGACAGAGTCCTTCTTCTCCACCTGGACATATGGACCTGTCATAAGTCCATGGGGCCAGATGGGATCTACCAAGGATGCTGAGGGAGCTGGTGGAGGTGATTGCCAAGCTGCCAAGCCATCCATCAGCTTTCCTGGTCAACTGGAGACGTCTCAGAAGATTGGAGGCTTGCCAGCGTGACTGCCATCTACAGGAAGGATCGTAAGGAGAATGTGGGGAACTACAGGCCTGTCAGTCTGACCTTGGTACCAGGGAAGGTTATAGAACAGATAATCTTGAGTGAGATCACAAGGCATGTGCAGGACAACCAGGGGACCAGGCCCAGCCAGCATGGGTTCATGAAAGGCAAGTCCTGCTTGACCAACCTGATCTCCTTCTATGATCAAGTGATCAGCCTAGTGGATGAGGGAAAGTCTGTTGACATAGTCTACCTAGACTTCAGTAAGCTGTTTCCCACAGTATTCTCTTGGGGAAGCTGGCAGTCCTTGGCTAGGACAGGTATACTCTTTGCTAGGTGAAGAACTGGCTGGAAGGCTGGATCCAGAGAGCAGTGGTGAATGGCGGTAAATTCAGCTGGCGACCGATCATGAGTGGAGTTTCCCAGGGGTTGATACTGGGACCTGTCCTGTTTCATATCCTTACCGATGACCTGGATGAGGGGATTGAGCGCATCCTCAGTAAGTTTGCAGATGACATCACCTAGGAGGGAAGTGCTGATCTACCTGGGGATGGGAAAGCTCTTCTGAGGGATCTGGACAGGCTGGATTGCTGGGCTGAGACCACTGAGATGAAGTTCAACAAGAGCAAGTGTTGGGTCCTATACTTTGGCCAGAACAGCCCCAGGCAGCGCTACAGGCTTGGGGCAGAGTGGCTGAAACACTGTGTGAAAGAAACAGACCTGGGGGTGTTGGTCAGTTCTTGGCCCAACATGAGCCAGTAGCATGCCCAGGTGGACAAAAAGGCTAAGAGAAGGTGGAGTCACCATCTCTGAAGGTGTTCAAGAAAATAGTGGGAACTTAAATTAATATTCTCTCCATATTTTTGCTCTTATACTCTGAAGTTACCCCCCGTTCCTTGTGGGCAATACCCACCCTTATATAATCAAACTCTGAGTCATTTGTCATGCTGCTTTTCAGCCCTGGGAACTCAGTACACGCAAAGACAGATGAGACACAAGCTGAGAAAAAGAAAAAGAGCATAAAGATTAATTCTGTTGTTGGAATCTTCAGCAGACCACAGAATGTAGGAGAAAACTTCGTGATCTTTTAAGATCAGTGAAAATGGGATGATGTTAAAGTGTGATTCAAACATTATTATTTTAACTGAAATACTGACAATTATTCCAATACAAGCATTTTCAAGACATGTCTATCTGACCACCATATACTTGTATTGAGACACTTTCAAAGTTTAAAGTCCATATGTTAGAGAGCACTCAAGTAGCATAAAGCTGGCATTACATAAATTGGGGGAACTGTGGGAACTGGGTCTGTGCACGGGTCCCAAGGCTGACCTTCTCATTTCTGTCATTTCAAAGTGAAGAGAATGATCCATGGACTATTGTCTTGTAGTTGTAAATCTCCAAATGGTTTCAAAAGTCAGTAACAGGTTGTGGACCATTTCTAGTCCTTTATAGGTTAACCAGCTAGTACAGATATCTTCACTGCAAGAGGTGAGATTAACCAGCTTGCACCTGAGGACTGCTGTGGTTTAAACCAGCAGCAGCTCAGCACCACACAGCTGTTTGCTCACTGTCCTACAGTGGGATGAAGATAGAATAAGGAAAAGGTAGAACTCATGGGTTGGGATAAAGATGGTATAATAGAACAGAAAAGGAAAGGGAAATTTTATTATTATTATTATCATCATCATCATCATCATCATAATCATCATCATTATTATTATTATTACTAATGCAGTTTTTCACTTACCAGTGCCCAGGTGCCCAGTCAGTGGTAGCTCCTGCCCCTCACCCAGTCAGATCTCCTCAGTTTTAGAGTTTTTACATGACACTGCATGATATGGGACATCCCTTTGCCCTGTCTAGGTCAGCTGTACTGGTTCTGTCCCCTCCCAGCTTCTTGTTCTCTCCAGCTCATTGCTGGCAGGGCATCACAAAGAAACTAAGAATTTCTTGGCTCTGTAAGCACTGTTCAGCAGCAGCTAAAACACCGATGTGTTATCAACGTTAATCTCATTCTAAATCCAAAACACAGGCTCCATTCATAGAATCATATCATAGAATCATAGAATGGTTTGGGTTGGAAGTGACACTTAAGATTATCTAGCACCAACTCTGCTGCTATAAGAAGGGACACCTCCCTCTACACCAGGCTGCTCAAAGCCTCATCCAGCCTGGCCTTGAATACTTCCGGAGAGGGGGCGTTCACAACCTTGCTGGGCAACCTGTTCCAGTCTCTCACCACTCTCACAGTGAAGAATTTCTTCCTAATACGTAGTCTAAACATACCCTTTTCCAGTCTAAAACCATTTCCCCTTGTCCTGTCACTACCTGCCCTTATAAAATATCCCTCCCCAGCTTTGCTGTAGATCCCCTTCAGGTACTGGAAGGCCACTATATATTCCCCCAGAGACTTCCTTTCTCTAGGCTGAAGAGCCCCAGCTCTCTCAGCCTGTCCTCATAGTGGAAAAATTTAAAAAAAAAATAGAAATAAAAAGCTAAAAAAAAAAAAAAAATTAACCCTATTTAAGCCCAAGTGAGAACAAATAGTGATCTGTGTGAGTGCTCCTCCTCTCATTACCTCTACAGAAGTGCTGGAAAAGTTATTTTAGCCACTGATATAAGACCATCCGTGCCTTCAAACACTAGCCTGGGCTGGTATGTGACAACCTCAGCTTCTTGCTTACTACTCCCTGATTGAGAACAGTACCTCTGTGTGTTCCCTCCCAGGGTAGAGAAGTGCAGAAGTTGGCATCCACCCCTCCCATCCATCACTGTACTTGTAGCACAGAATGCTGATCATTTTAGGGTAGTGAGTCTGAACTTGATCTGAAATGGAGAGGAACAGAAGAAGCAGCACTCACAGTTGGAATCATCAGAGAGGCTCTCAGGAAACTGCTACCTCAGACACAGCTAGTTAACTGCCTGCCTTCTGATGCTGGTGCCTGGCTGCAACAGTGTGAATTGGTTTTAACAGATGCTCACACCTCAAGTGTGAGAGCACATTTGGTGTGCTCACAGGCATACTGTGAGTAACATGAGGACTGTGACCTCATCTGCCTGCCTGTGCATGCATAGCTCCAGATTGCTGGTATCATCACCTTCTGGAGCTCACAGCGCTCCTCACAGCCCAGCAGTCTTGTAACTCAAGCAGTGCTTACTGGGTGTTGTTTCAAATCTCTGCCACATTTGTCAGGAAAAGAGAGAGAGGAAGGTAGAAAGTATGAAGTGACAAAACTGAGAGGGGCTGGAATGTGTCAGTAGACAAGCTTGTCTTCTGTGAGGCTACCTGTTTCACGAACAACTTTGCTAGGCAAGAAGGGAGAATAGCTTATTAATAGTAGAAACTCTTTTGTACAGCAGAGTCATCAAAGAGGAACATAGTAGACTTTTTTACTTACTTTTTCTGTGCACTGGACAGGGAGTCAGATATAGCTGGCTTCCGACAACTCATGAAGTTTTAACAGCAACAAAAATTTCTGTAAAAACAAATATTAGCCTGCGAGCAACCTGCCAAATTCTTGCTTCTGAGCAGATGTATATGAAATAAAGACAAATTAGAAATTAATTGTCAGTTTTTTTCATGCCAAACTAAATAAATAGCAGTAAAGAAAAAAAAAAAAGGAAAATTTAAATGGGGAGTCATCATTTTATTAATGAACATCCATAATGGTTACTACAGTTTCCAGCAATGTTTTGACATGTAGATTTTTTGTAGATTTTTAAAATGTACTTTGGTTGCTTCAGAAAGATGGTGTAATAAATAGTCTGGAGAAATAAAAACTTTTCAGCCTTAGCAGCAATACAATATAAAAGAAGGTAACTGGCCAGAAAAGTGAGTGCAGAAGCCTGACTGCGAACACTTAGGCTGTAGTAGCTTTTCCAAAATCTAAAGAAGCTTTTAAAACTAATGATTACTGCTGAGCTGACTGAAATAACTCTCCAGAAAGAACCCAAAAAGCATGAAAATGGAAAAAAAAAACCAAACGAACAACACTTAAATCTCCAGAAAAGGAAATACACAAACATAGGACAGGAGATAAAACTAGATTGTAGATAAAGACCTGTGTTCACTATGGTGAAAAAATTCCTACAGATGGCATTGTATTCAATACTTCTCTCAAGAGAAGTATTGCTCCAAAGCCTGCAGCCAAGAAAAATGAAGAGAAGGGAGCTCAATAACTCAGAAGACAAAGGTTTTGCTGTTTATGGCATAAATGTTATTCAAAAGAGTAAAAGTAAATGATTCATAAAATTCAGGTGTGAGCTAGAAACAAATGTGGTATTTAAGAAATTGGTAAGCAGCTACTAATGATACAAGGTTACATAGACATTTTATTTGGCCTTTGCAACTTCAGGTTCTTTTCATACAAATACAGTATATAACAGCATGGTCTTATAGCCACTGTGCAGCCTTTAAACAGAACAGCTGTGAAAAAGTATGTGAGAATAATGAGGAATATCACTGGAAATACAAGAACTTTCAGCTGGAGAGAATAGATTCAAAAGCATATTAACTCCAGCCTTAAGGGAAATGATCCATATGGTATCACACACAATATTAGAGAATGGCTGAGGTTGGTGGGGACATCTGTGTTCATTTGGCCCAGCAGCTGGTTCAGCAGGGACACCCACAGCAGGGTGCCCAGGACCATGTCCAGGTGGCTTTTGGAGATTCCCAGGAAGGAGACCTCACAACATCTCTGGGCAGCCTGTGCCAATTCTCCATCACCCACCCAATAGGGAAGCACTTTCTGGTTCTCAAAGGGAAATTCTGAGTTTCAGATCATGTCCACAGCCTCTTATGCTGGCACTGGAAACCACTGAAATGAATCCAGCTCCACCCTCTCTGTACCTTTCCTTCCCAGATTTCTATACATTGGTAAGATTTCCCACAAACCTCCTCTCCAGGCTGAGCAGTTCCATCCCTCTCAGCTTTTTGTCATAGCAGAGCTGCTGCAGACCCTTCATCAAGTTTGCGGACTTGCTTGTGTATAAGCTCCACAAAAACAGAGAGGGAGAGAAAGAGTGAGCAATAAGGCAAGTGGAGAGAGAATCACAGAGATATAAGTTTGTTCGGTAGCTTGGTGACCAGTTAAACACTGAAGACACCTTACTTCCAAATGCCCAAAGTAGAATAACTATCCATTGTCCACACTGTTTTCGAGGAAAGATACTACAGTTTCTTCTTGGTAAGGAAAACATCATTTCTTTCATTTAGGCACCAATCCTGGGTACAAAGAGGCTGAGGATGCTATATGATACCCTCCTTGCTAGGAAGAATGTCACCACAACATTAAAAAAAAATGTTAGCAAGAGTAACATGAATTGATGATCTGACTCATGAGATTCTGGAGAAAGAACACGGAAACAGTATGGCAGGAATAATAGCATGTTTTATCCATAGCCCCATTGGTCTTCTAAAAGTTGTAAATTCATTAGAGTGTATGTTAAAATGTCATTAATATTAGGTAATATTTGTATGTAGTTTCCTACAGATTATGCTAAGTACTCTAAAGACTGCACGCTGGCTACTTTTAAGGATTCTAAGCATTATTATTGTGAATTGCCGCAAAGTATCTGTTAGCTACCTTGAAAATGGATGAATTTTTAGAGTACCTACAGAAAAAAAATTGAGCGTAAGCATGGTTAGATGATGACATCTTTCAGTAATCAGCTCTACTATCAACACTTACTTTTTGTTGTTGTTGTTGCATTATATGAATGAAGAGGAATATATAACTTCCCTGCTGGGAAGGGACAAATGGCAACAATCACTTTACACAGTCACCAGTGGGGGGAAAAATATATTCAAGGTGAAAAAGAAAGTTTTAATTTAACTTTCGCTTTTCTAAGTTTACTTAAAAGTAAGAGCATATACCCTTCAAATAGAAAGTGACCGTAACCTAGTAGAAAGCACACTTTCAAGGCTACTGCTGGTAGCCTGAAATGCTGTCAGCTTATATTAATTAAAAAAAAAAAAAAAAAGTACAAAGAGGAGATTGCTTTGTCTTGAAATTGTGCTGCATATAAAATATGTAATCTGCAGAGGAAGAAAAAATCATACAGAATAATAGAAACACACTAAATGTCAGCCAAATCAGGTTGTGCACTAATTTCTAATCTCCAGGGCTAGGAAGAATGTGTTTGCAATCTGTTCAGGCTGTCAACCTGGCAGTGACAAACAAGCTGATGAAAAGGCTGTAGACTAGTCAGATACCCCCAACAATTTCTGGGGAAACTTACACTTTTTCCATGATCTGAGAATAGGAGATACTTCTTGTCTAAAAGATTCTTGTAGTAATTTATAACAAAGAAAAAAAAAGAAAGGAAATCTGGAACTCCACATCAGAAAATGAGAATTTAGTCTGTTGACTAAATATGACTTGGTTGGCTTCTTTAATGCTTGTAAAAAATGTAATGCAAAGAGCAAAAAAGACTATATGCAACTTTACTTGTTTGGTGGTTGGTTTTTGTTTTGTGATGCCAAGTGGAAAAGAAAGGGTTTCTCTTCTAGCTTCTACTTTCCTACAGTCTATTTTGTACTCATTTCATGGGAGATAAATGCAGACCTAAATACCTTCATAAAAAGCAGCGAAGTGCTTGAACAAGTTTTGTATTGCACACCGTGTCTCTTCAGGCAGGGGGACACAGTATACCTGTAACAAATTTATGCAATTTATTTTGTCAATATGTGAATTGTATTTTTTCTCATGGGAAGGTGAATGAAGTTGCTACTTCAGTACTGTGCTGAATGGTAGAAACTGCAGATCATATCGTTCTGAGGCAAAGCGAAGAGCAGAAATTGACTTGAAGTATTGAGCTTGTTTTGTATGTTTGCCATATGCTGTTGCTAATCTACAGATACTTTTTTTTCACTTGTGTAATAAATGTGTTAGAAATATACTTACCCTTTCCACTCAGTTACACAAGAAAAACAGTAATAGCTATGTCACTGCATCACAATGACAGCACCAGTCTAAAAGTGCAGCTAAGCTGGCTGTTAAAATCACTAATGATAATAAGAAAGCTGCTAATGGAAAGAAATTATGTGGCCAGTCATGCCTGAGTTAATTTAGACTCTGAGAGGAGGTCTCATTTTGTCCTGTTGTACTACTTGATGTTAAAATGTGGTCTGTGGAGCCCAAACTATAACATTTAGCACAGATGAGAGAGATAATAGAAAAACATTAATCAGTCAGGAGTCAAAGCCTCCAACAAGTATTTCACCCCCTGAGGGCAAAAAGCTTGAGTTTGGAGATCAAGTTCTATATGTTGTGTAATAACAAATGATATCCATCAAATCACCACTTCTACATTCAGTGGTCCTGAGTGGATGAATATTGTGAAAAGAGTGCTTATGTTTGTGTATTCCAGAAAAATAAACACACAAACAAACAAGCAAGCATCAACCTGGAAATAGAGTACGGTGTAATGTACATTTTCTGAGAATCTGCTAGTAGGACGAAAGAAGAACATGGTCAAGAAGTTGGTAAACAGCCTGAGACTGGACCTTCAAATTACCACATCAAGGGATCAATCAGCATTGCAAGAACTGCATTATATTAGAATATAACACATTCACATTTTTACTAATACAAGTTAATGGCCAGATATAAATAAGACACCAGGAACTGTAAGGCATTAAAGAACGATCTTTTTAAAGCACAAAGGAAAATGGATTTGTTTCCTAGTGAGTTAAATTTTATCCAATAAAATGGAAAGAAAATCTAAATGTAATGATAAAATATGAAGTATATGTACAATTTATGGTAATCATATTTAAGTTTGCTGTCTTTTGCAGATATGACAGAAGGCAAGTGAAGAGTAATAGTTTTTCAGTGGAGGTAAATACAAGGGCTGGAATGTAAACAAGGTTCACAGACCACTAGATAGAGCAACCATGACAATGCTTCTATGTCACATTTCCTGTGCTTGCACCTGCTTTTAATATTAATCATTGAGTAAGATATCTTTTTGCAGCAGATCATGTCTCAATGTTCATTTGAAATTTTCAGTTTCTATTCAAAAACTAAATTAAGAATCTGATTCACTTCATTCAATAGAAAATTAGATCTTTATACTATTAATTGCACTATAACAGACAAGACAGGAGAATACAGTGCAAGAATGGATTTTGCAAACTATAATTTAGCACTGAATATTTTCCAGATGTTATGTTTATGTTTACCTTATATATCATGAGGTTTATGATCTTTTGTTTTATTTAGATAAAATGATGTATGTCTTTATATTGGCAAGTTGTCCCAGTTAGCTACATTTCTTCCCAGAGCAAAGCACAAATTCTGCATATTCACTACATGAAGCTTTTTTTTCTGGTTCTTCATATAGGGAACATTATTTTGCCCCTATATAATGACTTCAGTTTTCTAAGTACTAACAGCTGCTGAAACTCATCTCCAACAGAAAATGACTTGTGGTTTCTCAGAGGGAAGACTTCGACGTTGTCCTAGTTAACATTCCAAATTCTCTCTTACTTTCCACTAAACTTGCATCTCTGATCTCTTTGGACTTTAATTAGGGATTATAATCAGGTAATAGCTTGTTTGGATATTTTACAGTGCTTCATACTTAGCCATTTATGTAGAGAGTGATTCTTCCAGTTGTTTTTCTGCTATATGGGGGTAGGCAGATGATAGTCTCAGTGATGAGTGTGAACTTCTTTATTTGTGATAGGAACAGTATCATCCAGCTAAACTAAATCTATGAAGAGTTGGCTGTAGAGTTGAGATTTCACAAAGGCTGCCTTAATAGCAGAGTCATCACGTAGATCCACTAAGAAAACCTCCGCTTGAGTTCCTTGACATTTTTCACTTTTGTCTTACATGTTTTCATTTTTGTCTCACATCTTTCTGGAGATGACCCTGGCATCTGTTGATATCTCATTATGGTCAACATCAACAACATGATAGAGAGTACTTTGAATAAAGATAGCAAATCTTTGTTTTCATTTAAAAACATGAATTATGCACTGTGCTGGAAATAATTCAGGCTTTTATTGCCATGTGTATTAAAACTATCTTCAGAGACCTGCATAACTCTATCAGCTTTAGCTCACTGAGTATTCCACACTGAAATACAAACATATAAATGACCAAGAATCAGAATTTTCTCAGAGGAGCTTTTAGTAGAAAACAGCTATTAAATTTCAAGATGATGCTCAGCTTGGTATATTGGATACATTCTTCAACATTTATCATTGAACAAGGTCCAGCTACCTACCTTTATATGCCAGTTATTTTTTATTCAGCTCTTACTCATCTTCATTTCTCATTGGGTTGGGGGCAACAAAAAATCGCTGTTTGCTAGTGTATCTGAACTTTGTTAAGTATGCTGACATATTTGTAATGTTTTCTGATGGTGGATGGGAGAAAGGAATGTTGAACACTTCACATCTAAAATCTAAGACATTTCCAGTGAATATTTAGAACTGAAACAGAAAATGATAGTTACCGGCCAGAAAAACAAGTTTTTTGCTTTCTTGTTAGATAGCAAATATACAAACGCCTTATAGGAACAAGAAATGTTGACCATTTGTATCAAATTTTAATTCATCACATGGTTATAATTCTTAAATTTTTGGATATATGCTGTTTTATTTTCTATTTTATTATGATACATTTTCATTTTGATGTTCCTACTTTGTAATTACTGTTTGTTGGGACTACACAGAAGTGAAGCTATAATGCATAAATAAATGTAAATTTGCATGGGATAATCATGGCTCTTCAATATTGCAAAATTTGACTCACAGCTAAATTGCTCCCATTCTTTATGGGGTCTGATTAGTCATCTCATGACATTTAAATTAAATTATATTGCTATTATAAACTGTGTGTCATGTGGGATAATTACAGTATGTTTTGTCAAAGGTCTCAGTTTGCTAAAGCATAAAGTGAGCATTTTAATATCATGCCTAAGAAAACAACAGATAACTTTAACAACATATTTATTCTTCATTTCCTGAGTAAACCTTTTGTGCTCTGTAGCATTTTTTAACACATCACATCCAGCTATCTGTTGATGAGTAGCAGCTTCCAAAACATTAGCAACTCCTCATCAACTCTAACCAATCATTTGTTTCCTACCCCTCAAAAATAAATAAATAAATAAATAAATAAAAATAAAAAATATTGAAGACCAGTGTCCCTGCTCACTTCAGGATGCCCAGTTGCTCAATCTGAGAAATGTTCTGCTGATTAGGTGGGCACCTAACTGTTGCTTGACGGTTAACGGTGCAGAAAGAGAGAGGTGGCAGCAAAATCTCTATGAAGTTATCTTATCTTGTGAATGTATTCAGGACAGCCTGTCACAGACCAGCTTCTGAGCACTGAGTATAGCAGTTGTTAATCACTATTTTCACAGCCAAAGAAGGAGGCTGGATTCTCCTGATTTGCTATAACAATCTAGCTAGACCCCTCAAGAAGGAAACTTGGCTCTCTGTGATCTTCACGTAGGATAAAGATGGAATGGGTCTCTGAATGAATTGCTTCAGTGTTTTGCAGCAGCCTCTGAGCTAGTTATGTTTGAAAGCCAGTTTCTGCCTCTCACATTAAATCCAAAGCACTCAACAGGAAAGCATACCAGAATCATAGGAACTAATGAAACATGAGCAAGAGTTCCTGACTCTTTGGCCTTTAGATGGACACACCACAAGCACTGGATTTCTGGGATGTGGCCTGTAGTGTCCCTGTTGTTTAGTGACAATCGTGAGACTGCAAGACTTTCCCTAGAACTGGAGCCAGCTTCTATGTTATTCTTTTCATTGGTTCAAAGTGCCAGATGCTTTCTGACTTTCCTGGTGCTTATTGCCATTCTATAACAAGCCTGAGCAGACTGCAGCATGTGAATTTAGCTATCTTCACCTCGCTCTGCTTCCTCCCAGCGTTGAAGTTTCATTAGCCTTCATGGTCTATGGCCAGACATCAGCTCAGTTTTAAAAGCTACATTTGAGACAGTTGTGTTTAGCTGAAACAGAATGAACAGAATATTGGTATACGAGAGAACAGGAAAAGAAAAGACATAAATCAAAAATCTTATAAATTCCTACCATCCCTAAAAGAGTAGTGTGAAAAGAAAGCATTTCCATGTTGACATTAACCTTTAATTAACAGAATCTCACCATGGAGATTTTATCTTTGTCTTCAGTAAAATGCTGTGTTCTCTCCCGTGTTCAGTGACAAGAGGCTCTCCAAGCTGAATTTTATCACGTGAACATCCACCCCAAAATTATCTGTATACAGAAGAAAATTGAGCCTAGCTTCTCAGGGAAAAACACATTTCTTATGGAAACTTACTGGCAATTTGGAGTCATGGGTCACTTCAGTGTAGTTGGATGCTGCCGTTAACAAAGTTCACATTTTATCATTCATACAATGTAGCGATGTTTAAAAATACGACTATCTTTTCCTGCTACAAATGCATGAAGTGAAGCAATAATGTTTTGCTACCCAGATGTCCAGGTTTACAGTAAGACTGCATGATCTATAATAGTAAAGGGTAACATGATGCCTCACTGCACCAAGCTATTTCAGGGAAATACTGGGTCTTGTCAGGCATTCTATGGTCCTGAACTCTCTGTAATGTGCTGAGCAGCTTGGTGCAGGAAGCTTCCCTTCAACTTCTAGGCAGCTCTACAAGCTACTGGGTAAAAGAAATGGCCTCCTTGATAACCCTACCCTCTTTCTGTGTTTTATCACCCAGGGAGTGCTAGAAGGAGTTTTGATAGGAGTTTTAATAGTCCTTTTTACATGACACTTGTGAATCTTTTTCTCCTCACTGCAATCTCATTGACTGGTGATAAAAACATGTATAATCCAACCATCAGTTCTCACATCCTCCATCTCTCTGGGCAAAACTAAGCATTTCAATTGGTATATGACTTTGATGTTATGATTTCATTTTTCATCTTCCTTAGCAGCTTTGACTAATTTTGTTAAGGATAATTGTCCCAAAAAGAAATGCTATCACATGTCTTATGTTCTCTGCCCGAATAAAGCCGGTACATCTACACTGATGCTCAATAGAAGCTTCAGTCTCTAAACAGACTAATCCCAAGTTCATGACACAGATCTACTTTTGGAAGAAGAGTTTGGGTTTGAAATGAATGTAGAACTGTGGTGAAATTAAAGAAGCTGAAGTCAGCTAGTAACATTCACTTCTGTTTACCTGCTAGTTACTGGCTTTACCTCTGTGGTCCGATGACTTTCTTTTGCAGGGCAAAACCATAAAGAACTGAACAGCCAATAGAACATCAGTTTATGAAGAAATCTTGTAAGCTCTACAGTTAGTACTTTATGCTTGATATCAAGCAGGATAGCCTGCCATTTTTATAATTTTTATATTGAAATTACGTTACAACAAGTAATTCTAAAAAATAATTGTATTGTCTATTTTCTTACAGCTAAATGTTGCCATAGAATGGGCAGGAGAGGATACAGGGAAAGGTACCTTCCACCTTCTTCACTAAATTACTGATGCAGAAAGATTAGTAAAGGATTAAGAGGCACAGATACATGGATGGTATTTAATCCAGGTATGGATTAAAAATTGAGAAAATCTAGTACCTTTTAATGATATGTTAGTAGTTTTAATGCTTTAGGATTTTAAGTAGGACAAGCTTAAACAACAGTGTCCTTGCATGTATATTTTGAATTGATTTCATTCTTCTCTTCTCTGGGCCATTCCATCCCCAGCTTACCCCACCCCAGCCTACCTCTCTAGGATGCACATTCAACAATTCTGGAATGTTGATGTGTGACAGAATGCAAGTGACCAAGAGGGGGGGCAAGAATGAACTAGGTAGCAAGCAGGCTGGGCTTAACACCAGGGTTTTAAACTACAGCTGCTGAGGGAAGGGGATGTACTGCTGAGTGACAGACAGCAGTGTGGGAAAACCTTAGATTTGTCCCAGAGTTTTGTGGGAGAGCTCCTCTAGGAAGGCAGTGCATCTGAAAGTCCAGATGAAGCACCCCTATACCAATGCACACAGCTTCAGGCTTTTTAAAGAATTATTGGAAGAGAATATGACATAAAAATAAGAAATCAGGCAGTGAAAGCAGGAAACCAGTATGGTTGAGCAAGTATATGCTGGCAAGGTTAAGGGAAAAGAAAGAAAAGTATAACCAGTGGAAGCAAGAATGGAAGGCCTGGAAGGAGTACAGTGATGCTGTAGGATATGCAGCGATGGAATCAGGAAAGCCAAGGTGTAGGTGAAATAAAGCTTGGCAAGGGATGGAAAAAAAAAACCAAGAAGAGCTTCTTTAGGTACACTGGTCACAAGAGACAGGCAAAGGGCAGAGTAACCCATCTGAGAAATTAAAAGGAAAAACTGGCCTCCTGATATGTGGAGAAGGCTGAGGTGCTTAATGAGTTCTTTGCCTCACTGCTAGTTAGGCTGCCCAAGCGTCTCGTGTCCCTGAGCATCCAAGCAGGGACTGGGGCAGCAAGATCCCTCCCAGTGTAAGAGAGGAGCAAGTCTGAGACCACTTCATGAGGCTGAACATGTACAAGTCTCTGGGGCTGAACTATATGCACTGAGGGTCCTGAATGAGCTGGCTGATGTGGTTGCCAGGCCTCTCTCTATCGTGTTTGAAAAGTCATGGCTGTCAGGTGACTGGAAAAAGGGAAACATCAATCCCATTTTTAAAAAAAGGAGAAAGGAAGATCCAGGTAACTACAGGTCAGTGAGTGTTCTATACCTTCAGAGGCAGTGAGGGACATGGAGCAGGCTTGGAAAGTACAAACAATAAATAATTGGCTCAGAGGCTGGTGTTAAAGAAGAAATTTTGGGTTCTTTGATCATGGCGCAGTTTACTCAGCCCCTGGCCTGTTGTCCATTCGTGGAACCCTCTGATCTCAAAGGGGGGCAATGAATCCTAGTGCAGGAGATAGCGGGGCTTATCGAAAGAGCTTTAAACTAGCTATGACGGGGGAAAGGGACAAAATAGGGCAAGACAAGAGATGTTCCTAGGGGAACGATGCTTGAACTGGGGGTGAGGCAGATGTCTCAGCTGAAATGCATCTACACCAATGAACGCAGCATGGGCAACAAGCAAGAGGAGCTGGAAGTGATTGTGCGTCAGGCTAACTATGACCTAATTGCTATTACTGAACCATGGTGGGGACCACTCCCATGACTGGAGTGCTGTGATTGATGGCTACAAGCTCTTCAGAAGGGATAGACAAGGAAGGAAGGGTGGCGGTGTGGCCCTTTATATTAAAGACTGATGTTGAAGAGCTTGGGGTTGGGAATGATGAAGTTGAGTGTCAATGGGTAAGGATCGGGGGAAGGCTTGTAGGAGCAAAGTCTTGGTGGGGGTCTGTTATAGATTGCTTAATCAGGATGAAGAGATGGATGAGGCATTCTATGAGCAGCTTGAGGAAGTTGCACAATTGCCAGCACTCATTCCTGTGGGAGACTTTAACTTCCCTGATTATGCTCAAAATATAATACAGCACAGAGGAAGCAGTCCAAGAGGTTTCTAGAGTGTGTGCAAGATAGCTTCCTTACTCAACTGGTACAAGAGCCTACCAGGAGTGGTGCCCTGCTAGACCTGCTCTTCACTAGCAGTGAAGGACTGGTGGGAGATGTGAAGGCTGGGGACTGTCTTGAGCAGAGTGACCATGAAATTGTAGAATTTTCTATTAGAATCATAGAATCACTAAGGTTGGAAAAGACCCACAGGGTCATCCAGTCCAACCATTTACCCATCACCAATGGTTCTCGCTAAACCACATCCCTCAACACAATATCCAAATGTTCCTTGAACACCTCCAGGGTCGGTGACTCCACCACCTCCCTGGGCAGCCCATTCCTGTGCCTGACCACCCTTTCAGAGAAGTAGTATTTCCTAACGTTCAGCCTGAACCTTCCCTGGTGCAGCTTGAAACCATTCCCTCTAGTCCTATCGCTAGTTACATGAGAGAAGAGACTGACCCCCAGCTCACTACAACCTCCCTTCAGGTAGTTATAGAGAGCAATAAGGTCTCCCCTGAGCCTCCTCTTCTCTAGACTGAACAATCCCAGCTCCTTCAGCTGCTCCTCATAAGGCCTGTGCTCCAGACCCCTCACCAGCTTTGTTGCCCTTCTTTGAACACGTTCCAGGGCCTCAATGTCTTTCTTACAGCGAGGGGCCCAAAACTGGACACAGTACTCGAGGTGCAGCCTCACCAGTGCTGAGTACAGGGGGACAATTACTTCCCTGTTCCTGCTGGTCACAATATTTCTGATACAAGCCAGGATGCCATTGGCCTTCTTGGCCACCTGGGCACACTGCTGGCTCATGTTCAGTCTAGCATCAATCGACACCCTCAGGTCCATTTCCTCTACACAGTCTTCCAGCCACTCCGCCCCAAGCCTGTAGCGTTGCCTGGGTTTATTGGGGCCAACGTGCAGGACCCGGCATTTGGTCTTGTTGAGTCTCATCCCATTGGCTTCAGCCCACCTATCCAGCCTATCCAGATCCCTCTGTAGGGCCTCACTACCCTCAGGCAGATCAATACTTCCAGCCAGCTTGGTGTCATCTGCAAATTTATTGTGGGTGCACTCAATGCCCTCATCCAGGTCATCAATAATGATATTAAACAGGACAGGCCCCAGCACCAACCCCTGGGAACTCCACTCGTAACCGGTCGCCAGCTGGATTTAGCTCCATTCACCACCACTCTCTGGGCCCGGCGCTCCAGCCAGTTCTTTACCCAGCCAAGAATGTACCTGTCCAAGCCACGGACTGCCAGCTTCTGCAGGAGAATACTGTGAGAGACAGTGTCAAAGGCTTTACTGAAGTCTAGGTAGACTACATCAACAGCCTTTCCCTCATCCACTAGAGGGTCACCAGGTCATAGAAGGAGATCAGGTTGATCAAGCAGGACCTGCCCTTCGTGAACCCATGCTGGCTAGGCCTGATCCCCCGGTTGTCCCGCACATGCCTCGTGATCTCCCTCAAGACAATCTGCTCCATAATCTTCCCTGGCACCAAGGCCAGGCTAACAGGCCTGTAGTTCCCCAGATCCTCCCTGCAGCCCTTCTTGTAGATGGGAGTCACACTGGCAAGCCTCCAGTCTTCTGGGACCTCACCCGTCAACAAGGAGCGCTGATAGATGATGGAAAGTGGCTCGGCTATCACCTCTGCCAGTTCCCTCAGCACTCTTGGGTGAATCTCATCCGGTCCCATGGACTTGTGGCAGCCCAGTTGGAGTAGCAGGTCTCTGACTGTTTCCTCCTGAATCGTGGGGGATTTAGTCTGCTCCCCAGCCAAGACTGCCAGGTCAGAGAGTGGAGAAACCTGAGGATAACTGGTCTGACTTTTAAAGACAGATGTAAAGAAGGCATTCAGAACCTCTGCCTTTTCCTTATCCTCAGTGATCCCATTCCCAGCCACATCCAGTAAAGAATGAAGATTCTCCCTGGTCCTCCTCTTACTGTTGATATATTTGTAAAAGAGTTTCTTTTTCCCTTTTACCCCAGCGGCCAGGTTGAGTTCAAGCTGGGCTTTTGCCTTCCTGATTTTCTCCCTGCACATCTTAACAACTTCTTTGTATTCTTTCCGAGTTGCCCATCCCTTCTTCCACAGGAGGTAGATTCTCTTTTTCTCCTGGAGCCTCAAGAATATCTCCCTATTCATCCACGCCGGTCTTCTTCCACACCGGCTCATTTTGCAGCTCAGGGGGACAGCCTGCCCCTGTGCCTTTAAGACTTCCTTCTTGAAGAGCAACCAGCCATCTTGTACCCCTTTATTCTCTAAGACTGAACCCCAGGGGACTCCCCCTACTAGTCTCCTGAACAATTCAAAGTCTGCCCTCCGGAAGTCCAAGGTAGCAGTTCTGCTGTTCCCCCTCCTGACTCCACCAAGAATCAAGAACTTTACCATGTTGTGGTCACTCTGTCCAAGACAGCCCCCGACCTCCACATCTCCCTCTAGACCTTCTCTGTTTGTGAACAGCAGGCCTAGTATATTCTTGAAGATGTCAGAAGGGTGGCCAGCAAAACTGCTATCTTGAACTTCAAGAGGGCGGACTTTGACCTATTCAGGACGCTTGTAGCATGGGTCCCTTAGGAATCACTCCTTAAGGGTAAAGGGGTCCAGGAAGCCTGGATGCTTCTCAAGATGGAAATCTTAAGGGCATAAGAACAGGCTGTCCTTGAATGCTGTAAGGTGAGCCATAGGGGAAGAAGACTGGTGTGGATGAACCAGGAACAATTGTTGAGACTCCAGAAGAAAAAGAGAGTCTATTTCCTCTGGAAAAAGGGACAGGCTACTTGGGGAGCTTACAAGGAAGTTGCTAAGGCATGCAGGGAAGAAGTTAGGAAGGCAAAAGCCCAACTTGAACTCAGATTGGCCACTGCAGTAAAAGAGAATAAGAAATCTTTTACAAATATACCAGTGGTAAGAGAATAAGCGAGGAGAATTTCCATCCTTTACTTGATGCAGAGGGGAATGTGGCCATTGAGGATAAGGAGAAGGCTGAGGTCCCCAACGCCTTCTTTACTGCCTTTAATAGGCAGATAAGTTATCCTCAGGGCACTTTATGCCCTGCTCTGGAAGTCTGGGATGCTATGCAGAATACACCCCTGGTGATTCTGGTGGAGGCAGTTAGAGAGCTCCTCCTCCATCTGGACTGTCACAAGTCCATGGGATCGGATGGGCTCTGTGCTGAGGGAGGTGGCAGGGGTGATTGTTGAGCCACTCTCGGCCATCTACCAAAGCTCCTGGTTATTTGGAGAGGTCCCAGAGGATTGGAGACTTGTTGATGTGACTCCCATCTACAAGAAGGTCCGTAAGGAGGATCTGGGGAACTACAGACCTGTCAGCCTGACCTCGGTACCAGGGGAAGTTATGAAGCAAATCATCTTGGGTGAGATCACATGGCACGTGTGTGGCATCCAGGGGATCAGGCCCAGCCAGTATGGGTTCATCAAAGGTAGGTCGTGCTTGACCAACCTCATCTCCTTCTAAAACTGGGTGACCAGACTGGTAGATGAGGGAAAGGCTGTTGATGTAGTCTACCTAGACTTCAGCAAAGCCTTTGACACGGTCTCTCATAATATTCTCCTGGGGAAACTGGCTGCCTGTGGGCTGGACCCTTCTTTGGGTAAGGAACTGGCTAGAGCGCCATGCCCAATGGGTAGTGGTTAATGAAGTTAAGTCCAGCTGGTGACCCGTTTCAAGTGGTGTCCCCCAGGGGTCGGTACTGGGGCCCATCTTGTTAATATCTTTATTGATGACCTAGATGAAGGCATTGAGTGTACCGTCAGTAAGTTTGCAGATGACACCAAGCAAGGAGGTGGTGTCTATCTGTCTGAGGGTAGGAGGCCCTTCAGAGGGATCTGGATAAGCTGGATCACTGGGCTGAGGTGAATGGGATGAGGTTCAACAAGGCCAAGTGCCAGGTCCTGCACTTTGGCCACAATAACCCCATGCAGCGCTATAGGCCTGGGGACGAGTGGCTGGATGACTGTGAAGAGGAAAGGGACCTGGGGGTGTTGGTTGATGCTCGGCTGAACATGAGCTGACAATGTGCCCAGGTGGCCAAGAGGGGCAATGGCATCCTGGCATTAGAAACAGTGTGGCCAGCAGGAGCAGGAAGGTAATCATCCCCCTGTACTCAGCACTGGTGAGGCCGCACCTTGAGTACTGTGTTCAGTTTTGGGCCCCTCACTATAAGAAAGACATTGAGGCCCTGGAACGTGTCCAGAGAAGGGCATTGAAACCTTTGAGGAGTCTGGAGCGCAAGTCTTATGAGGAACGCTGAGGGAGCTGGGATTGTTTAGTCTGGAGAAGAGGAGGCTCAGAGAAGACCTCATTGCACTCTACAACTTCCTGAAGGGAGGTTGTATTGAGGAGGGGTTTGGCTTCTTCTTCCAGGCAACAAACAGGACCCGAGGAAATGGCCACAAGTTGTACCAGGGGAGGCTTAGATTAGACAGAAGGAAAAACTTTTTCTCTCAGAGAGTGGTCAGGCACTGGGATGGCCCGCCCAGGGTGGTGGTGGAGTCATCGTCCCTGGCAGTGTTCAAGAGGCGTCTGGATGAGGAGCTACAAGATATGGTTTAGTTGCTTGTGGTAGCAAGGGTAATGGGAGAACGGTTGGACTAGATGATCTTTCAGGTCCTTTCCAAGCTTGTGATTCTGTGCCTGGGAAGATCACAGAATGGATCCTCCTGTAGCAGATGCTAAGGTACATATGAGATGAGGAGGTGATCTGAGACAGCCAGCACAGCTTCACCAAGGGCAGATTGTGCTCATTACTTATATACAACAGAATATTGGAAATCTGCTTTAGAGAAACTTTACTGTGGAAGGCTCTCCTGTGTCTGAGAAGTGAGGCTGTCATCTCTGTTGTCCACCTGTGTTTTAGGAATTCACAGTATCGTGGCTTCAAAGTGTTCTTTTTTCGGTAATAATTTGGGAGCAACTGTGATGTTTCCTCAAGAACCAACCATTTATGAAACAGGCTTCACTGTTACTGGTGTTGACTTTCTTCTCAGAGAGGTACATTATAAATACAATATATGAATATTTGTTTAAAAAAAATGGCTCCCAGTCAGATATATTAAAATATTGCTGTACATTTTTTCTACGTTCTATAGTCAGACAGGTTATAAACTAGATTATTCCCTATAATCCTTTTGATATTTCCTTTTGCAATTTACCTTTGTACTGATCCTGCAGGATTTCTAAGTTTCCTTCTTTTAATTCTCCTGGCAAATGAGTATGTGATTCAAATTCTAATTTTCCTTTCCAATCTCAGTAGCAAAAATAGTCAGACCTATAGATGTTCCAAGTATAATTACATAGTATTTCAGCGTAGGATCATAGAATTGTTCAGGTTGGAAAAGACCTTCAAGATCATCAAGTCCAATCACAACCTAACCATACTAGCCTAACTTAACAACCCTCTGTTAAATCATGTCCCTGAGCACCACATCCAGACGGTTTTTAAACACTTTCAGGGATGGTGACTCAACCACCTCCCTGAGGAGCCTATTCCAGTGCTTAACAACCCTTTCTGTAAAGAAGTGTTTCCTGATATCCAACCTAAACCTCCCCTCACGCAACTTGAAGCCATTTCCTCTCATCCTGTCGCCAGTGAGAAGAGACCAACCCCGCTCTCGCTGTAAGCACCTTTCAGGTATTAGAAGAGAGCAATAAGGTCTCCCCTCAGCCTCCTTTTCCCCAGACTAAACAGCCCCAGTTCCTTCAGTCTCTCCTCAGAGGGCATACTCTCCAAGCCCTTCACAAGCCTCGTTGCCCTTCTTTGGACCTGCTCCAGCACCTCAATGTCAGTATCAGCAATGGAGTACTGACTTTATTGTGAAATTGTTGTGATGCAGACTTTCTTAGATCTGTTTCCTCAGGGCACACACTCTGGGAGGGGGTAGCATAGGTTGAGAATGATGCATTGCCTGTGAGCTGAATCTATTGTTTTTCTATGGCCAAGTCATGGATCCTAACTTCCAGGATAAAACTGCTCTTGTCTGGAAGAAATCTCTTAAATTGACTACTGCTCTTACTGGGTAGATGCCAGGGAAGTGAATGATACCTATAAATATAACCATGATAGAGCACATCTGGGCTCTCAAACATCAAAGGTGACATAGAATTCATATAAGATCTGTTTACTGTAATAACTTCTAATTAGGTACTTTATCTTTTTTTGTCATTAGGGTTCATGAATTTCTGGATGGTATCAATGTTGGGAAAATTCAGATATCCTCTGCCAAATTTCTTCTGGATGAGCCCACTGCATTAAATTAGAAGGCTTTCATAAGAACGTATTAAAATTACTTTTTTGCTAATACATATTTAAAGTCTTGCTGCATCAGTAGCTTTCATATCTAATGCTAATGAGAGATGACGAATAATTGCTAATACAGCTGCCAATTGAAGAAGCTTGGTAATTTGATTGTTAAAATTAGCATTAATACAGTGTTGTGAAATATGGCTAGCATAATACAAAGGATTTCTTACCAGGAATGTGTACAACTATTAGCCTCTTCCAGAGTTTCAGCTGAAAAATAGCTGCAGTAAGGTTTCCATACTTCTTTACTCCCATTTCTGATAGATGTTGAAGCAAAGACATTCTAGCATGATTCACATGGTGGGCAGTATCATCCAATTTTATTCATGGTGGAGTAATACTGGAACTGAGGCAGAATTTGGCTGTTTAATTTCAGACAATTACATTCCCTAGTTCTTGACTCTAAGAAAAATTTAATTCTTATTTGGTAATTCTCCTAGATATCCGAATGAACACATTGTTACCTTTGGACAGCGGTCTCCAAGAAGCAGTTCAACTTTTAGATAGCTCTGTGTGGAGATGGGAGCTAGAGTTAATAATCCTTGTGGATTTTTTCCAATTATAGTCTATGGTTCATTGTTCTAAGATATTCTGTGGCTCTGTAATCCTACCTGTGGCACCAAGACTACAGTCCTGCTATCTACAGAAGATATTCAGTATAATTTAGACTGTCACATGCCAAAGACTTATTGAGTTAAGGGGTAACATGCATTCAGCTTCATCCTAGGGAGCTAAAAGTTCAGAGTTAGGACACTTGCATGGTGGTGGGCAATGTGTATAGAATCATATTACAGTTTTGTTTTTGTTTTTTTTTTTTAGGTACAACAAAGCTGTAGTGTATGTGGCAGAGATTAATTAAAGTATTTTATACTACTTGTTTTGCATAATGGTAAAAATTCTTTATCCTGAGAGATTTTAACAGAATAATCTTTTTACTAAAGAAAAAGTTGCTGATCTATTATTTATGATGAGGCTTTGTATAACAAACACTAATATATGCCTTTGATTTTTTTTTTTAAATTAATTTATTGGATATTAGCTACAGGACATTTTGTTTCTCTGTTTATTCTCAGAGAAAACAAAAAGCAAGTTGTTCACAGCATGACAATAATTCTCCCCCATTTACTGCTAGGAAAATGTGGTTAACACCCTTCTGTCTTTCCTTCTGAAAGCAGAATTATTTTCTTTGTCATGTGTGAAGGAGCCAGTTACCTGAGGAGCTGGTTAAAGTCCAGGCAGAAATATGGGTTTTTTTCCACTTTTCTTCTTCAAGAGCTATCAGTAGGAAGAATATTTCCATTCTTTTCTTTTCAGGTTTGGGACACTGCACTTGTTTTTATTTTCTCTCCCCTTTTCTGAAGTTAGCACTTTCAGAACTTGCTAAGGCAAATCCATTGAAAAATGCAGTCAGATATACAACAGTCATAACATTGGCACTGACAATGTGAACGCCACATCTTGTTTGAATTTCAGACCACCAGTCTGAAGGACATATTTACCTCCATACCCTTATCAGCAGGAGGAGTTCAGAAATGAATTGCTAGAAAACCTTAAGTCATGTGTTAGCATATTGTTTACATCTTATTTCTGTGGAGAGTGTAGTTTCCTTCGAATTTTTGAATTGCAGATTGATCGTCTACCTACATTAACTGAAAATTATTTGATTTCAAGTATATCAAAATTAGGACCTTTCAGAAATGACATTTGGTACTTGCATGCTTTCAGTGAATGGCTGTTTAAGCTTCCTTTATTAATCTTTGGCTTGTCTGGAGGGTACCCTGACTTATCCTTTATCGGCATTATTACCAGTGCTGCATGTTTTGTTTTACTTCTAGATTTAGGTGTCATCCAGCATGGACTAAGTGCTAAGAAGTACAATAGAGAGCTCTCTTCTGTTGTGTGTTAACCACTCAGAATTAGATGACACAAGCTCCAAAGGGGCGTAATAAACAAGTGCCAGATGATCTCTTGAAACAGCTTTCCAGGAAACCTGACTGTCAGCACTGTAAATGTAACAGTCCTTAAACATGTTTGGTTCTGATGCAGTCTTGCTTTAAGATTTTGAATATAAATGTTGCCATCCCTTCTTGGCAACATTTTTGGCCTTTCTGCTGCTGTTCATACAAGTACCGTGGTCTTTGAGTAAAAATAGCCCCTAGCTGATCTGCTGAACTTTTTTTCACTTCTGTATGAATTCCCAGCTCTAAGGTAAGAGGCTGGAGAGGCTTAAGGAGAAAGATATATTTGCTTAGCATGTGACAAACGTAATAAGCAAATGAATGCTAATTCAGGTTATCATCTTTAATTAAGGCTTCAAGACTGAATGGAATGAAGAGTCTTCACTGTGGAAATAAGCACTTATGACCAAAGAAGTGTTACCTTATTTAAATAATTTAAATAGATCAATTTTAATCAAAGTGGATATTGAGTATTGCATATGAAAATACCTACTTTTTTTCTTTACATTTTGATGTTACCTTGTAAATGAGCAGTAATTCCCTTGCTCAGAGCTATGTCGCATCTGGCTGGCAATATTCCTTCAGGGTTGAAAATGTGAATGAGTACCTACTTAAAGGTGGCTGCATGACTAATATCCTCCATGCAGCCGAGGAGTTAGGAATCTCTTTCTGCTTAGCCAAGTATGTATTCCATTGAGTTTTAAATATCTTCTGACTCCAGTTGTATTTTGTCTAACTTACTGAGTATGACAATATATACTTCTAAATAAATGAGAGAAGGAAAAGGTTGACCAAATTATCAGTTTTTGGAAATATAAATACTATTTAATCATAGTAGCTCTGTTAGTTTTCTTATTTTCTATGAATAAAAAATTTTTAATAACAGACATGCCTGTTTGGAAAGTGAAAACCGCTCGTAGAAATAAGTAGTACAAGGACTCTTCCAAAGATTTCTAGTTTTAAGCAGACATCTACATATTCTAGAACACTTGAGATCAGAAAAGAGAAACCTGCAGAAGTAGGTTTATGCAATAAAAAACCCATGATCTTTTTACTGAAATCACTGGTAAAGCTAATAAAAGACAAAATTTTCTAGTGTACTGGCTCACACCAGGTCATACATATAGAATTAAAGTTGTACACTTCTTGGAGTCAAAGTGTCATTTTGATCTGTATGTCAAATTTGACTTCTAGCTGTGGCAATAAAAAAAAAAGAAGAAACTTAAGCTTGTTCAGCTGGATATAGGCCACAGTGTTCACCCTGCGTGTGGGACTGAGTTCCAAAAGACACTGCTGACCCCATTTTTCTTTTCTTTTTTTAACCTTCATGTTGTGTTCTTGTTCACTTTCTGGAAACAGAATAGCCTAAACGTGTGAAAACTTTTGGAATCTACTAAGGTCAATTTTCCAGTATGTAGTAGATATGATTATTCAGATAAGAATTCAGGTTCACCTCTGTATTATGCCTGTAAACAAAGGAAAAATATTATAATTAACAAAGTCAAAGGTGATGTCCTCCATTCTTTTCTGCTTCATTTATCCACTCCAAATAGCTATCATGAAAGGACACAATTCACAACTCTTTGCACGTCTCTGTTCTTTTTATCAGTTTTACCATTTTAAAATCTCAAGAGTTTCTTTGTAAATGATTATATTTTCCATTTGTGTTCACTTTCTTCATGCCTAGAACCCTTTAAAAATGAGTGAGGATTGTACCTTCTCAGCCCTCTGCTCCCAAGGAGACTGATATATTTATGCGAAATACTGTAAGATTTTCCTCATCTATCTTATGTTGTGCTAACGCCGGGAGTCAGGGACAGTTGAAATACTTGCTCTTTGCTAATGAGACTGAAGAGATAAGAGCTTGCAGTATAGATACATAGAGGTAAAATACTAATTTACTAGGAATTGAACCTGAGAAATGGTTTAGAGTTCTTTTCAGGCTTCTAAATTCTAACACAAGAAAAGTAAACACTTTATTTCTAATAAAAAATATTTCCATGGAAAAAGACACTTCTTTCTCTCTCTCTCCGCAATATGCTCTTTACCAGGAAGTCTTCACAGTGCTTATCATATCAAACATATTTATTATTACCATAGCACTGCTTTTATTATTTACAGAAATTTACAGAATACTTTGGCTTATAGTGTCTTAGTGACAAATTGTATTTTAACTGTTTCTCATTTCTAAGACATTTGTTACTACAAGTATATAAGGCAACACTGTTTTGCTATAACCAGGTGCACAAAGCTGATCCAGAAAAATAAGTTAACCATGTTTATCAACTGACTCATATTAAATAGCAAACGCACCCAAACAAAAAACAACAACAAAAAACCCCTGCCTGTTTATCTGTCTTTAAAATTAAGAATAACCACTATTCTTCAGCCAATAATAGAGGACAGCAGAACTGATTGTTCAGAGAAGAGCAACAAAGCTGATGTCATGGCGGGGTGACATCTCCTGTGAGGAGAAGCTGGGGACACTGTGCTGTCCAGCCTGGAGAAGAGGAGGCCAAGAGGTGACCTCACTGCTCTCTGCAGCTCCCTGAGGAGAGGAAGCAGAGGGAGGTGCTGGGCTTTGCTCCTGGGAGCTTATGGCAGGACACATAGCAGTGGCACAAAGCTGAACCAGAGGAGGTTCAGATTGGGCATTAGGAAAAATTTCTTTACCATGAGGGTGGTCAAATACTGAAACAGTCTTCCCAGAGAGATGGTAGATGCCTCGTGCCTGTCAATGTTCGGGGGCATTTAGACAATGCCCTCAGTAACATGCTTTAATTTTCAGATAGCCCTGAAGGTCAAGCTGTTGGACTTAATGATCTTTGTCAATTCCTTCCAGTTGAACTATTTTGTTCTTTATGATGAAATTGGCTTTTGTTTAATACTCTGGGATTATAATTTCATGTTAATCTAAACTACTGCTGTTGTTGAGAAAAAGAAATATTTATCCATGAATGAAGATTGCAAATTATGGTCTTAAATTTATAAGAAAACTATCACAATACTGTTAAAATGTAAGATGTCAAAATCAGTTCTGAAAAGATTAATTGAAAGCAAGAAACATTCTCCTTTAAACATGGACACAAGTGAGCAAAGTCATTCCAAAATCACACTAATTGGGGGAAAAAAAACAAACAGAAGAGTGTCAGGTTAAAGCTAAGCAAAGCATGCCCTTTTCCTATTTGATCTAAACAGTCTGGGCTTTTTCAAGGCTGAGCTGAGGCATTCCCCTCTAATTTTCACTTGTGTGACTTTAGCCAGATCTGGAAATAGCAAAAAGGGAGTCACCCTCTTCTTGCTAACCCCTTATGTTCCAAGCGATTGAGACATAATAGGAATGGTCTGCGTGACTTGTAAGAGCCAGGAGCTCTCAGGCAAATTCCCTGTGCATTTAGATGCACGGCAGGAAGGTTCTCACATCTGACAAGGTACAAAGAATCAATTTACAGATAAAGGAAACATCAGATATTGGCACTTAAACACCACAGCAGTAGATACCTTGGAAGTACCTTAGATAAATTAGAAAGACCTAATGCTTATAAAAGCAGAAGGAAAGAATGCAGCTTCAAATATAATGTGCTTTTGATTTTGGCTGGCACTTGAGAAAACATTATGCGTATATTTGAGTGAGACTAAAGTATGTTCTTAGATGGCTCCTTTACTGCTGTGTGTGTGCATCTAAAAAGAGCTGATAAAAATTACCGAGCAGAAAGAATTTTAACAGAAATGCTTATGTAAGAGTTCCTTTATTTCAGATTTTTTTCTTTTCTATTTTCATCCTAATTTAGGTATTGCTATCTACAACATGAAAATGTCTACGTCTTCCCTAGATGTTATATTTTCTACCTGTATGTATTCAATCTTAGAAAAATCATTCCATGACCTTAACATTTCTTGAAGAGTTTGAATGTATTCTCATCCTAATTCTCATGGTGTACAATAATATTATTTTGAAATACAGGCCAAAGATTAAGTTTCAAAGTTGTTTAGTGATTTTAAATAAATATCCATTATTAGGTGAAATGTATCCTGACACTACAGGACTGTGAATGTGTAAAGTCAACATCGATATTTTGCTCTGATGCTAAAACTGAAATGAATAGCTCTTCTTCCAAAGCTTGCTGCAAAATTGATTGTTTATAAAAGAAAATTATCTATTTAGGATACTTTTGCTAACACCTGGCAATATACTTTCTCTTTTGTAGGAGCAGTTCAGCGATGTAATATACACAGCTGCTCTGGGGAGCACGCAGCAGAAGTTTATACAGCAGACTTATCTTTTTATGTGATCCCACTAAAAGCATGGAATATGGCTCACAAAATATCCCTGAAATTGCTTGGGTATGAGTAAAATATCATTTCACTGCAGGATAAAGTGTTCCATTTAAAGTGCAAGTGCAGGCTCTAGGGTAATGTTGACAAAGTGAAGTTAAATTATGAACTAATATGTCTCTCTGGAGGTCTGGGAGAATACACCAGTAATCCTAAGAACTGAACCCATTTCCCCTCATGGCAGAAAGCGTGCATAGTAGAGAATTCATTATTTTTACATAGCAATCTCTGTAAATCTTCTCTGTGGAAAAAAAAAAATCATAAAATTCTGGAATTAATGGCAGAGAACAGAGAAAAAAAACAAAACAAAGCAAAAAATGTTTTCCCAGTTGTCTTTTCTTGCACATTGGAGAGTACAAAATGGACATAATTCTTTACTGAGAATGCCCTCTATCTCTAACTGACTGAGAACTGAAGCAACCTGCAATATCTTTCAGCCTCTGGATTATCAGGAATATCTGCAGGAAGGGGAGGGATGCTATAGCTAGAATACCCACAGCTGTGGTTTCTCTCTTCCTTCTAAAATTTAATGGGCAGCAGGTGGGGAGTTGAGGCACTTTTTTTTGGACGTAAGGAATCTCCAAACAGGCGGACAGTGGTTGAATGAAAGTTGGAGTGCTCTTCGCCAGAAAGTGAGAATCAGCTGTAATATTTTTAAAAATATTTCATAATTAAGACTTACGTACCAGTGGTAAATTAGCATAGGCGTCTTCTCAATTACTGAGAACTTACCTTGAGAGAAATTCAAGCTTTCTCCTGCAAGTCCCGACCCTCCTTTATCTGAAGTCTCATTAACCGTTGTTTGAAGTAAGCCTTGGCCCAAATACAGAATGTAGAAACACAGAGTGATTTGGGTTGGAAGGGACCATAAATATGATCTAGAGCCAACCCCCCAGCCACAGGCAGGTACACCTTTCTCTAGACAAGTTTGCTCGAAGTGCCACTCAATCTGGCCTTGGACGCCCCCAGGGATAAGACATCCATCGCTTCTCTGGGCAGCCTCTGTCAATACCTCACCGTCCTCATGGCAAGCTGACAGATCAATCACTAGTAAAAACACCCCTTTACTATCACTAAATCTGATTAAATTAACAGGTTTCTCAGCCCTACCTTCCCAAGGGTGAAGACTTCTTGTTCTTAAAGCCATTTTCAGATAAAGTTGAATCTTGCATTCATGTTTACACTCATTCACGATTCTGCAGGTTACAGGCATATACACTTGAGAAGCAGAAATGATGGGGAAGATCAACATCTTGTTATTCTTTATACTCTAAAGATTCCTTGCTTCCCAGAAAGGGTACTTCTGCTCCTACACTGTTATCTGTTATTCTTCAAAAGGATGAGAGCAGCTGTGGTGGAGCCACATTCCTGAAAATAATCCTTCTGGTATGGTAGGGCATACACTGAAACACTGGCTGGACAACCGGGTCCAAAGAGTTGTGGTCAATGGAGTTAAATCCAGTTGGCGGCCAGTAATGAGTGGTGTCCCCCAGGGCTCAGTACTGGGGCAGCTTCTATTCAACATATTGATTAATGGTCTTGACAAGGGAATTGAGTGCGTTCTCAGTAAGTTTGCAGATGACACCAAGTTGGGAGGTAGTGTTGATCTGCCAGAGAAGAGAAAGGGGACAGAGGGACCTGGATAGATGGAATCCAAGGGCCAAGGTAAACTGTATGAGTTTCAATAGCCCGAGTGCCAGGTCCTGCATTTTAGTCACAACAACCCCAGGCAACTCTACAGGCTTGGGGAGGAGTGGCTGGAAAGCTGCCTGACGGAAAGGGACTTTGGTATACTGATGGACAGTGGGCTGAATATGAGCCAGCAGTGTGCTAAAGTGGCCAAGAAGGCCAGTGGCATCCTGGCTTGGATCAGGAATGGTGTCGTGAGCAGGACTAGGGAGGTAATCCTGCTCCTGTATTCATCACTGGTGAGGCCCCAGCTCGAGTAACTGTGCTCAGTTTTGGGCACCTCAGTTCAGAAAGGACACTGAGGTGCTGGAGCAGGTCCAAAGAAGGGCAACGAGGCTTGTGAAGGGCTTGGAGAATATGCCCTCTGAGGAGAGACTGAAGGAACTGGGGCTGTTTAGTCTGGGGAAAAGGAGGCTGAGGGGAGACCTTATTGCTCTCTTCTAATACCTGAAAGGTGCTTACAGCGAGAGCGGGGTTGGTCTCTTCTCACTGGCGACAGGATGAGAGGAAATGGCTTCAAGTTGCGTGAGGGGAGGTTTAGGTTGTATATCAGGAAACACTTCTTTACAGAAAGGGTTGTTAAGCACTGGAATAGGCTCCTCAGGGAGGTGGTTGAGTCACCATCCCTGAAAGTGTTTAAAAACCGTCTGGATGTGGTGCTCAGGGACATGATTTAACAGAGGGTTGTTAAGTTAGGCTAGTATGGTTAGGTTGTGATTGGACTTGATGATCTTGAAGGTCCTTTCCAACCTGAACAATTCTATGGTTCTATGATTGTATGATTCAAAACCAGGAGACTGAATCAGGAATTTGATGCCAACTTTCTTCAGCATTTTGTGAGAGAAATTGCAGGAGGGCAGGGTCCATTTTGAACATGCACTGCGTATCAACAAAGAGAGCTTCTGCCCTGTTGGACCAGCTGGGTGCTGAGCCCACTGGCAGGATTAATGAGACTCAACCTCCCTACTCCTTGCCTCCACAGATAACAGCCCACAATCTGCTGCACTCAGGCTCCAGGACTCCTGAGGCAGCACTGTGCAATCTGCTGCCCTCACCTTGAGGCCTGAAGATGTCTGGATGTTTCCAGAATGTGGGCTTCATATAGCAAGTCTCTGTAACGAGGAAGGAATGAGGAAACATTGAAGATATTGGGAAATACTGGGCAAATCATACTCAAAACACAAATTTGGATCAGAGCAGTCTAAAGTTAATATTGGTTTAATGTAGGCATAGACTAGGTCTTGAATTTTCTTATTTTTCAATTCTTTAAAATGGTTGCAAACCCAAGCATGAGTCTTTGGAGTTATTGTGTGGGCAAAGTTCAGTACTGCAGTTTTTCTGATACACAGTTTCTCAAGTAACAAATTTTAAAGCATTGCAATGATGGAAAATGGTTACATGATGTTTTCACCTCTGTCAGTTTGTCTCTCTAACATGTATAGTATTCTTTTCCCCTTATTGCTACTTAAAATGAAAAGGCGATGGTAATTGTCCTGGGGCACGTGCATGTTCCAAAGGAAGATCCTTGTAGAAATTATTTTAGTCTGAGGAAAATTTACTTAAAATGACACCGGGGAAGCAATAGTGGGATGAGAATGAAAGTAGGGATGTAAAACAACTGATGATTCCTGAAGCAGACTGTCTGTTGTATTTGCATTCCGTATTTACATTCCCCATGTGTTTGCCACTCCCCCTGTGCTTGCTACACCTCATGTATTTACAATTTCCCGTGTACTTGACACTTCACACGTATTTGCTACTGTCTTTGCTTTTGTCACTTGTATTACAGCTTCTCTCCTTCTTCAGTAGAAGATTAATGTATGTCTTACTGCTTTGAACTGCTAAAAAACTTCTAGTTTCTCCTCAGTTCCTTCCATTTGCTGACATTTATGCTTTTATTGATCTTTTATCTAGTGGTGCAGTTTTACAACTACGTAAAATACAAATGCCATCAAATATATTTGGAGAAAAAAACATAAGGTAACTACTCTGGTAATTTACTCAGGATTTTAGTATATTAATTGCAGACATCTGGAACAGGCAGATGTGCTAATATAGTAGAGTGGTTGGATGATATTCATAGTTATTTTGGCACTAAAGTTCCTATGCTGTGTCCTTGCAATAAAAGTGTGGGAACACAGTGAATCCACCAAGTGTTACCAGTGTACTTGAGGTCTGCCTTGTATTAAGCTCAGAAGCCAAAAGCCATGTGTCATTACCCTCCTGAAAAAAATGCAATTAAGTTCAATATGATGCACTGTGGGGCAAGTTTAATTATTATTTTTCAGTGACACTTTTGAGACGAAAGTTAGAAAATGAATCAGAGAGCAGTATAGCAGACTGCCTACTCTGACATAAAACTCCTTAACATCCAGGTCTCTAAAGTTTCCCTTCTTTTAACCCCTTAGATTCTCATAATATAAAACAGAAAAACATTTATGTGAAAGCAAGTGTGAGGTGTCTGCTGAGTTTTCTAGTTACATATTAGGGATTTTGTATCTCCTGAAAGTAAGATTTACTGAGCTCTAAGAAAATATGTGGGTTTAATTGTGTTTTTCACGTTATTTCTATGCAAAAGGGCATCAGATTTTTAAATTAACAGTGAAACAACCCAGTTGTCAGCTGGGTAGAAGTACCAAGCACTGCCGTTTTTGCACTCTGATACTGCGGAGCATCCTCTGCTCCTTCCCTAGAGGCCAGGACATGGCTGGCTGTGCTGAATGCTGTGCCGCCTGCACACAGCCCTGGTCTCCACCTGTAAACCATGCTGTGGGGCCCAGCTGTGTTACCAGCATTGATGTGAGCAGTGCCCTGCAGTGTCCTTTTGTTATCTCCCTCAGGGTAGCATCTGGAAGCAGTTAGCAGCAGGAGACCTCTGCAATGCACAGTACAGAGGTTATGAGGTATTTGCCCTGAGAAGATACTCATCTCAGAAAGGATAATAATAATATTGGAAACATCATTTGAAAATACATTTCAAAGATCCATCTGTATTCACTTTCACCTTTTTTTCACTTCTCATAGCTCTTTCCAAACAGTTTTCTCCTCTAAGAATTACACGGGTAATCTGCCCTCATAGTCATTCCATCCTGTTCACCTCAGAAAACTAGAAAAGTTGTGGATGAAGGAGCAAAACAGTCAAGTGGTCCTTTTTGTAAGCTGACAACAGTAGTGCTCAAAGAATTCATTCTATTGAGCCCTTAAGAGAAAATGGGAAGAAGGCTGCAAGGGAGCTCCTGCCAATATCTCAGCGAAGGGACTCTCGTCTTCATCAGGCTTGTGAAATAAGGATGGAGAATGGGAATGTGATAGTCTCACTCTCCTAGGGCACATTAAAGTTGCTAAACTGAATTATCTTCTCATAAAACAAGAATTGGAAATGTTTCCATTCTTGCCAGCATAAACACACTCTGTCAGCCAGGTGCAGGTCAGGAGCAGGGCCATTAACTCTTCAGTCACAGTACTTACATATTCTGGTAAACTGAAACAGTGTTTTGGTGTTACCTTAGCTCTTAAGTAAATGGTGCAAATAAGAATTAAAGGTAGGGGTGTTCTTTCTTTCTTTGTTTAATATTGCTTTATTTTTGTGAGTGGGTGCATGTTTAAAGCACACAGCAGCCTACTCTTCCACTCTTGACTTCCTCCAGTGCAGTGGATTTTTACAGGTAAATCTAGAAAGTAATAAAAGTAACACAAAATACATCTGAAACTTCAGCCGTACTTATCATGTAGTGAAACTCCCAATATCTAGCCAAATTTTCTTTGTCTTGTAGTTTATAAATCATAAAAAGTGTATCTATCAAGACATTTTCACTTTGTATTTCTTGCACCTTAAATCTGCGTCCTCCAGAATTTCTGAACTAGAGGCAATACCGCTGGAAAGCGATGCAGATGCATTCCATGTCAGCACTGAAAGACAAGGTGAGATGCAGGATGCCCAAAAGCAGAAGCAGGAGGATTTGAGCTGCCTGTGCAGTATTAAGAGGCTGCCAAGCCTCTTCTGCCCATCAACAATAATGGAATTGGGTTCCACACTGAAGATAATTGCCTCAAGTCATTCTGCAGCCACAGGGAAAGTAAGATTAATAAAGAGCATTTGTTATAATTCTGCAACCAATTTATGTAATAGAAAACATAATAAATAACCACATTTAACACAAGCATTTATCATAGGCAATTTATGCATCAATTTGTTCAGCGTGTGTTAAACCAACCATTTGTATGCGTAAGTGTTGTTCTCTTTGTGTCCCTTTTTTTCCTTGTTAAAGTAAAAATCATTGATGATGAGGGCTGTTTTTTTCCTTCTTTCTCTCTTTCTTTCTTTCTCTCTCTTTCTCTCTTTCTTTTCTTTCTTTCTTTCTTTCTTTTTTTCTTTCTTTCTTTCTTTCTTTCTTTCTTTCTTTCTTTCTTTCTTTCTTTCTTTCTTTCTTTCTTTCTTTCTTTCTTTCTTTCTTTCTTTCTTTCTTTCTTTCTTTCTTCCCTTTTTTTAGAAGCAAAGGTGACGGCATCATGTATAAACTTCTCATTCACATAAATACACTGGAGAGTATTTTGAGGAGCCTGAGCTTCTGCCTGTTGCAATGGCAGCCATTCTTTGAAAAAAATCTCCACAAGGACTAAAACCCTCCTGCGATTAGGCTGTATGTGTAACAAGACTCACTGGTGAGGCATGAAGAAAAACAGCAGCATCTCACTGGAAATTGAAAGGGTTATGCCTTAAAAATCCAACCTGGAATTCTGTCCTTCAAAAGGGGGTCTGATCTGGCAGGCCTGAATAAGAGTATAGTAATGTTTCAGGGAGATGCAGAAAGCGATCAGCTTGATGCAGTAGAATACCAAATATAGACAGAGAATCCATTTCTGAACATGGAAAAATTACACGAAGATAAATTCTTGGATTTTTTCCAATCTTTTAGTGCAAAAGAATTATAACCATCTATCTGATTCAAAAGAATTTTTAATATCTATCTGATTTAACAGAAGCAGATTTTCTTCAACTTGTAGTATTTATGAAGGCATCCATTTCATTAGGTATTTGTGTCATGATTTGTGCTACAGTATTTGTTTTTCCATATCGGTAAAATTACACTGTGCATTTTACAAAAGATGCATTCTCTTAAATTATATGCTCCTGAAAATGAAACAATTTAAGCATGACTAGTAACTGTCCGTACCTTTTCAACCCCATTCTACTTCCCTTCAATGAGACACTGTTCTTTGTTCCATGTTATTTTCCAGTATAAGATAGCAACCAAAGCAAAAGCTCAGATTACTATCTACTATTAGTGTAGACAAACTGCTCCTACATTAATTAATTAATACAGACCTGCAAACCTGTGCTTTCCCCACTTTGTTCCTTCTTCCCAATCCACATGCCGCACACGGCCATTGAATTAGACAACTGAATTTTGTTTATTTCAGGGCATCTTTCTTCCAAGGAAATCTCCATACATATATTACTGTGTGGTTGAAAGGATGATGCTGTGTTCCATAAATAAATAAATAAATAAATAAATAAATAAATAAATTGCAAGCCATTATACATTGGAAGGAAAGAAGACAAATCATTTCCTCATATTTTCCACTGACTATTTCTGCACAGTTAATACCTATAGGCTGTCCCAGAAGACTTCTAAGGATTTTTTTTTACAAAGAACTATGGCAAAGGTTTGTCCCTCTTCATTGCATACCTTATGCCAGGAAAGATCAAACCTGCAGCCATTCTAAAGTAGAGTAGAAAATAACAAGAATCTTTTTTTTGTACAATGAACAACCACAATCATCTTGTTTTCTATCCTGACTAAAAAGACTTTCTCGTTATTATTGTACTAGTAAAAATATTGTAATAAATAGATGTTGAGATGCATATCATTATTTATTGATGGAATACATTAACGTGGAACAAGGAGAAGGCAAAGTCAATATTTATGATGAGGAAAAATAAACTGATGTTCACTGAAACAAACCATTACATTCTTAGTCAGGAGGATAGCCCCCCTCTGAGACATGCAAGTCTGATTTATAAATCCCATAACTTCCTTGAGGCCAGAATGCTCAGTATAAATTCACAGGCTGTAGGGAGGTTAGTTTTGCCATTAGTTAATGAAAAAAAAAAAAAAAGAAAAGAAAAAGAATATAATAATAATTGTATCTCTGCATATTCCTGTCTTCATATCGTAAGTTAAAATCAACATATATCAGCTTTAAGGCATTTGGAATGATTTTATAATTGGACTGGCTGTTGTCTTACATGTCATTCAATCAATCTGGTTTATCTGTAAAAAAAAATAAGATTTAAGTTAACACACACAGACCTGTGGTTTCTTTTTTTCCATGACAATGAAAGGAAACTTAACAACACTTATTAATTTCAAATTACTTTTTGTGTGGTTTTGTTGTTTTTTTGTTGTTGTTGTGTTTTGTTCTGTTTTATTCTGTTATTTATTTGTTCATTTACTTATTTTGAGAGGCACAACAGAAAATTAGGAATTACCATTTTAAAGAGAGAATTTTCTGCATGATAATTGCAAAACAAAATGAAACAAAAAAACCTAGCAACTGAATACTTTTATTTATTTTTATACACTTTTCTTTGCACTGTTTTCAATACCTTTTTTATAGAGTAGAATAAATGAACATGAAACAACTCATTCATCTGAACACCAAATATTAATAGTAATAGCAATTTTTTACAGAATGTTTGACCAACTGAGAAAGACATCTACAGTGTATGAGTATACCTTTAGGTTCTGAAATCAAATTAAATTACTAACATTTCTGTCCCTAAAAATGTCTTCCGGGAATCAGTTTTGCCCAAGGTCTTACAGAGTGTAAACCAAGCAGTTTGCACATATTGACACTAATCTGATGAAAGCTGATTGACAGCACCCTGGGCACAGATTATTCCATCATTTCCATTTTATGCTCCCTGCCTATCTGTAGTAGCACTGGGGGTGGATGCATACACCACTGCACTGCAGTTTGTTGGCAAGGATGGACAAGGTGTCTGTTTATTTTTTGTGCAGTTGGTTGTAATTGTAGCTCATGTGTTCTGTAAGTATGTGTCCTAAATGTCTGTAGATGGATTCATGAATCTAAACATTGATGTCTGTCACAGGCTTATCTGAATCCTGTTTTGCACTAAAGCATTACAGGCAGGTCAGCAGTTGAGAACATGTGCAGCAAGAGCAATAGCAGTCATGTAGAGTCAAATGACAATAAACATGTAGCACCAGAATGGGTAAAAATACCTCTACTTCACTGCATTTCTCTGGGACTCCCTTTGTACATAGTGCTACTTTTAGCTATGCCTTGTGAGTGAAGATCTCAGCAGATCTCCTGCCATCTGTGCTCCATACACTCTTAGAAACTTTGGCCCCAAACCAGGGATTCTGACTTCCCATATACTGTGCACCGAGAACTGGCTATATTAATACAAGGAGGAAGATGCAGCCTGTGCTAGCTGGAAGGTATGGTCAAACTGGGCAAAGTTTATACCTCTCTCCTTTCCAAAACAATGCCTCACACTGGTCACTGAGAATGAAGGCTAACTCAGATGTTAAGAGCATTCAGATAGAGTGCTGGAAACCAAGGTTCAAGTTTCTGTTACAACAAGTATTTATGAAAAATATCTGCAAAGTGCAAGTGTTGTGAAGTGAAAGAAGGAAACTTCTCTTACAGCACCTAACATCCTGTGTGAATGTGTATTTTCCCTTTGGGAAATAAAAATAGTCCTTGTTCTTATTGAGATACCGCTTTAAATAAAGGTCTTCCCCTATCATGGAGCCTTCCAGTAGTTACCTGCAGGGCACTGTGATAAAATGGGCATATGTTTCAGTTTTCACCATTCGGATGTAGGTGCCTTTTTCTCATATGGATACACAACCTGGAGTCCTGTGTAGAATCAGCTAAAAGATGTGATCACACCAATTGTGTAAGCACCTTTGCTGTTCTCACCATCTCATCTGCCATCTTAGCTTCTTATTCAACTGTTTTCTGGATGACAAGTGTCTAGCACTGCCTCTGCACTGAGTGGGGCTTGATTGCTTGTCGGGGCTGAGGATTCAGCCAAATGTTTGGCACTGCAGCATGCAGGTATTTGTGTAGGTCTAGCATTTGTGGATTGGATTCTATAAAATTTTGTTTCTTGACTAAAGAAGATAACGTTAGGAATTTGCATTTTGCTCCAAATGAATTGATGGTGATGCTTTAATGATTTCCTTTAGCTCCTACCACATCGTATTTTGTTGATCAGTTGGTGATATAAGGGAAAAAGAAAAGAAGAAATTAGATTATGTAGCTGAATGATTATGCTATGATCAAAGTTCTTGGTACAGTTATTCTATTTGTAATAGAAATGAAAATCAAATTAATGACAGATTAGCTGTGAGGTACACTCATGGATATCCTCTCAGACAAACTGTCTTCTTAAACATACATCCCTTCTTGTTCTTGTGCTGCCTTTCCTTCTTTGATCACAGCATCCTCATCATTTTTAGTGCAAGACATAAATATCAGTTATATACTACAGTCCATAGCACTGATTATCAGTTATCTTGACTCAGTGCTATGGTTTGGGTTCTGACAAATCATACTAGCTTTATCATTTCTGCTTTGAATTTTCAATTTATTGAAGAAACTCCTATGAAACTTTTATCCCTTAATATTAAACGCTAAATTCTCTGCCAGACTAAGTTAGGTAACTAAGTGAAATAAGTAGTGCAACCATCTGGGTGTAACTATTTTACTCAGAGTTACTGGTGCACAAATGGGATAGGCTCCAATGATCTTGACAGATAATATTTTGCATACATAAAATATTTTTGGAGAGTTTTAATGCTGATGTAGTTCAAGATAGACTCAACATCAACACTGCTACTTAATCTTTTCTGAAAAGGGAGAATCATAGAATCACAGAATGGCCTGGATTGAAAAGGACCGCAATGATCATCTAGTTTCAACCCCCATGCCACGGGCAGGGTTGTCAACCACTAGACCAGGCTGCCCAGAGCCACATCCAGCCTGGCCTTGAATGCATCCAGGGATGGGGCATCCACAACCTCCTTAGGCAACTTGTCCAGTGAGTAACCATCCTCTGAGTGAAAAACTTCCACCTAATATCTAACCTAAACCTCCCCTGTCTTAGTTTAAAACCATTCCTCCTTGTCCTATCACTATCCACCCTCAAAAACAGTTGTAGAGACATTCACATATTTGAAAAAGTGTTAAGATACTTTACAAATTCAAATAAAACAGCAACCTTCTCAAGTTCAGGGACTCACACTTTCTGAGTTTCAAGAAAATTATATTTTGTTAGCCTTTTACTGTAGGTAATGCACCTTAGTGATTTGTATGTTGCAGATAAATCGTAAGATTAGTCCTTCATTTATGACATAACTGAGAAGAGGGATGTTTCTATTCTGTGATGAGGTAGACATTGAGAATGCAATGGATTGGCTCTGAAAAGACTTAATATTTAAAGGGGGGGTTGAAAAAGCACAGGAAAGTATGATTCTTGTCAGAATAATCTGATTTTTCACAAAGCCAACTGTGAAACTTCCTGAGAAAGCACTTCTACTTCATAGAGAAAAATATACCGAAAATTCTCCTTTTCCATCTTTCAGCAATCCCTTTGTTGATCTTAGTGAAAACCCATGTATTGGTAAAAATATAATAGTAATAACATTAATAATAATAAAAGCAATAAAATACAGAAAAATATCCCGCCCCTCTTTACATGTCTTATAAACTCAAGCGGTCTTTTCCATTTATTTCACCAGAATTGGTTTCTAAGATATAGGTGCTCTTTGCCTTTTGTAGAGTCCATCTGAGTTTGACCAAGTATCAATCAGTTGTCAGTACTACAGAACCTGTTTCCATAGATTTTATCCTAGACATCCTAGTGATTCCTTCCAAGAGGTGATTTCAAATCTCAGGGTCAGTTCATCAGAGACTGTAAAGCAGTACAGCTCCATTGCCTTCATTGACAGATTTACACCTGTGGATGATTTGTTTCAAAGTATGCTGTAAATAAAAGAAAAATACTTCCAATAATATGTAATAATAGTTGACATTATTTATTTGAAAAACATTAAAGCACTAAGCATTCAAAGTGAATGTATTTATATACAAAGCTAGATTAACAGCATCCCCAGAAGGAAAGTGCCAGCTCTCAATTAGTTTGAGCTCCCACTGCAGTGGAGCAGGAGCTCCTTAGTAGATAAGATGCTACTTATCTGGCATAAAATCCCTGCTGAAAAAAAAACTTGCATTCAAACAACAAATTTGTTTGGTAATTAGTAAACAGAATGGAGCAAGGAACTTATTGAATGCACAGGAAAGGGGAGCAGACCTCGGTCATTAACAGAGGGTAAGTTTCTTCCTATGTGAAATTCCCTCCTTAACACTGCCCCATGAGCTAACTGCCTACTAATGCATAACTGTGCCTCCAGATACAGAAAATCTTTTATTGGGATTTAGCAGGCTAACTGGAAATGCCCCACACTTGTGTTTTGATCTGTACAGATTCATCTATCACTGAAATGTCAGCATTTATAATGTCAGCTTTGCAGCTGGGAGAGAGAAACAATCAAGTCACCCAAGAGACTTTAAAACCATACCATGAGATAGTATTTAGAATCTGTGACTTTGTAACACAGCTGCAAACTTTATTAAGGAGAAGGAAGTATTTATGCTGGAGGGAAGAATTATAATGGGACCTCACCGGGATTTATTCAGATATATTAAAAATTAAATTGAATTGAATTTGGTTTTATATTGAGCCTGCCAGACTCAAGACATTCCAAAATGCTTAAAATACAAATAAGTCACTTACACACGCAAAAATGACTATGCAGAGTGTCTTTATACATATAAAAGGTATTAAAGCATAATTTTGGACAGTCACAGAGCAAATCTTCAACTATCTCAAAAAACAAGAATGGAAAATACATTTTTATATATAAATTTTATCTATACTGTATATGAATACATATAAAAATATATTTATTGTGTTTATATTGATAGTATTTATATTTGTATGATATTTCATATATTCATATGACATGCGTTATGTATGGTATTTATTTAGTTACATACGCTTTATAGATACACAAATATACATTTAAACACAGAAAATCAATAATTTTTAGGTAATATATGCAAGAAGATAACTTGCAAGCACAACAGAGATTTGTCTACAACTGGAAACATAATTAGATGTCAGCAATAAATGTCTGGATGAGAGGCACTGAGTGAAAATTAAGGTCTTTCCCTGATATCCTGTTATAAGGAATTGATTTTTTTTATTAAAAAAAAAATCATGGAGATGACAGAGTTCTCTAAAAGTAGAAATAAAAACAAAAAAAACGAGCTGGAATACTTCTTAGAGTAAACTTCAAAATAAAGAACAGTTAGGTATTTCATTAAAAATTCAAACTGTATCTAGAAAAAATAATAATAGGCATTTTTGTGAACAGTCAATTCTGTAGTCCACGTGGGTTCTTTTTTATACAGCAATAGCACACAAGGCAGCTATTAAGGTCTGCCACAGATTATACAGAATCTGTTGAACAAACAGAAGCCCTGTCAGTTGCCCTTGTTATTAGCTCCATGTCTTTTGAGCCTTGAGTGCTCTGTGTGGGTAAGGGGAAAAAAAAGTGCCTTTTCCCATCAGCCTTCCCATCATTACCCACCATCTTGCATGTCTGCTTCAGTCCAAATAACTACATATACGAGGCTGACTATATATTAAGACATTTTTTGACTTGATACTCATTTGGCTTTACGTTGATGAGTTATTCCATGGAAAGAATATTATTGTTGACAAGTAGTTGCTCTAATTCAGTGATACAACAGCCTTTTCCAGTGGGTTTTCTTTTTTTCTGTTGTTACTGTTAGTTCATTTTTCTTTTTTCTTTCCTGTATATAATTTAATCTATACAAAGAGAAGACTGCATTCCTTACTCTGATGTAAGCAAAATTTCTATCTGACTTGGTGGCAGCTGCAGAAATATGGCTTTGCTGTAGAGCAAATAAAAATTACAGTCTTAAACCCCCATGGTAGCACAGAAGCTGGCTTAAAATGAGGCTGGAGGTTGATACAAGGATATTAAACATTTGCATAAGTGACCACAGGTTGACCAGATAAAATAACAAATGCCCAATTTCCCTAAATTCACTATTTGTATGGAAATTGTGATATCTGAAGGAAGATTGCTGGGAAAAAGCTATGAAAATGTTTAATTGCGGTATGACAACTTTGCGTTTATGTTAAAGGCAGCTAATAGAGACAGAGCACTGAATGGTACTAAAGCTGCAGAAGCAAAGATAGTAAAAACAAATGGATTTGAAATGCTATCACTTACAGTGAGTGAAACAGAAAAGTCAGAGAGCACATAAAAATAGAGTGTTTTGCAGTAGAAAACCTTCAGCATGGTACCATGAGCAGAAATGCCTAACAGCCTGCATCCATCCTCTTGCTTTTGTCACTGTTTACTGCCATTTTGACTCGGTCTGGATTTGTCACTGCAGGTCATTAAAACACCAGTGGCACCATGTGGGGCCCCACAGGCATGCTGCCACCTGTAGTGAGGCCTAGTATGAGTCTGACTAACAGTAAACATGCGACACTTGTCACTTAGCTCCTGTAATTACTACAAATAGAAGACTGCTCAAAAGCAGTCTTCTCCAGAACATCCAGAACAATTTAGCTGATAAGGGGGCAGAGAGATGTTTTGATTTGTGACACACTGTGGTTTCAGGGTATCCTGCTGTGAATACTTGATAGAAATGCTTAGGAACTTATTCTCAGTGGGTTTTCATCACACAATAAGAGTTTGTAAAGTCTGAAAGTTTTCACAGATGATGTTAGTGTGGGGGGGGTGGGAGGGAGCAGCGCTCAAAAATTCCCTTGAGCCTGGGACATGATTTCTGGTCAAAACTGGAGAAACAGGAAGAGACTTGTGAACCATCAGTCACATGGTGATGAGAGCCAGTGCCTGTGGGCACCAAAGTCAAACACTCCCTTCAGAAAACTTAATTTTAATGCCCCATTTTCTTGTCAGGTGCTGTAACTAAAGGGCTACCAGCTGCCTTGGGGTCAGTTCCTTCACATTTCTGTCTGTAACTGGAGAAGATGAATCCCCTCAGCTGTGTGAGAGGTGAGGAAACAGGAGAAAGAGCTGGCCTCTGGGAAATGCTTGAAACAACAAAGGCCTTCTCATTCTAACTTTACAGAAACAAAATTTACATTCTGTGGTTCTTTACGTTACCAAAGTAGCCTTCCTAAAATGATGAGACCTGTTCAGACACTTGCAATAGCCAAATACATCTGTGAAATTTATCATGAGGGGGAGGTTCAGAGCCATAAATCTGGCTGTGTCTGCAGTAAAAAAAAAAAACAAATGGAGCGTACCTTCCCTTGCAGAGCACATTCATCCCATTTTAACAATTTGTCCGTTGTTTTTTCAGCCAAGAATTTTAAAGTATTTTTGTTTATTTTTTTTCCCAAATAATGAGAGGAAATAAGAAAGCAGTACTGCAGCAGGTAATATGGAAATTTGTCCTTAACTAGGGGCTTTGTAAGTCCTTGTAAATAATATTGAAGCTAAACGATCCTTCAAATCCGATACCTCACTAAGAAAATTGCAGCTTGCTCAGAAGTAAAAGAATCATCAGTGGCATTTGCGAAACTCAGTGAATATCTTGAATTTCTAGTAGGGAATTTGACATTTCAAAGTTCACTTTGATGCTTATAAATAAGATTTCAAAAGTGCATATTCCGTTAGAGTGGAAGGCCACTAGCATTATAGCACTGAGTTTTCAAAATGCTTTAAACCTCAGGTGCCCAATCTATGATTTATAGGATGCATCTGGATTGAATCCATAAGAAAAAAAAGACTTCTCAGCATTGAGATTCATAAACTAACAAACAAACATCTCCTCTTCATCCCTAAAAGCAGAGATGATAAGGTGCATCAGCACAGTTGCAGCACCAAGATAAGGCACTCAAAGCTCTGTTATGTGGCTCTCCTGCTATGTGTAGCAGAGCAAGATAGGCTGATGGCAGAGAGACTTTTTAAAGTGTTGATTGTGTTTTGATGAAGCTCTGTATGCTATTAACAAGGAGAACCCCATCAGCTTCACCAGAGGATTTGAGTTTTCCTCTCACACTGAACCGAGTTAGGAGTTAGTCTGTATGTGTCACTCCAGAAAAGCACAGTGAAAAATACTCCCATATCCCAGCCCCACAACTCTTCGTTGTCATTCTGGTGGTTGAGACTACGCATCTGAGGAAGAGTAGCAGCAGAGGAAAGGACAAGGCAAATGTATTAACTGTGCTTCAGAGAGTTACAAACCTGTCCTGCTGGGACTTTCTCAGGGCGACTGGTGTTATAATAGCGGAATCCATCAGCGTGAACTCTTGTATGTTCTTCTGGGCCACAGATTTTCTCTTTATGCTGCAAGAGAAAGCTTGGGACAGCTGCTAGCCTTGGTGTGTAATGCAGACAGGATTCTGACAGAGCTGTATTATGTTGTGAGGAGTGAGAGCAGGCATAGCAGGAACCCTGGGAGCACTGCAAAGTCAATGTGCCTTACCTCCTTTACAGAGGTGTCCAGGTTTAAGAAGACTTTGTGTTATGCATGTCTACAGGAACTGTATGACATGAACATCTTCAAGGAACTTTCATAGCACTGTGTTGGGTAATCTGAAATACTTGTTCTTAAATAAGTGTGATCTGCCTTGCTCACCACTGCGGAAATGCACTCCAGGACTTAGATAGTCTGATCAGGAAAATGTGTGGTTGAATACAAAATTTTCAGTAGTGCAGCTGGACATTCAGCTCCAGTAAATGCAGGAAAAAAAATGGCTAATTGTTTTCAGGAAGAAACTGGAAATATTTAAAGACCTTTGTAGTTCTAGTTCACTATTACAGAGACCTTAAAAACGTCAGACCTTTAAGAGTTACTGATGTCTAAATTAATTTCTGCAGTACCTGACAGATGCTACAGTCAGTTTCACTTTAGATTCCCTGTAATAAATACAAGGTTTAACTGCTGCTTCTACTTGCGTGAGATAACTCTTACAGGCTCCTTGTAAATTATTTACAACTACTTCATATTTAATTGTTTAGTAATGAATAACAACTACTTCTATTTATAAATGATAAATGGTACTGTGCGATCATAAGTCAAAAGTTAATTGAAAGAAATGCAAATTCTAATAATGAAAAAATATAACTGAAAAAAATGCACTCTAATAGCAGCCTTTGGTGCTGCAGCTATGTGTCTATTCTTCCAAGAAGAATAGCAAAATTGATGACTGCATCAACATTTTTGTGTCTGGATAATAACTGAAGCTTTAGGCTACTTACTTAATGAACTCCCATACCTAGTTTAATTTAGATTCCAAATAAGGCCTAGATACACAACATTAACAAGTCCAGAATAAATACACAGAATGTATTAATCATCTTGGCTGTGGTTCTGAGAGCAGTTCAAGAGAATTTTACTGATTTCTGTGGTGCCATACCAAAAAACAGGTAGTATATGGAGGCTTTTATTTGTGTATTAGTGGTTGAGGGTGCTGCCAGTGGAAATTACAACTTTAATTCACAAAGGAAAAAACTCAGGAATTCACAAAGTTCTTCCCAACTGTGCAAAATTGATGTAATTTTTATGTTTCAGGAACGAATGAGCAAGAACCTTACAGCTGAGATGACCTACAGTGAGACTGAAGGGGTCATCTATCCTCTCTACACTGCCAAAACAACAAATTCCTGCTCCGTCCTGAGGGAAGATCTTGTGAGTGGCTGGATTATTCTGCACACAGTGGGGCTGCCCCTGACTTTGAAGGCTTCTTTCAAGTGAGGATACCTGGAGACCTATGGCACTACAGTCAAATTCCTTCATGCCAGAATATTTACTCACCAGAATATGAGAGGAATTGTTAAATATTGCTACTGGCATCTCAGTAGCAACCCTTGCTGCTGCAGTCTCAGAACAGTGGGGCTCCCTCAGTGCCAGTGGTCTCACACTACTACCAAATTTATGAGGAAAGGGCAAGCAACCAATGCTGAGAACTGTTATTTTTCACATATGCTGAAAATGTGAGAATCAAATTGAACCTAAGCATTATAGAGATTATTTCTGCAGGTTAATGAAATATTAACATTTAGCTGCTCTTGATTTTATGAGATCCTCATCTGTTTGTTGTTCTTTTGTTTGTTTGTTTTGTTTTGTTTTTAGAAAGGGGACACATGCAGTTCTATTTCCCTGAAGATCTTTTCTTCTCATATTTTCTTAATTGGTCTGGATTTCTCTTCCTCTTTGTTTTTCATGAACTTCTTTTACGAGTCTGCCCTCTTCTCTAAGTCACATATGTTGCTCTTTCAGTCACTGTTGAACAAGTCATTTATTTTTCATTCTAAACTAATATAGAGATAATGCAGAAATAAAGAAATGCTGCACAAACAAGTTTATTTTCAGTGAAATGATTCTAGAAGTGACAATGTTTAGTGACATTTTTTTAGTTAATTTTAGTACTCAGTTAAATTTAGTGTTTAGTTTAATTTTTTGATAAGAGACTGTTATGAATAGGTAGCCACAAATCGTTTTCTTGTTTCTTACATAGGAAACACATGAGTTGCAAGGCAATGTATGTAGGTCCACTGTAACACATCTTTCAGTTCCTGGTGATGTCTACCTTAGGCATCAGACTGCTGGTTTTTCATTACATGTGGGGGACTTCAACTTCCCAGACATTTGCTGGATTTATAATACAGCAGATAGGGAACAGTCCCAGAGGTTCCTAGAGTGTGTGGAAGATAACTTCCTGACACAGCTGCTGAAGGAGCCAACAAGGGGAAGCAAAATCCTGGACCTGCTGTTTGTTAACAGAGAAGGTCTTGTGGGGGATGTAAAGGTTGGAGGCCCTGTGGGGCAGAGTGATCATGAGATGCTAGATTTCTCAGTCCTTGTTGTGGTTACAGAGGGGAGTCAGCAGAACTGCCACCTTGGACTTCTGGAGGGCAGAATTTAGCCTCTTTAGGACCATGGTTGAGAGGGTACCTTGAGAGGTAGTTTTGGAAAGAGTGGGAGCCCAGGAAGGCTGGGAATGCTTTAAGTAATTTTAAAGATGCAGGACCTGACCATCCCCAAGTCATGGAAGATGAGCCGACGGGCAAGGAGGCCGGACTGGCTGGAACTCAAGAGCAAAAGGAAAGTTTATGGTCTCTGGAAGAGTGGGCAAGCTGCTTATGATGATTGCAGGTACGTAGTGAAGCTGTGCAGGGAGAAAATTAGAAAAGCCAAAGCCCAGCTAGAACTGAACTTGGCCACAAAAGTAAAGGACAACAATAAATATTTCTATAAATACATCAACAAGATAAATACATCAGCAAGAGGAGGGCTAGGGAGAATCTCCATCCCTTGCTGGATGCCAAGGGCAACTTGCTAACCAAGGATCAGGATAAGGCTGAGGTACTTAATGTCTTCTTTGCCTCAGTCTTTAATAGTAAGACTTCTTACTCCCTGGCAACGCAGCCCTCTGAGCTGGTAGATAGGGATGGGGAACAGAATAGGCCCTGCATAATCCACGATGAGATGGTTTTGGACCTGCTCTGAAAGCTGGATGCTCACAAGTCCATGGGGCTGGGTGGATTGCACCCCAGAGTGCTGAAAGAGTTGGCAGATGTGGTTGCCAAGCCACTCTCCATCATTCTTCGGCAGTCTTGACTAACCGGAGATGTCTCGGCGGACTGGAGACTGGCAAATGTGACGCCCATCTTCAAAAAGGGCCGGAAAGATGATCTTGGTAGCTACAGACCTATCAGTCTCACCTCGGTGCTGGGGAAGGTTATGGAACGGATAATCTTGGGAGCCATCATGGACCAGTTAAAGGTCAACCAGGGGATCAGGCCCAGTCAACATGGGTTTACAAATGGTAGATCCTGTCTGACAAACCTGATTTCATCCTATGACAAGGTGACCTGCTAAGTGGATGAAGGTAAGGCTGTTGATGTGGTCTACCTGGACTTCAGTAAAGCCTTTGACACTGTTCCCCACAACATTCTCGTGGAGAAGCTGGCTTCCCACAGTTTGGATGGGCATATGCACCTCTGGGTGAAACACTAGCTGGATGGCCGGGCCCAAAGAGTTGTGGTCAATGGAGTTAAATCCAGTTGGCGGCCAGTAATGAGTGGTGTCCCCCAGGGCTCAGTACTGGGGCAGCTTCTATTCAACATATTGATTAATGGTCTTGACAAGGGAATTGAGTGCGTTCTCAGTAAGTTTGCAGATGACACCAAGTTGGGAGGTAGTGTTGATCTGCCAGAGAAGAGAAAGGGGACAGAGGGACCTGGATAGATGGAATCCAAGGGCCAAGGTAAACTGTATGAGTTTCAATAGCCCGAGTGCCAGGTCCTGCATTTTAGTCACAACAACCCCAGGCAACTCTACAGGCTTGGGGAGGAGTGGCTGGAAAGCTGCCTGACGGAAAGGGACTTTGGTATACTGATGGACAGTGGGCTGAATATGAGCCAGCAGTGTGCTAAAGTGGCCAAGAAGGCCAGTGGCATCCTGGCTTGGATCAGGAATGGTGTCGTGAGCAGGACTAGGGAGGTAATCCTGCCCCTGTATTCATCACTGGTGAGGCCCCAGCTCAAGTACTGCGTTCAGTTTTGGACACCTCAGTTCAGAAAGGACATTGAGGTGCTGGAGCAGGTCCAAAGAAGGGCAACGAGGCTTGTGAAGGGCTTGGAGAATATGCCCTCTGAGGAGAGACTGAAGGAACTGGGGCTGTTTAGTCTGGCAAAAGGAGGCTGAGGGGAGACCTTATTGCTCTCTTCCAGTACCTGAAAGGTGCTTACAGCGAGAGCGGGGTTGGTCTCTTCTCACTGGTGACAGGATGAGAGGAAATGGCCTCAAGTTGTGCCAGGGGAGGTTTAGGTTGGATATCAGGAAAAACTTCTTTACAGAAAGGGTTGTTAAGCACTGGAATAGGCTCCTCAGGGAGGTGGTTGAGTCACCATCCCTGAAAGTGTTTAAAAACCATTTGGATGTAGTGCTCAGGGACATGATTTAACAGAGGGTTGTTAAGTTAGGCTAGTACGGTTAGGTTGCGGTTGGACTTGATGATCTTGAAGGTCTTTTCCAACCTGAGCAATTCTATGATTCTATGATTCTGTAATGACCTCTTTTTAGCAGGATCTGTAGTGATAGAACAAGGGGAAATGGTTTCAAGATTAAAGAGGGTATGTTTAAATTAAATATAAGGAAAAAGTCTTCTACAGTAAGAGAGGTGAAGCACTGAAATAGGTTGCTTAGAGAGATGGTGGATGCCCCATCTCTGGAGACTTTCAAGGAGAGGTTAGATCAGGCCCTGGGCAACCTGATCTAATTGTGGTTGTCCCTGTTCATTGCAGAGGAGTTGGACTAGAAGACCTTTAAAAGTCCCTTCTAGCTCCAAGGATTCTATGATTCTGTGATTTTATGATTCTACACAGGATAGAGGAGCATACATTTCTGGAGAGAAATTAAGTGGAATCACCTACATGGAAACTAACATCAGTGACTGAAGACATTTCCAGCCTTGCTCTGCACCTGCTTCAATCTGACAACATAGCTCAGATCCAGCACAAAAGAAGGGAGTTCACTGCCTACAGAAAGAAGGCAGCTTGTCTACCAGGAAAGGGAACATGGATGTATTTGCATACACCAGTGCAAATACAGCAGACTACCTCGAAGCAAAGGAGCGGGTTCTGTGATTTCTGGGCTGAATTGTAAGTTTCTACATACTTTCACAAAGATACAGCCACGTAGGTGGCTGGACTGCTAGTGCAGCTTTGAACTGAAACCTTTTTTTCCACTGAGAAACTTACCCCAAATGCAGTATTATGTGGGCATACTTTTCTATGACTACAGTAATTCTCAGCTGAGATAAATGCTTTGAATTATCATGAAAATTTCAATTCATTCAGTATATTTGCTAACTACATATCAGCAACTCAATGGGAACTTTACTCCAAAATCACGTTTAATCTACTGCCAGAATATATTTTTTTTCATCGTCAAACTTGGTTTTATAAAATCAGCGATAATGAAATCACCAAATGAAGTGAATCATGAAGGACAACACATGGAAGAATGTTTTATGATTTATTAGGGGAAGTGGGTATACAGAAAATGATTGGGCTAACTAATCCAAAGAGACTTTCTGGCTGGCATCAGAAGGAGAGATTTTTGCTTACTACAGCTCTTTGAGAGAGCTGGGGTTGGAATCATGATCTTGGCATAGTGATGTAAGGAAAAAATGTATGCTGTGTAAAATTTTACGTAGAATCAGTCAACTTGTATTTTAAGCTTGTTTCTGGCTGAAGTCATTGTCTTTAGGAAAGTAAATGCAGATTGAGAAAGATTAAACAGATCTTAAGAGATAATCTATTTCATGACAGATGCTTCTCGAATTGCTTTCTAAACCTCCCTAGACAGCCAGTTTCAGGGTTTTCTACCCTTATTGCTAAAAATGTTTCATAATGGCTAATGTCAGTCTGCCTAGTTATGATTTAAACTTGATATGTCTTACACAGCACTGACAAGGAGAAGTAGAAGAAATTACCACCATCTTCTTTGCAATGGCCTTCTATGAATCTGAACACTGTTATAACTATCTCCCCTGTAGTCTTGCTGTCTGGGCTAAACAGCCCCAGATTCAACCAATTTTCAATTTCCGTAAGCAAAATACTATAAACCTAACATCCTAACTCTTGTTCCTGAACTGTCTTCAGCCCATCTGTATCTTTGTGAAAGTATGGCACTCAAAGTATAGAATTTTAGCAAAGTCCTGGCATTTGCAGTGAAATAAAAGGATACTTAGTTGGTCTGTTTTCATTTCTGCCTCCCAGCCTGGACCCAGCCTTTTTTGCATCAGAAGGACATTGTTAAATGATACATGATCCTCTGTATCCTAATATTGTTTGCTTTGGAGTAACTGCATATGCTTTTTTTTTTTTTAAACTCCCGTCTTCAGATTGAAGTTATTGTTTTTAACAACCATTCTGAACTCTGGTTTGTTCTCTAGCAAAAACCTAATCCCTCCACTAAATAGAGGGATAGATATCATCTGGAAATCTAAAACTTATATTTCTACTTCTTTATCCAAAAAGCTGATGATAGATTTGGATATTATATTCTCCTGGAGAGGAGCTCTGTGGAGAAGGATCCGGGGGTCCTGGTGGATGACAGGTTGGCCATGAGCCAGCCGTGTGCCATGGTGGCAAAGAGGGCCAATGGGATCATGGGGTGTATTAAAAGGAGCATGGTCAGCAGGTCAAGGGAGGTAACCCTCCCCCTCTACTCTGCCTTGGTCAGACCTCACCTGGAGTACTGCATCCAGTTCTGGGCTCACCAGCAGGGATCTCCTGGGAGAGAGTCCAGCGGAGGGCCACAGAGATGATAAAGAGCCTGGAGCATCTTCCCCGTGAGGAAAGTCTGAGCAAACTGAATCAGTTCAGCCTTGAGAAAAGAAGACTGAGAGGTGATCTTATTAATGTTTACAAACATCTTAAGTGTGGGAGTCAAGGCAACATGGCCAACCTCTTTTCAGCGGTCTGTAGGGAACAGGACAAGAGGAAATGACCATGAACTTGGGCATAGGAAGTTCCAGACCAATGTGCAAAGGAACTTCCTCACAGTGAGAGTGACGGAGCACTGGAACAGGCTGCCCAGAGGGGTTGAGGAGTTTCCTTCTCTGGAGATATTCAAGAACCGTCTGGATGCCTACCTGTACAACCTGCTGCAGGGAGCCTGCTTTGGCAGGGGGGTTGGACTTGGTGATCTCTAGAGGTCCCTTCCAACCCCTACAATTCTGTGATTCTGTGATATTTATCTCTGCTTAATGCCTGTTTCATTTGGATAGCACAACGCTTATGAATCTCCGTGCCATTTCTCAACAGTTCCTTCCCTTACTTTTTAGTACATTCATCTAGCACATTTCCCAGCTTGTTCAGGGAGATATAACATGTGACTACAAATAAGTGCTTGCAAAAATATGCATAGGTCACTGGTGACAAACAACAGCCTGCATGCTGCACCTGTAAAATTCTGCACTGCCAAACAGAATGTGGCTAGTCTTTCATGTCACTGTCACCACTGCTGAAACATACTACCCACTGCCTCACTGTGCTCATGTCCACTGTTTGGTCTCCATAACAAGTTCAGCAAGTGTCAATGAATTTCTTTAGGCGCCGTTTTTATTTCATGGAGGAATTCACTCCTTTGGTTCATATGCATTTCTGTGACAGATGCCATTTTGTCAGACTGCCCTTCAGCTGCCATCTGTCACATGGCAACAAAATATAACAGAATACTGGCAGGAAGGTTCAACATGTACTTCCAGTGATATTTTTGGCCAACAAAATAAAATAGCAAACACTACTTTTGGAGCAGCCATCGTTTATACTCCAGCATGTAAATACATACAGCTAGTGCTGTTTCAATACTTGAAATTATTCCAGTGAGATGAGATGTAGAGCCAAGGGGAGAAGTTCCCTATTGTATAGCAGTATTTGAAGTATGGATGAGACAATATAGAAAACCAAAAATGGCAGTGTCTCCAATTAGAGAGAGCTGGGTATTGTTCTTATTCCTGTTTGCTCAGTCTGCTGGACTGATATGAAAGAATTAGCTCACTTTCACATAACTTCCCTATTCTGTTACATCTTCCCAAATAACTTCCTTGGATGATTAAGAACTCCGAATAATATCTGTAATTGAGCAGCAAACCTTTTGCTTATGATTTATTTTATGTAAGCAGTATTCAAGGAGAAGCTGAGCATGACGGGAGCAGCTGGATATCTGTGGGTGAAGAGGCAATTCTTCATTCCTAGTGAGCATCTGAGCATACCTGGGGAAAGAGAAGCTTCCAAAGGGCAAGGTGATGACTGTAGGCAGAGAAATATGGATACTGCTGGGCAAGCAGATGCTGCCTGACTGATCTGGAGCAATATTTGGCCAAGGTAAATGCTAACAATATTCCTTGGATGACATGTAATTTGCTCAGTAGATCTAAAGGCAGTTAAGAAAGGGGAAAAAATGTGAGTGATGACTGTAGTGCACAACCTATTTACTAAATTTCTTTGATACTAAATAACAGGAAGGAAGCTGAAGTACTGGCAGTTTGTGAAAGAGGTCTGGGAGAGGTCAAAGGAAGTGTTGTCCAGCGAAGCTGTTGACCACCCTCAGATCTTATTAACTGAAGAATAAAGCTAGTGTAGCACATGGGGCTAGGCACGCAGCAAAAGAATTAACATGGCCTTGTAGGAGGAAGTACTACTGTGTAAATCTATGAGAGAGTTTTGGTTGGCTTGTTTTTCTCTTGAAACTCAGTAATGAATTGAAGATAGTTTACCTAGTTAATGTAGTCGATCTGGATTTTTCAAAAGGTTTTCCTTAGTTCACCAAAACCTTATCATAGAATCATAGAATGACTTAGGCTGGTAGAGTCCTTAAAATCATCAAGCTCCAACCCCCCGATCTGCACAAGATTGCCTCCTTCTAGATCTGGCTCCCCAGGGCCCTATCCAAAATGGCCTTGAATGTCTCCAATCCATAGCTCCTCCTGGTTACCTGTTCTAATGCCTCACTACACAGAATAAAAAATTTCCTCCTAACATCTAACCTAAATCTTCCCTCTTGTCCTATCACCATCACATTTCATAAAATGTCAGCCCCCCTTCTGTTTATAAGTTCACTTTATGTACTGGAAGTCCGCTGCTTGCTATAGGAGAGGTGTTCCAGCCCTCTGAGCACCGCTGTGGCCTTCCTCTGGACCCATTTCAAGAGATCCACATCTTTCTTGTGCTGGGGACCCCAGACCTCGATGCAGTACTCTAGATGGGGCCTCATGAGGGCAAAGTAGAGAGGGCAGAGAGGGACAATCATCTCCCTTGCCCTTCTGGCCACCTTTCTTTTGTTGCAGTCCAGGGCAGAGTTGGCCTTCTGGGCTGCAAGTGTACAGTACTAGCTCATGACCAGCTTTCCATCCACCAGAAGCCCCAAGTCCTTCTTTGCAAGGCTGCTCTCAGTGAGTTCTTCTCTCAGTCTGTTCTCATCTTTGCGGGTGCCCCAGCCCAAGGGCAGCACCTTGCACTTGGCTTTGTTGAACTTCATCAGGTGTCTGTGGGCCCATTTTTCAAGCTTATGGGCCCACTTTTGAAGATCATAAGTTCTGTAGGTAGGCCTGGAATAAAGAGGACGTTTTTGAATATATAAAAGATTAAAGGGTGTGCAAAAACATCTCTAACAGAGTTCAGCAGGTTCCTGCACTGTTTAGCTTAGTTGCAGGTGACCTAGAAAAGAGAATGAATGACAAACTGACAGTTTTGTAATGATACATGAGAACTGACACAGAACTTTGTGTGAATTTTAGAAGGCACTGTGAATGGCAATAACATAGATGAAATTCAGTGTAGGTAATTGTGAAGTGATGCATATGGATAAAAACAACTTGAATTTGGTATACAACATTATCTGAGCAGACCATTACCACTCAGGTGAGACTGAGATTTTCAGAGAACTGTCATAAACTCAGCTTTATGCTCACTAGCAGATAAAAAGCAAAAGTAGTGTCAGAAATGATTGGGGAAAACTAGAAACTAGAACAGATAATATATAATGGTTGCTCCATCTTGTATGTCTTATGTCCTTAGAATGTCTGTAATAGAACTGGGGAAAAAAAAGAAAAAAAGATAACAATAGCAAGTAATCAAAGGTTTGGAATAACGTCTTTACAGGGAACAACAAAGCATGCCAATGTGTCAGATTTGAAAGAGGCAACAAAAGAAGAATAGAACATAGATCAATAGTTTGCTGTCTCTTTTAGTATTCCATTCTAATTGAAGCCACTAAATAGAGCTTGAAATTTTCAGGAAACAAAACAAAGGACATAGATCTTCGCATGTGTGGTTAAACCTTAATACTCCATTGTTCCATGAAGCTGTAAATACTGGAAGTTTATTATAAGGTTCAAGAGTTCAAGTTCACAGCAGAAAAAATCCATTGATTGTTACTAAGTATCTGGAAGCTATTTCTGGAAGTCCCAGCTACCTGTGCTTGTAGCTTGGGGAATAAGTAGGGTATATACTTTTCTTTGCAATAGGGAAAGCATCACCATATACTTACTCCATTGTGGTATTTTTTTTATAAGGCCATACATTTTCAGACTAGTCTCAAAGGCAGGATGGGCTTGGGGCATAACCCAGTCTGAATGTTCTCTAATGATGAAAGAGAGATGCTTCCTAGGGTCCTAGAAAGACTGTGTAAGATTAGAAGAAACCTGAGATACAGTTTGTAGTCAGTGAGCAAAGACTGAGAACAAATTTGAAAGAAAAGATGTTCCCTGCAAAGGCATAGTGGTAGGAGGGAGATATTTTAAAATCATTTTTTATTTTTATACTGTCTTCTATAGTCTAAAAAAATTACCTGTTATAACTTCTAGTAAAATGAAACCTAATCTATTACTGTAAAAGCTCTTCTGGTCTATTTCAGATACTCACTTCTGAGGTAAAGACCCAGTCAGTACCTGTCAAAGATATGAGTGGTTCAGATCCATTGTACCCTTATGTCCTCCGCCTTGATCACAGAATCACAGAATCACTAAGGTTGGAAAAGACCTATAAGATCATCCAGTCCAACCATCCACCTATCATCAATAGTACACGCTAAACCATATCCCTCAACACAACATCCAAATGTTCCTTGAACACCTCCAGGGTCGGTGACTCCACCACCTCCCTGGGCAGCCCATTCCAGTGCCTGACCACTCTTTCAGAGAAGTAGCATTTCCTAATATCCAGCCTGAATCTTCCCTGGCACAGCTTGAAACCATTCCCTCTAGTCTTATCACCAGTTACACGAGAGAAGAGGCCGACCCCCAGCTCACTACAACCTCCCTTCAGATAGTTATAGAGAGCAATAAGGTCTCCCCTGAGCCTCCTCTTCTCCAGACTGAACAATCCCAGCTCCCTCAGCCGCTCCTCATAAGGCCTGTGCTCCAGACCCCTCACCAGCTTTGTTGCCCTTCTTTGAACACGCTCCAGGGCCTCAATGTCTTTCTTGCAGTGAGGGGCCCAGAACTGGACACAGTACTCGAGGTGCAGCCTCACCAGTGCTGAGTACAGGGGGATAATTCTAATAGTTTCATGCTGAAAGATTTCATTACCTGGTCTGATTTGTCAATATACAGCAGACTGTGGGACCACAATTCATTTAAGTGACAAATTTAAAAACAACTAAAATAATGTTTTTTAAATGGTAAAATAAACTTAACTGTGGAAGATGTATAAGCCATGTCCACTCTCCAGCAGCTCCCAAGAATTTGATGAATTCTCTTAACAAGCTTCTTAGAACTCATTATCACTGATTATTCCTCAGAAATAATGAAGTTTGCAAAAATGTCACATCAGCCCTGGCTAGGATATTTTGGCAGAAAGGGTAAAAGTGAATAATGATAGAGGGAGATCAAATAATAGAAATAACGTACTTATAAAGATATGGAATATGCATCAAAACTCATCACTAGGAAAAAGCTAAGGAGGATGAAATTGTTGCAATGATTGTATGTAACAGGATGACCGTGAAAAAAAAGACTTAAGCTTGTAGAATATGAAGGTATTTTCAACTGACAGAGAAGATGCATAGCTGAAGGCACTAATTATGTGTAACCTATGAACAATTCTTGCCAGGCAAAGAAAGTATGGTGTTTTTAACACTAAGTTTGGTTTATGAAAGACATGGTTTGATATTGTACTTATAGAAGCAGAAGACTAGACCTACAGGACAACATATTTAAGTGTATGTTTCATAGCCATGGTGTCACAAGGCTCCTGGACTTAACCACATTTTTAGAGGATTGGGCTTGATTTTGATCTACAATTATTTGAATGCTATGTGCATATTAACTCCCCTTTTAATTGCAGCTCTAGAAAAGATATGTGGTATTTAATATTGTCAAACCTCAGTGTTGTTTTCTCTCATTTGATCCAAGTGAAATGCAAAATGTAAAGCAGTGCAGAACATGGGTTTTATTACTTGTAGAAAAGGTCACATATGAACTAGGAGTTTACAAGGTCATTAGCACATTCAGAACTCAGGATGGACCTTACTCTTTCTGAAATCACTGAGTACTGAGTTTACCTTGTAACTAAAAGAATTTAGTTAGTAAAATGTGCTTCATACATTTACTGAACTCTACTGCAGCAAATGCTAGTTAGCTTGCTTGGTGTAATTCTGGTATGATCTGTACCTAGTGTAGTAATGTGGAATTAAAGATGTGGAGATAATCACTTTCTGAATAGAGATAACACACTCTTTAAAATGTGATAAAAGAAAGAGAAGAAACATAATATTTAGATTCAGATAAGCTTTATCATGTAAGTAATTAGTGCAATAGATGGCCACTTAACCACCTGAATCTATCCACTATCACCAAGCAGTATGGGCTATGTCTTATTCTTAGCAAGAGTTATTTCTGATTATGGCAAACTACAGTTAAAGTTACCCTTGTAACACTGTCTTTCAAAATAAACAAAACAAACAAACCCAACACCCTGAATGTATGGACATTTGATTAGAAAGGGGAATTGCTGCTTGAATGCAGTGTTCTGGACTAATTTATCACTTCAACATACTGGCCCTGTGACTCTACAGCTCATTTTAATCCTACTGAGAAAAAGTGACTAAAACATTTCTGATTTGTCAAGGGTAAAAGATGGTCACCAGAAAAATGATTCAAGGGATTTCGGTTTAGTTGTGAGAAATATACATCTGAAGAAATCTGTGCTCAGAAATCAGATTCTTGTCAGAAGAAATTGGTGCTAATAATAAGGAACAGCTGGAATAACTTAAAAAGGCAATCTGTGGGCACCTGTAGTGAAGTGAGAAGAAATTTGGGGTTGGCTAATATTACAATAACCTGCATTTAAATGTATATGAAAACCTATATTTTCAGGTTTGGGCATCTTGGACATGGAGATAGTTGTGTTTCAGCTTTTTCTCTCAAGTAAAAAGAGGGGGAACTTTTCTTGTATGTACCTTTTCCCAAGGTGTAGCTGAGGTAATTTCTTCCATGGGCAGGCATTTGTTGTTCAAGAAAAGTTCTGTTAACTTAAAATAATTGTAAACATTCTACAGTGATATCCATGGCAGGTTTTCTTGTAAGAAATGAGAATCATCTTAGAATCATAAAATGGCCTGGGTTGAAAAGGACCACAATGATCATCTAGTTTCAACCCCCCTGCTATGTGCAGGGTCGCCAACCACCCGACCAGGCTGCCCAGAGCCACATCCAGCCTGGCCTTGAAGGCCTCCAGGGATGGGGCATCCACAACCTCCCCGGGCAACTTGTTCCAGTGCATCACCACCCTCTGTGAGAAAAACTTCCTCCTAATATCTAACCTAAACCTCCCCTGTCTCAGTTTAAAACCATTCCCCCTTGTTCTATCACTATCCATCCTCGTAAACAGCCATTCCACCTCCTGTTTATATGCTCCCTTCAAGTATTGGAAGGCCACAATGAGGTCTCCCCAGAGCCTTCTCTTCTCCAAGCTAAACAAGCCCAATTCCCTCAACCTTTCCTTATAGGAGAGGTGCTCCAGCCCTCTGGTCATCTTAGTTGTCCTCCTCTGGACCCACCCTAAATGCTCCACGCCCTTCCTCTACTGGGGGCCCCAGGCCTGGATGCAGTATTACAGATGGGGCCTCACAAGAGCTGAGTAGAGGGGGACAATCACATCCCTCTCCCTGCTGGCCACCCCTTTTTTAATGCAGCCCAGAATACAGTTGGCCTTCCGGGCTGCGGCACTGCTGGCTCATGTCCAGCTTCTCGTCCACCAGGACCTCCAAGTCCTTCTCCACAGGGCTGCTCTCAAGGAGATCTTCCCCCAGTCTGTATAAATACCTGGGATTGCCCCGACCCAAGTGCAACACCCTGCACTTGGCCTTATTGAACCTCATTAGGTTTTCATGGGCCCAGTTCTCCAGCCTGTCCAGGTCCCTCTGGATGGCTTCCCTTCCCTCCAATGTGTTGACTGCACTGCTCAGCTTGGTGTCATCTGCAAACTTGCTGAGAGTGCACTCGATGCCATCATCTATGTCATCGATGAAGATGTTGAAGAGCACCAGTCCCAAGACCGACTCCTGAGACCAGTGACTGTCATGATTAGCAGGATTAAGAGCGGAAGGACTTCTGTAGGGAGGATATTATGAATGTATCTAGACCTGCTCTGCATTTGTAATGACATAATTGACAAGTCTTGCATAGCACTAGGTACAAAGTATAGCTCCAACTTTGCAATTGTGTGATTAGGCAAAGAGTAGTTGTATGGAATGATATGTGAACTGATGTTACTGAGAGTATTGACCTCTGAATTCTCTTATCCAAGGACAATGCTGCCTACTAACATTTCTAATTCACAAAGCTTGGATCAGATTGTCCACCATACCTCCATACAACTCAATAGACAGAGCTAAATTTCAGCAATGACCACAGTGCGCAGAAAGAAGATAGCAGTTTTCAAAATGAAAGAATTTTGCACCACTAGCAAACTTCACTGCTATAAATCAGTGGCAATATAGGTACATCCCTGGCAGCAGGATAGACATCTACAGCACAGGCATGTTGTAGGCAGTATTACTCTTGTGAGCAAAGTTTTCAAGCACTAAGTCGCTGTAGATGCTATACTGTGATTACTGCCTAAGAAAACACACTTGGAGCAGAGTATAATAATGGAGTTCAGTCTTGGTAAACACCTACATAGTAAAATAATCAAAAGAAAGTGAAGTCCTGTAGACGTCAAGGGTAGAACAAGGAGGACAATGTCATATTGCAGGTAATTTTTCTTCTGCACATTACAAGGGAAAAGTTAATGAAATAACGGAGATTAAGAAAATTTAATACATTCTTTCAATAATAATGAAAAATCAAATTAATATTATACTGGCAACAGAGACCTCAGATGATCATTTTCAGTCTTCAGAGTACCCCAGTGAGAAAAAGAAACACATTCAAGTGGGGAGAATAAAAAAACTAGATTTCACTATATCTGTTTTTTCCATTATAATCTCAGTTTGTTGGAATTGAATTTGACAGTATATGATGAGATTACAGAATATAGTGGAATTATGCAAGATATCAAGGCAAAAAGATTAAAAGGACAGAAATGGAAAGATGGCAAGAATGGATGTTGGGAATGAATGCATGCATTTCAATATGTTCCTATAACGTAAGTAAAAATTTCTTCTTCTCTTTAAGAACCTAAATAATTTTGTTGCATTTTTTATTGTGTCTGTCAAATAAGTTTGACATATAATAGATATTTTTCTAAAGTTATGCCTATGCTGCCTTGCACTTTGGTTGACCTTACTAATTACTGAATGCTGAATCTAGAAGAACAGTTAATGCTTAAACATCTGTACAGTGAATTACTTGACCGCTAGAGGGACAAAGACATGAAGAATACTAACTCATCATGATATAAATACAAAGAAGATAGTCGTAAGGGTTTCCTTATGACTATCAAGCCTTCGGTATAGATTACTCTCAACAGATTACAAGCTCTTGCAGAATGAGTAACCAGACAGTCTATGTTGGTAGATCTGTTATTAACAGTCTTTGCTTTAAGACAGTTGAAAGAAGTGTCAGGCATTAAGAAGCCTGTTTACTTGGCTTTCACAGATGTCATAAAGGCTTCAATATAGACAGTAGAAATTTTCCAGACACTAAAAATGTTGTTCTCTCTTGAATTTTTGTCTTAGTCTGACTGGATATTCTTATAAAGTCATGCAGTGATTAAGGTGATAGTGATCTATGTGACAAAGTTGGAATGCACAGTGGCACTGAACATAGACGTGTCTGGCAGTAACTCTACAGTACAGAATTTCCTTTACATATAAATCATGCTTCCTCTCTGTTTCTGAGCAGATATGCTTCCACACAAAAGTCAGATGCAAAATCAAGTGACTGCTGATTGAGGAGTATGTTTCATACTAAAATAAAATCTCAATCAGATCACACAGAGCTGGTGAATTACAAAATCTTTGGATGTTTTTCTACTTGCTGGGAGTTTGAACTAATCATCTATCTAAGGATTATATAAAAAAAAAACCACCTGTTTCTATAAAGGGAATTAGATACACAACAGTAACTCTACATGAGAATCACTATCATTTAGCTAAGTTCAGATAACTTATGGCTTGATATTGAGATAAATACTCTCATTAAAAAGATAGTTACAAAAATTCAGTCAAGCAATGAGCTGTCTGTGGTAAAGCAGGTAATGAAGGGTGAACACCAAGATCCATCCCATGAGATGAACATTGTGCTACAGCATAGAAGCACAAAAAGAACTTCTAGTAAGAATGAAAAAAGACTGATCATCTTCTTCTTTGGAAAGGGGGAGTCTTTCCTGCATCTTGAGCATCCATCAAAAGACCAGAGTTGTGAGAAATCAAAGAGATATAACATGTTAAGTTTTGTTGTGTGTTTTTTTTAAGATATATCCTTTAGCTTGTTTACTTGCTTCTTTTTGAATCTGATTGTGTAATTTCAAAGTATGAAAATTTTCTGAGAGTTTTCTGACTGCGTCTGCCATGTCAATTATGATTAATCCATATTTTTTATAACTTGTTGAGCTATGTCTATAAAGTGTCTCTGTAAATTAGAAAGTATCATTTTTTCTGATAAGATGAGAATAATACATTTTTTTTAATTTGCTGGCAAGGTATAATGCACACATTGTTCTTCATTTGTATAGTGTCATCTTAGACTTTCAAGCAGAAAGATATTATTCCCCCTTTTTCACAGAGTTGTTGGCCTTTAAATAATTGCCTGCTTGAAAAAAGCCTGGAATTTCTGCTGAACTGTAAGAACATTACACAATTGAAACTCAGTCCAGACTGTGTTTCTATTATCTTGACAAGAAAAACTGAAAAGAAAAATTTTCTTATAGTGGAAGACCAATTCTACTTTTAGTATACAGTTCATATTAACATAAATTTTCACAAAGAAAACTAGAAATCTTTGAGGTTTTTTTAAAGTAAAGAATCATTCAGGTGTTTTCTAAACTGATAGTCTAGCCCTTTATCTCTAGCTACAGAGGCTACAATACATGGAAGAAAAGTAAAATCAAAGCTGGAAATCAACTGACTCTGTAAGATATTATTTTTTGTTGCCAACCGATACCATCTTTAACCTGACAATCAGTTATACTTTCAGCTCCTTAGCCCCACATCACTTCCTTCTGAATTTTGTGCTGAGCACCATGGCACAGTTTCATCTGGAGAAGCCATCCGCATTGCTTGTATTTTTTTGGAAACAATTTCACAGTATCTGAAGTAAAAACAGCAGTTTCCTCAGTGCGATCATTAAGTAACCCAAAACTGTTTTAAGATAGACTTGGCCAGAGTAGATCAATTCAGGGCATAATGACCCAGTATTGGAAAGGATAGTATAAATTCTGGCTCAAAAAAATCCAGTGAAGCAGAAAATAGATGTTGATTTATGTATCAAATTCTTCTTTCTTGTTTCTTTCCTGGATGTAACCTGAATCCAATCATTCCTGAACATATCCTTGGGGCTGTGATACTTCAAGGGGAAAAACAGTTGTGTCATACACTTCACAAAACAGCTTTCAAGAAAACAACAGTTTCGCTACTTTCCCACTTTTAATATTTACCAGCCCTCTAAAACCAAAATACTGCAGTAGTAAAATCTCTGAGGAATACTGAAAAGCTGACATTTGTAAATGAGATTTTTGTGGTTGCTACTATGTTAATATGCCTGATAATCCTGCTCTATTTTGCAGTAACACAATAATACACTGTAAATAGGTGAAGTGAAATCACCGCTGCTGTGTACAGGCTCAAAAGGGCTTGATACAGTGCCTGAGTGCATTGGTGCAGCTACAATATTTCGAGCCAACTGGCATACCAAATCCTCTAGCTGCCCAACAGATGTCCGTAGCATGAGCCATCTCTACAAGCAGCAAGTATTCTCTAATGTAAAACCATTCTACCTTCACACAGGAAGCCAAAACACCAAGCTGAGTGAACTTGATGTTCATTCAGCTAACAAGCTTAAATTACCCTATTGAAATCATGTTGATTTATTGCCAAAATCATGCTGCTGCAATCATAGGTAAATAACACTGTACAGGTAAACTGAAGCATCCTTAATATTGCCACACTGTTAATGTATTGTATATGAACATTTTATTCGTAACACTAAAATCTTTAAGCTCCAATAAAAGTAAAGTTCTACTAGCATATGTCTTTTTATTTTCACTTATAAATCCTTGTGGTCTAATTCCTTAGGCTCTTCAGTCATCTAGTGAATTGAGATATTTACCTATCTATTATGCCCTAAAAAAGCTTGTACTGTAAATAAAATGATTCTTCTGAATATCAAAATATCTCCATACTTGTGGTGCATTACCCTCCATAAAAGTTTGAAGACAGAGCTTTTTTACATGCCTAGTTTTAGAAATAAGTTTTTATTAGGCATGGCAAAATTATAAAAATTGTATTGTGCAACCTTAAGTATCTTCCTTTTGAATGTTGGCCTCCACTTCTCTCTGTGGTCCTCTCACCTCGGTCTGCTCTCCCAGGATAAAGCAAATTTTAAGCAAGCCCAGATGGTTGCTGGAGACACATTTTTGACATGGGGCATAGTGGGCAAAATTGTCACTTGAATCAAACATTGTACTTTGGCCAGGAGGAAAGGAGTACAATGATGGCCTTATTGTAATTTTAGGGAATGAAATATGGGAATATACTTAGCAGTACACCCCCCGTGTAACATCCCTCCCTAAACTATGCTGTTCTCTTTCCACAAGTGGATTGGAATATAATTTCAAAAAGCAATGTTAAAATTTATTTTTGTTGTTATTGTTTCTATCTGCACTCTGTTCTAAGATATTCACCTTTTTTTTTTTT
>JACDJE010000683.1:119175-134196 GCA_016647715.1 Pavo muticus | reverse complement strand
TTTTAATATGGAGCTTTCTAATAAACATTTTTGCATTCTTAGGCCAATAGCAAAAATATTCCATCAGCTGCAGTAGTAAGAGAGCATTTTTGCTGCCGACAATCCGAGGCTATCTATTGCAGCAATGTTCCACATACTCGCTCTTCTCAAGACCCCTGTATGAAGACCATAAGGAGTTGTTCTACTGTGTCAGCACCATTGCAGATTTTTCTCCAACTTCAGTATGTTTCTGGAAGTTGATTTTGCAACCAATTTTAGCCACCTGAGTGCTCCAAAGGATTTATAATGTGAGGGAGAATCTGGCCTGGAATTCAGAAGTATGTTGAGTCATCTGAAAACTTGTAATTAGGGTCTTGATAACTGTCCTGCCAGCTATTTCATGATTTTCAATGAAGTGGGTGTAAATGAGTTTTGTTCTTTAGAATCTGTAGTTGTTGCACTTACAGCTGGCTGCCTCATTTCTTTCCTTAAATTTGAGTTACTTATTCTTAGAGCATTCTGGTTTTCATTTAGTATTCTGTCTATAATAAAGTTATATTTTGTGTGTTCTCCATCGATTAGGGTTTTAACTGTGACCAGCTATATTTTCTGTTAATGAATGTGTATTTTGGATGCCTCTTGATTTTCTTTGGGCTTCTGCCTATAAATTATAGTTTCCTCACTCTTCTCTAAGTCAGCTGAATCCCACCCAAGAAAAATTTTCATTTTAAACTATAGGTGAGCTGAACCATTCTTTCTTAATTTCAAAAAGGATTTCTGCTGGCTGGACTTCTGCCAGCTTTCCCAGGAGAATACTGTGGGAGACGGTATTTGCTGAAGTCTGAGTAGACTACATCAGCAGACTTTCCCTCATCCACCAGGAGGGTGACTTGATCATAGAAGGAGATCAGACTGGTCAAGTAGGACCTTCCTCTCATGAACCCAAGCTGGCTGGGCCTGATTCCCAGGTTGTCCTGCACATGCTGTGTGATCTCACTCAAGATCTGTTCCATAACCTTTCCTAGCACCGAGGTTAGGCTGACAAGCCTGTAGGTCCTCAGATCCTCCTTATGACACATCTTGTAGATGGGATTCACATTAGTAAGCCTCCAGTACTCTGGCACATCTCTGGTTGATCAGAAACTGTTGATAGATGATAGAAAGCGGCTTGGCTATCACCTCCACCAGCTCCCTCAGCATCCTTGGTGGATCCCATCTGGCCCCATGAACATGGGATAGCCCAGGTGGAGTAGTAGGTGTCTAACTGTCTTCACCTGACAGCAAATAATAGAATCATAAAATCATACAATTACAGAATGGCTTGGGTTGGAAGGGACTATCATAGAAACATAGAATCATAGAAGCACAGAATGGTTTGGTTTGGAAGGAGTTTTAATATCATCTATTTCCAACTCCCTTACTATAGGCAGGGATGACTATAATGATTATCTAGTTCAAAAGCCACTGGATTAGGCCGCCTAGGGCTCCATCCAACCTGTCCTGAACACCCTGAGAGATGGGATATCCACAGCTTCTCTGGGCAGCCTGTGCCAGTGCCTTACCACACTCTGAGTAAAAAAAAATCCCAGAACGTACAAAGTGTAATTAGGATGTTTTCAGTACTCATAAACAGTTTTTCCATACTCTGTGGTTAACAACCAGGCACTTACATAAAATCAGATTTGCACGGATTCTCATTTAATCTGAGTTGCTATGTGCAGTAATTACTATGGGCTTTACTTAGTCTTTACTTTGGTGGTTGGACCTGATGATCTTGAAGGTCCAACCTAGATGAAGACTCTTTGATTCTAATATGTAATATACTTACTATATTTCTTTTAAACAATGTTTTGAATGATTCTTAAGTATTAACTATGTTTTGTTACAACCTTTTTGGTAGGCATTTAGACTCCCAGGACAACTTTCTGTCTCTAGTGTATGATCACTTTTGCTGAGTTTCCTGTAATCAATTGGATCAAGTGATTTCATTGTGTACCGAGCTATCTTTTATTTGTTCACATAATAACTGTTCAGCCTTGAAAAATTCTAGAGGGTAGTAAAAAAGTCTTTCCTTCTAAGGATTCTTTCTTTCATACTCAATGATTTACAGTGTGTCTGTTACCCACCACATCAACTGTCAACTCTAAAACTGAAATGAAGTAGGAAAAATGTAAAATGTGCTGAGCTAAACGTTCTTTTCTCCTTCTTTTCCCTGATTTCGTGAGCTCTTGAAGTCTTCTCAAGAAACTGACCTTTCCAGGGAACTGCAGGCTAAAGTTTCTATGATACGTTTCAATTTTATCTGCTGTTTGGCTGTTGGCGACAGCTCACATTTCTTACAATGTGGTTTTATTGTTGGATAGTTATTACCAAAATTTACTTTAAGTCAATTTTAGATTCAATTTGAGAAAATTTTCTGCCAGAGCCTAACATTCCATTATTTAACTAAATATTCCAGTTTGCACCAAAAGGCAGAATGTTTAACTAAGATATTTAAACATATTACAAATTTTAAAACAGTGGAAATTGGTAATGAATGTTCCAGGTATGAAAATACATTAATGATCATATTCCTAGCTGTAAGTGTTGTGATGCAAGACATATCCCTCCAAGTAAACTGGGGTTTTGTTTGGAACAGGTCTGCATATAATATAAATGATTCTTTCAACTTTGGCGCATATTTTCAATTCAGTTTATTTAATTTGAGGGGCTTCTAATAATGTGACACATTGTTTAATGCTACTGGATCACTTGCTTTCCAAGTTTAGTGAGTAGGAGAGAAGAATGAAAAGTGTCACAGGTGCAAGGCTGATTGGACTGAGTTTCTGATCTCTTGGAGGAATACCTCAAGAGGCAGTGTAATAGACTTCACCTTCTGAATGAGGATCTGTACCTCCTCTAAAAAATCTTCTGCTCCAATTCTACAGACTCATTTTAATCCAAGGTGTACCTAGAACTCGTGTGAGATTTCAAACATGAAGTCATATACAGTATCTATCCTTTTCAGTGGTGAAAAAATGAAAATGTTTTAGAGCCACTTGTGCTGTTTTTTTCAAAACACCAGAACAAGAGAGAGGTCATACAATTAATCATAGGGCAGATCAGTTCCAGTGGACATAAGGCAGTTAGCAAAAATGCTAGTCAGTAAGTTTTTCACACAATGAATGAAAATATTTGTTTCCCCTGTAACTTCCTGGATCTTCAAATGAATTCTGGAAAGTAACTTGTCGCAATTGTTAGTACTTCTCTGTCATGTGCTTTGCTTTTCCACTGGGCAAGAAGAAGTGGAGGGGAAGAGTGTTCGGAAACATTTTTATGTCCTAATTATTTTGCAGTTTTGCAGGAAAGAAAGAGCTAAGAGTGCATATATGGATTTCCATTCAGATAGTAAACACTGAAAGAATAGATTGATTAATGTTTGCCTGAAAGTAAGACTTTGTAAATGTAGTCATGAAATATTAAGAGGATAATTATTGCAGAGATTTACATGCATCATTTTATAGACTCTCACAGTTCTCTCTAATATTAATATATCTGCACTGATTTTAAGCATGTAAATAACAAAGTTCAATTCCATAGCAACGCTTTATTTTCTGATAGGGTAATGAAGTTTTAAATGTTTGAATTAATGTAAGAACACCATCTTTCAAAACTGACAAAGTTAAATAATTAGTCCCCAAAACTATGAAAATCAAAGGGTATTTTGCTCTAAAATCAAATCAAGTAAGTTCACTTAGAAGTGTATTTTACTCCATTGATTAGCAAATTAAGCCATATAGCTGTCTGTTAACAGTACAACTTTTGGGTTTAAATCAGGCTTTTTCCTTGAAAATTCAGGAGTCGGGAGCCATAGTTGCATTTTTAAAAATAATGAGTTATGAGAAACAAGAGTTAGGAGTTAATAATTTCACTAATGTCATGTATTTTAGACCTACACCTCTGAGTAATGAACAGTCCTCAAACATCATGCTATGACAGTGTTGGATGGCAAGCGTGTGGATTATAGAAGAAAAAAGTAGCTTGGGTTGCCTATAGCTTGAGAATCAAAAATTTCGGAGCCCATTACCTCTTAATTAATTGACACTGTCTGCTTCAGGTAGCTACAAAGCACTTTACATTCATTATTTCTCACATCTGGAAATTAAAGAACAAGCAAACACAAGTTGATTTACTGCTAAGAGAAAATTTTCTACTTCTGCCACAATGATTAATAGGCAAAACATCCAGTCTCACTTCATTAGCCAACCAAAATATAATTACTTTACATCAGTTGTCTAACAACAAACACACCAACCTCATATGCTTAGGAATAAAAAGCAGTACTATGCTTCAAGATATAAATGTGATTTGACATCAAAAGGCCCAAAAACCTGAAAAGAGTCCTCACAATACTAACAGTATTGAAATAGCCTGCAAAGTCAATAACACACTTCCATGAATAAAGAGGTTTCAAATTAGATAGAATTTTAAAAATCAAACCTTTGAAAGTAGTGGTTAACTGTTAACAGAAACTTTAATAATTTTTCATTGATTTCATTTTAAATAATGTTCAGATTAATGGAGTAAAATGCACTGTACAATGATGATCCTCATCTACAATTTTGTTTGATGGGTTTTATGAATTCCTATTTATATCACAAATGATTTAGCAACTATGCTGCAATGCTGGGGCTCATTTTTCTTCACACAAAGGTCAGTGGGAGGAATTCCACATTCCCATATATGATGGCCTTGTGACTTTGAAATCACTGGAAATTTGGCTCCAATAGTTCCAGGATATGAACTCAGCAGTTAACACTGTACACTTCAGTAGGTTCAGAGGTTAAATGTTCCCTCTGAAGGCAGCTGCAGATCTGTTTGCAGAAGTTTTAGTCTAGTGACACATGACAACAATTTCCAACCAGTGAGGAGAAAGATCTACTAATGGCATGCTGCTTAGGATCATGTAAAGTGAGCTTCTGCATTGCAATGACAAGCACAACTTCTAAATGGAGATGTCAGCTTTGGGTTGCCCATGCCTGTAGGCAGAAAATCATGTAGTCAAGACTACATCTCTTTGGCTGTTAGGGAGTCCGTATTGGCAAATTAATGGTCACTTTTCCCATTTACTGGCTTGTTAGTAATACTCTGCTGATGGATAATGAAGCTTTGGCCAGGAATCCCATGAAACTCAAACACAAATAGCTGATCAAAAAAGAGATTTCTCACTGTGTGGAAGAACTAAACATTTCACACAAATCAGACAGATATTTGACTTTTTTGTGTAAGTTTTGTCTGCTTTTTTTGGTTGGTTGGTTGGTTGGTTTTGTGTGTTTGTTTTGTATATGAAGAATTAAACTGGCCTTCTGCTTCTGTTAACATCTCAAGAATTTTTTTCCCTTCTTGCAGAGATTTTAGGTAAGAACAATTTCTTTTTCTTTTCTTCTATTTCTCTAGTAGTACTCAGGTATGTTGCTCACAAGCAGCACCTCATTGTGCTCAGTGCTGTAATCACAAAACACAAAAGCCATCCCTATTCTTGAGTTTTCTTAGGAAATGAGATGCAGCAGATGGAAAAAGGCAGACTGATGGAACGAGGAACGCTTTGACAACACCAGTCAACCTGACAGTTGGTAGTCTCAGATCATCAGCAGCCTAACAACTGTTGTCAAGCTTTGTGTAGGCATTGCAACGAAGAACAATTTTAAAGCACATTTTGAAGGAGGAAGATAAGTTTACAGTTATTTGTGGAAACATATTAGCTTGCAGAGGAAAGGTAACAGCTTAATAACGTAAGCAATAGGTCAGCATCACGAAAATCCATGTCATTCTAAATATTGCACGCAAGTTTGCAAAACCACATATCTTATTTTAGGTTAGTTAAGTGACATTCACAATCCATATTTTAGACAAGTCTATGTGAATGCAAGCTCCTTTTTCTCTCACTCTACCAGAAAAAAAGGGAAATTCCTTTACTGGCGTATTTTTAAAAGCCTTGGTAGGGAACGAAAATGTCAAATTTTGCATTGCCTTTTTAGCTTGTAAGAATGCATTATTTCAAGAATGGGCAAAAACGCACATATCTGTACATTTTACAGGAGGTGATGTTAGAATAAAATGGTTATGTACCATATTCAGCTTGGGGAAAAATCAGCAATATACAGTATGTGAACTCAATACTTCTGTATGATGGTAGGATGACACAAAGAGTTGTTGGGCAGTGTGGATATTAGAATATTTGAATGAGGGGGAAGGGTTTTTTCCTCCTCAGATAAATCTTCAAAAGATGACAGATGCATGCATTTAATCTCCTAACCCAAGAAACCAACAGGAGAGAAATTGCGTAAGTAGACCTAGGCATTTTTCTGGGAGGGTGCTGTTCACCCTTCTGCATGTTCACTGTTATGTTTATTACCTCTGTGGTTGTGCGATATCTTTGTTGTTGTGCAGCAGCATCAATTATTACCATAATTTCTAATTTTTGTTGCTACTGTTCTTGTTTTGTTTTAAATGAAAACTGTTATGTATGAAAATGGCAACGGAACAGAAAATTTACTCTGTGTTTCATCTTGTGTATTTGTAAAAGAGTAGGGGAGGAATACACAGTGTTCATTCTTGACATTTCCCCTAGGTCTTTAGAAAATGGATGTTTACATCCCAGGGTTAGCCATTATCCATAAAGTAAGACAAGAAGACAGATTCTTGGCCTGTCATATCTTGGTCTGTATGCCTTCATCTAACGTACTGAAGTATATGTTGTATGTCTGGAGCAGGAGGAGAGATTCCGGATGTCATTTTGCAGTGTGGGCATCCTGTGAAACTTGTTGGGATGACTCCATTTCTTTTTTCTTGTGAGTTTTCACTTTTATTCCTGAAATATGTTCTGTTCTCTAAATTACCATAGGAGTTTTGCATAGAAATTATTTGTTAGACCACTGTTACCATGGAGAAGTGCTCAGGTAGAACTCACATTGAACTAGAATTGTCTACTGAGTAGGGAGTTTGTATACAGTAATTTTCAAGACATCAGGTTGAAACTGAAGTCACAGCCTGTTCTGTGGATGTCGAATTGCATAGCACTAACACTTCACATTCCCAAACCTGTAACAACTGCACTTGCTTTGGAAATATGCAGGCATGACTGCACATATTTTAACATTGCATATATGAGAATTTAGTCTGATGCTCCTCATTGCACATACGCATACATACGTATAGAGAGAGACAGACAGAGATATATACCTACCATGACAGATGTGATTCTCTACATCCACAGTCCTTATGTTTTATAAGGGAGGAAGAAAAAATAAGAAAAGAGAGAGATGATATCCTTTTGCAGTGCTCTATAGACAACAGAAAATACTAGAATTTCTTTAAACACTCTTTTCTCTACATGAATTACAAATCTGTGTCAACTCTAATATATTTCATACTTGGCTAGTCTTGTAGAGATTCTTTTCAGGCAGCAACTTAATGTGCTTTTGCAATCTGTTATGCTGCAATTACTAGTGCCTTATTATTTTATAAGACAGCTGTTTTAATTTTGGACATCAGATGCTACAAATGGAACTTTAATACAGATCCTCAGCTCCTAGGACTTGCAGACACCACCATCTAAATGTAGAAAAGCAGCTTAGAATGTTCTGTATCTATTTATAGCTTTTCTTTCTTCCAGTTCTCTAGTCTACATTGCCAGGGGAAAGAGAGATGTAATTTTTGCAAGGCAACTGGAGGCATGCCACTTGTATGTGATAGTGCATGTGGAGGGGTTATTCATTAACAAGTTCGTACACCAGTGAGAATCTTCATGTTTGTACTAACCAGTGTCTAGAAAGGAGAGAGTGGTGGTCATTTATTTTCCTTCTGTTATCATGCTACTTTGGAACAGAGTGAGTGCAGCCTTAGCTGGCCAGCCTTTTTCCTGTCACTGGAAACTCATACAAATGTAGACAGCTGTCCCGGGTCTTGCAGATGCAGCTTGGCTTAAATCATACCTGTTTTCTTCTTGACCCACAGCACATGCCTCAGGGCTATGTGCTCATTGACTGTGCTGAGAGAAGCAAGAGCATTCAGATATGCTGTTCTTGCCTCCTGCAAGGCAGAGTATCCGCTTTCAGTCTATTTCCCAGTTAAAGCAGCTTGGCTGTGTGGCTAGCATTTATCTCCAAAGTGCAGTGGAACTTTGAGAGTCGCTGGCTCGTATCAGTTTACTGACTTTTGAGGAGTCTGATACTTGCATAACTCCCCTCAAATATGTTCTTGATATATTATCGTATACTCTGCAATCAAACATCAAACAGCATTGCATTTCATCAAACAGCATTGCTCTGAATAAGAATGGTGTGAGAGGGAGGTAACTGCATAAATTTCTGAATTAGTCTGGTAGGCGAACACTAAATGGTGGGAAACCTGATGTGTTTACCTGTTTCTCTGCAGTTATAATATGCCTCAACAAAACTTCAGGAAAACAACCAACCCAAAAAGAAATAAAGGAATCACATTGTTTATGGTAAGCCACAAAGCAGGCTAGTTTGCAGTGGTCTTATGTTTGTATTAATTGCTTATCTTGCAAAAAAAACATGTTTCCTAATCAGTGAATATTGCATATTAAATTAGATTAAGTATTCATATGGATAAGATACATAAAAATATTATCATACACAGAGGCCCAGAGATATTGGAGTCTTGATCTCTGCAGCCCTGCTACTGGTTTTAATCTATACCTTCCTCTCTTGCAAAATGTTGACTTAAAACAGCTATAAAATTAATTCATTTTGCTGAGTAAATTGATATTAGGGAATAACTTGTTTGAATATACAAGTTTTCACTCCATTCTGTTTCTGTTCTCTATATTCAAGAAGATGCTTTTAAAAATATGTATTTATTTCATTCAAAATTATTTATTCAACTTATGCTTGATGTCTTTACATGCTGCACAAGAACAGATTTTGGGTGAGCATTCACTGTCTAAAATTCTGCATTTTAGCAATTAGTTCATAAAATTCACTATAAAGATGGCAAGGTTTTTGGTTCTCTTCCCTCACATAGTGAGCACTACTTTTTTTGTCTGGTGTCTAACAAAAGCATGGGATAAATATTGGTCTTCTGTGATTTGTTTCCAAACCTTTGCACATAATTCATTATTCTTCTGTATAATTTCATTGTTTGATAGCTTGAAATGTGTGCTTGAATGGACACAAACTGTAAATAACAGGCATACTAAATCTAATAAGATTTCAGTTAGTACAGATTTTATTCATCCCCTGCTAATTACAGATTGTCCAGGCTAAGAATTGTTTTTGGTGATTTGTTGCCTCAGTTATAGGTGTATTTGAAGGTGTGAACTAAGTAACACATAGAGCTGCTCTCAGATATGCTATTTTGAGAACAATCTGCATTCATTTTTTATTAGATGTGTAACTGGCTGCTCTTCTCCAATGAGCTGCTCATTTGAAATACTGTAATCATTAAGTAATCATAATCTCCTATTGAGATGAAGATAAATGTAAATACTGAAGCAATATGTCACACTTTAACTCCATTTCAATACTTTCCTTGTATTAGAACTACCAGTGGATATACTTGTTTATAATCTCCTATGGAAATTAAAATAAATGTAAATTGCTGAAGTACTCTATATGAGAAAAATGGCAGAATTTTTGCATGGTTAGGGAATTTGCATTGTTTGTGAACCATAGAAAACAATAGCTACTGGGCTATTCACTAGGAAACTACAAATACTTCATGGAAATTCAAGCCAAACACTCATGTTTAGACATTTCTCCCTGCATATTTCAGTTATGAACATTACTGTTACTTTTAAAAGGGGTTTCACTACACTGCCATTTTTGGTTTTCTTTATTAAACCACTTCTCTGTGTTCAGAGATATTTTTGGGATATTCCTCCAACAAAAATTATCAGAGTGAGAATGTTATGGATTTTAGAAATAACTATAATTTTGACAACTTGATGTGAATCAAAGTATACATCATGATTTGCGGGCACTGGCTGGATTATTTCAAAAACATGATTGACTCAGACTCATGGTATGGATTTAATAGAATGTTTAGTAGGCATTTCTAATCAGTCATCTTGCATAATACCATTTTTATAGAAGATTGCTTTAGGTTGCCATCTTGTGGTGCAGATTTTGTTTCTAAATAGGAGAAACTATCTTGCTGTTGACAGTAATGCTCTAAGCAAGGTTAAAAGAGATTAAAATCTTCTGAAGATATAATTCAGCCAAAAGAAATTAATCCACAAATGAAGATTCAAACCCAGTCTTCTAAAACTAATTACATGTATATCCCAATATTGTCACAGTTTATCCAGATCAATTTACATTTACAATTTATCTACTATAAACTGAGTGTTCTCTTTATTGTGACCATTTACTCATTCTTCAGAGTATCTGGTATTAATATTAGAAACTCTAAGAAAAGAACTATGAATTTTGACATTTAAATTTGCCCTGCTTACATTTGCATTTTGGTGTATATACAAAGATGCTTAATTTTTTATTTTATTTTATTATTATTTTTTTGAAAATTCAAGTCCTACATACTCTGAATAGTGGAACAAAGCCTTTTCTTAGATATACGTAGTATCTTGCTCCTGTCAATAGATTCCTTCTTTTACATGAATTTAGTCCCACAGACGTATTGGAATTGCCAGTTGCTGTAACAATAGCCTTTGAGCACGTCACAATCCAGTCCCACAGACTTGTCAGTTACTCAGCCAGTTTTGCCTACAGTCAAATGATGAAATGTGTAAGAATAACAAGATTTACTCTGCAAAATGAAATGACTGTTTCACAGTAGCTGAGGAGGCTGTAGGCACTGCTTCCCCAACAAACTGTAAAATCTTGGAAGTGTTCGTACAATATCATTTTTTTCCCTTAAAACAGTGTGCTGAGGAGACAAGAGGGCTAGATTATGTGACTAAACAACCTTAAACATAAACAAATTTCTTCTGGTAAATTTCTTTTTTAGTAAGCCAGACACGTGACTGTTAACATGGGACTTCACTATTGTTGCCGATTTTACTAGAGGGATGCTCAGACATCTCAGTAATGGTCTAGTTGCCAGCCTATAAGACAAGAAGTGAGACTGCAATGTTAGGTATGTCTGTGCCATATGGAGGAAAAAGCTGGCTAGAGAAAAGGATCAGCTTTGGCCTTCATGAAAGACAGCTTACTACTATAGAGTCATTCCCAAAAAATGGACATGTTGCTGTTCAAAGTGGGTTTTATTGAACATAAAGGGGAAAAGAAAAAAAGCTTTTCACCTGAAAAGGGGGCTCCCCGAAGACACATATAAGATAAGAGAATTTTAGCTAGAAAAGTCTGTCCTTTCATCCTCATTCCAGGCTTCCTTTGCAAGAGCCCATACTGTGTGCCTAGCTTGAGTAAGCTCTGATAGGGGCTATAAGTGCATTACACCTTCTAGGAGCTACACTCTATGAAAGCACACATGATAAAGAATGTGCTTTGCTAGGAATTAAATGTGAAACTATCAATGCCATTACGGAGAAGGGAAGAAATTACAGGAATGACTAGTGATGTCCACTATGAAACAGGGCCAATTGGAGGAGGTTTCAGCTAACTCTTTTCTGGCAACCCACAACGAATTCTGTGCAGCTGGGACCTGATAGGTCTAGGGACCTATCATTAAGACAGATGGGGACAGAGTCAGGGAGCAGCTGCTGTGCTCAGCCTGCTATCCCCCAAGCACTGTCAGGTTTAAGAATGGAAATCCTTGTGGTAGCTAATGCTGTTGAGGCATATGGTTTTAACCTTTCCCTGAGAAGGAAAATAGAGGCAACAGTATTAGCCTGTGGATATGGAAAGGGATTTTAGACAGCTCTGCAGCCTACAGGAAGACCAGATGGATAGCACACTCAGTGCTATCAGAATTAACAGTTTCAATGTTTTCTGATTTTGTTGGTGTTGTTCTAATAGTTGTTTGACTTGAAAGACAGAGAAACCAGTGTTCTCACTTAGTTAGATGTCACAGAGCTTGAAGCAATCCATTGTGGTAAACCTGTTCCTATATTCTGTTAGTATTGTCTTCATGATTTATCAGTTGAACTCTCTTACGATTGGTGTCACAAACTATATTAGTTGCCCTGTAGCTCAGGAAGTATCCAACCATGGGAAATCCGTAAGAATTTATCCATATTTTATCCTGCCAATACAGAAAGTCTAGAAATTAACAGAAACTCACAGTAGCTGATTTAGGCTGTCCACACTATCAGAAAGAAATTTTCAAGTTTATTTTTCTACATGTTTCCCATGAGTTAAGTGTTCAATTCTGGGCAGTTTCTTCCCTCATTCCTCCTTGTCTGTTCTCACATAGAAAGCCCCTCCAAATACCTATGCATCCATTTTTTCAGTAATTTTTCTCTGAGATTCATAAAAGGAAGATCTACACATTAACGGTGATGGGCATATAAGTATGCTGTAAGTGATGGGCATATAAGCATGCTGTTTCTGTCCATCATTCTACTACAGGGACTGCTCTGAAAGTAATGCCTCAACAAAGTCAAAGATGGATGATGGTAGTATGGCAGTATTGGCTGAACCTTCCCACCAACATTCCATTACATTTCATTGCCGTGTGACAGATGGCAGCAGAGGAGCAGTCTGACAAAACGGTATCTGACATGAAAATGCCTATGAAGTAAAAATGTGTAATTGAAATCCTCCATCCAGAAAAAAACAGTATCCACTGACATTCATCGAAGCTTGCTAAACATTCATGGAGACCAAAAAGTGAGGCAGTGGGTGGTGAGTTTCAGCAGTGGTGACAGTGATATGAAAGACAAGACACATTCCAGACAGCCATGCACAGCTGTCACACTGTGAAATGAAGAGTGTCTTGATCAGTTTACCCACATGAATTGGCAGTTATGACCAGGGAACTGTGTATGGAGCTGAATATTGTCTTCAATGTGTTGGAAACAATGGTGACCATGTTGGAATATTGCAAAGTTTGTGCCAGATGGGTCCCACGAATGCTCACACAAGAACAGAATGAATACTTTAAGCAAGTTTGTCAGGACTTATTGAACAAGTGTGAGGCTGGATCATATGGATTGCATCATCACCTGTGACGAGCTGTGGTGTCACCACTACATGCCAGAGTCAAAATAGTAGTCCATGGAGTGGTGACATGTGAATTCCCAGCTGAAGAAAAAGATCAAGACACAGCTCTCAGCACATTAAACGATGCGTGCTGTCTTTTGGGATAGGAAAGTTGGGGACCTCCTGGATTTCCTGAAACCCAGACAAATCATCAATTCTTACAGCTGCATCACAACTTTGACTCAGCTGAAGGCTCAAACTTCCTGAGTCAGGCCAGAAGACAAAATCTCTTGCAACACAATAGAAAATTGGGAAGGGTGGAATCTTATGAGGTTTAACAAGAACAAATGAGTGTAGAGTCTTACGCCTGGGAAGAATAACCGCATGTGTCTGTCCATACTAGGAGATGACCTGTTGGAGATGGACACTTCAGAGAAGGACCTGCTGAACAACACATTGGCCATGAGCCAGCAGTGTGTCCTTGTGGCTGAGAAGGCCAATGGCATCCTGGGGTGCATTACAAAAAGAGTGGTCAGCAGGTTGAAGGAGGTGATCCTTCCCCTCTATTCTGCCCCGATGAGGCCAATATTTAGAATACTGTGGCCAGTTCTGGGATCACCAGTTCAAGAAAGACAGAGATCTCCTAGGAGGAGTCCAATGGAGGGCTACAAAGATGATAAAGGTCCTGGAGCATCTTCTGTATGAGGAAAGGCTGAGAAATCTGTGTCTTTTCAGACAGGGGGAAGAAATACCGAGAGGGGATTTGATAAATGTTTATAAACATCTAAAGGGAGGTGAGAGGCAAATGGATGAGGCCAGATTCTTCTCAGTGGTGTGTAGCAATAGGTCAAAGAGTAATGGCCCAAAATTTGAACCTAGGAAGTTCCATACCAACATGTGGAAGAACTTCTTTATGTTAAGGGTGATGGAGCAGTGGAATAGGTTGCCCAGAGAGGTTGTGGAGTCTCCTTCTATGGAGATATTCAAGACCCATCTGGAAGGCTATCTGTGAGACCTATTGTAGGGTACCTTCTCTGGCAGGACGTTTGGACTCAATGATCTCTTGAGGTCTCTTCCAATTTCCAAAATTCTGTGTTTCTGTGATAACATTAGGAGCCATACCAGTTTGAAGACCATGAAATATATTGCTTTGACTGGACTGTCCTACCACACTCATTGTATAGCAAGGTTTTGGCACCTTCTGACTTCCATCTATTTTGACCAGTGAAAGATGGGTAACATTTTTCCTGGCAATTACATCATCATAGCAGCTGTGAAACTGTGGGTCACCTCCAATGTTGCAGATTTTTTGAGCAGGTCACAGAAGCTTTTGTTCATTGCTGGCAAAAATGCACAGCTAATTGTAATGACTATGCTGAAAAATTGTAACTTGTAGCTGAGAATGTGCTCTATCTATTACTATAATAGTAATGCTACTTTGCTCTTTATATCTCCTGTAGTTTCCATGGGAATAAGTAGGAGGCATTAATTTCAGAGCAACCTACATACTTTCTGTAAGGTAAGACTTACTGAATTTCACTGTGGAAGGTTGTGCCTCAACATGAGATTTGAGTAAAACAACAGAATAAAATAATTTGTTCTCTGACTTCTATTCTAACTAACTTATTTATTCTTCTTCACTTCTTGTTAACCTAATTTTGTGCTCTTACTGTATGGCAAAATGAAAAGATAGATATTCTGTGTCAGTCTGTGTTGAGTCTCTTTCTCTGTTATGAGAAAGACTTTACTGCACTTGTCTCCAAGTATCACAGAATCACAGAATCACAGAATCACAGAATCACTAAGGTTGGAAAGGACCTATAAGATCATCTAGTCCAACCATCCACCTATCACCAATGGTTCTTGCTAAACCATATCCCTCATCACAGCATCCAAACGTTCCTTGAACACCTCCAGGGTCGGTGACTCCACCACCTCCCTGGGCAGCCCATTCCAGTGCCTGACCACTCTTTCAGAG
>JACDJE010000683.1:98506-117209 GCA_016647715.1 Pavo muticus | reverse complement strand
AAAAAAAACACCTAATATACACAGATGCATATTACCTATAGCAGTGGTTAGTTCTCTCATTGCATTTTGGAATTAGTTCAAAGCAGTGGGGTTGATGATCAGTCTCCTACGAAATGTGCTACAGGGTCTTAACGACTCCATTGAGCCAGAAGCCTGGAGAACCTGCTATATAAAACATGGTATGTTGGTTCCTAGGACCACAACAACACAGTAATAGCTTTTTAGGAGGAGTGATTCTTTCTGACTTAGCAATGCTACATCTTTTGTCACTTTACTCCCATTGACTGCAGGCCCAGTATTACCTTAATAACAACGAAAAGTGGCTTAGTGTAATATGTATTTGGCAATGCTTTTGTTTAGTAACTAAATATTTGCAGAGTAAGGGTGTGCATTATTTGTGTTTTGTTTTTTAATTTTCTGCTCAACATGATCTTTTCGGCAAACAAACCATAAGTGAAAGAGGAAATGCTAAAGAATGCAGCAGATGTTCACCTGGCTGCACAAAAATAAAGTATCTGTCTGTAAAGTCTTGTTGACGTAATTATGATACAGACAACTAAATGATAATAATGTATACACATTCTTGAAGAGCACATTAAAACCAATACAAGATGTTTAACCTGAATGTTAATAATGAGACTTTATTCTGTACTACAGGTACCAACCTCTAGCAGAAAACTGTGACCTCATTTTGTGCAACCTCCAATAGGAACTGTAAAAAACTCCTTAAAAACATTCAGCTACAAAATTCAATTACAAAAATGAAGTTACAAAAACTTAACTTTACAAAATTTTCTTATTTGCCCTTCCTTATGGGAAGTTTTTTTTCTTTTTCCATTTGTTTCTCACACTCTGCTGCTTTAATTCTAACTGCTTTCTGTACTTATATTGCCTTCTTTTTCATATTGCATGCTTTGAGATAGTTCTCCCTCACTAATTAAAATAACTGCCTCTGTTAAAATATTACTACTTTAACAAAAATGAATTATTTGCTGATTATAATAAATCATTATACTACCAGACCACAAGGAAGTATAACTTCCTAAAGTCTAAAATAAAAGTAGTAGCAGTAGAGCTTAAACTCCTTCTTGAGTACCTCTGTTACAGTAAGCCTTCCCCTCTACCCAGTCCGACAGTGCAAAACAAATGCCACTGGGACTCGGCAAGCCTGTAAATTCTGGGCTTTGCTATCTATGATAAAGGTGAATAGCCACAGTGAATTAATGAGGGAAGCTGCAGTGAATACAAATACGATTGTACAGTATGGGACATAAGAAAGAATATTACAACGTAGTTTCTGGATTATAAAGTAAAATATAGAAGAGGGAAATCAGTCAATTTTTAGGGCTGTTCTCCTGTTGCAAAATGAAGGAAGTCAGTAGCATCTTATGATGGGAATTATGTTTGCCAAGGCAAGACTGAACCTAGGTCCTTGAAATCAAGAGATGAAATAAGAAATTCCTCTATTTGAATGATAATTTTTGAGTCTCTGTATTCCTGAGTTGTGTCAAGAATATCCATTACCTGCAGTATTTCATAACTACCACTGTGTTGATCCAATCATGGGTTAAAAATAAGAAATCCTATGTGGTGGTTATAGCAGTGAAGTTATTGCACAGAAGATCTCCTTTTTTGTTTCTTCTTAGCGTAATGATACACTCAACCACAACTCTTGAAATTGCTTAAGTCCTTTATAATTCTTTAACTGAATGGTCTCCAACTTTCACTGAGTCTTTTGAGTAAAGCCTCTCACGTTCTTGCCACCAACTGAGTAGCACAAAGGACAAAGGGAAGTTAGTGGTCTCAGCAGGATATTAAATGAAGAGTTCTATTCACAAAACTGAAAAAAATGAATCTAAAAAAATAAATGACATCTGAAAAAATGAAAACAGTGCATTACAGTTTTCTTTCTGGCAACATTAAAATACTGCTACTCCTCTAGCAGTCTTCACTGTGACTTATCTAGTAGAAACTTAATTTTCAATAGGAAAAGCCAATGAAAAGAGAAAAGAGAGACATCATAAGAGAAGATACGGGGAAAAAAGATGGAATGTCATCAGACTAAAACAGAACAGATTTGGGTAATACTTCAGGAAGAAATTTTTTACTCACAGTAAAACACTCAGTGGTGAGGCAGTGGCACAGGCTGCCCAGAGAGGCTATGGATGCCCCATCCTTGGAGCTGTTCAGAGCCAGGTTAGATAGGTTCCTGGTCAGCCCGATCTTATGGGCGGAAACCCTGCCCATGGCAGAGGGGTTGCAACTAGATGGTCCTTAAGGTCCCCTCCAACCTAAGCTACCCCATGATTCCATGAGTCTATGAAATGCTGAGAAACAATTCCATTCTTCCAGTGACGTATTTCAGTCTGTGATGTGTGAGTTTGCTGACTCTGGTTCTGTATCATTGACGTAAAAATGTCCAATGTACATTTTATCTAACTGTATTATTTAAAAGTTTTGTAATTGAAACTGAAGAAAGAATAAGCAAAAACATCTGCTTGGAAGTTTTCAGGGCACATTGTGGGCCACATGTTCTCTGGAACCCAAAAATAGCAGAGTATTTCTGGATCAGGAAGGACAGAACCTCACCAGACAGGACCCTCTCATCCCCAAAGGGACATTCTGAGGCTGGCAAAGTCCTGCCTTGCCCTCCCTTATCCAAACATGAAACTACAAACAATATAATACTCTGTAGCCCATTGAAATAATGAAAGAGAAAAATCTTTGTCCCTTCTGTTTGCTTATCTTGATCTAATGGCTCTCTTCCTTTGTCTGAATTTCTTTGTTCAAACAGAGACAGAGAAAATGTCAGACTTTGGTCACTACATTCTCGTTAATGGTTAGAGACCTAGGGACAGTTCACTTTGCATAAGATGGATGTTTAACACTTACTAATCTTTAAATTGCAGTAATGCAGCTGGAAACTACTCAGAAGATAAATGAATATGGCAGTTAATTAAAGATACATAACTTCCTCTTCATGCAGCATTGTTCTTTTAGGAAAGAATCAAGGTGAGACAGGACAGCCTGAACAAGTATAAGGAAATAACTTTGAAAAATAGAGAAGTACAAACCCTGAGTAACATAAATCATAGAATCATATCACACATATCATAGACTGGCTTAAGCAATACCTTAATGAACATCCAGTGCAAATCCTTCTCCCATAGGCAGGGTTGCCACCCACTAGACCAGCCTGCCCAGGGCCTTGAACACCAACCTGGCCTTGAAGGCCTCCAGTAATGAGGCATCCACCATTTCTTTAGACAACCTATTCCAGTGCCTCAGCACCTTCTGGTTAAATAATTTCTTCATAATATCTAATTTACATCTCCCCTCATTTACTTCAAAATCATTCCCTCTTGTTCTATAACTAACAGACAGTGTAAAAAGTCACTCTTTATCTTTTTATAAGTTCCTTTTCAGTACTGAAAGGTTACAGTGAGGTCTTCTTGGAACGTATTATTCTCCAGGCTGAAGAAGACAAGCTCCCTCAAATTTCCTTCACTGGAGAGGTGCTCCAGCACTTTAATCATCCTCATAGACACCTTCTGAACCCTCTCCAACAGATCCACGTCCCTCCTGTATTGGGGGCCCCAGGCCTGGATGCAGTACTATGGAGTAGGCCTCGCGAAGGCAGAGTAGACGGGGACAATCACCTCCCTCTTCCTGCTGGCCATCCCTCTTTTAATGCAGCCCAGGACTCAGCTGGCCTTCTGGGCTGCAAGCGCACACTGCTGGCTCATGTCCAGCTTTTTGTACACCAGAATCCCCAAGTCCTTTTCCACAGGGCTGTTCTCACTGAGCTCCTCTCACAGTTTGTACTTGTTTTTGGAATTACCCTGACCCATGTACAACACCTTGCACTTTGAAATGTTGAACCTCACTCAATTCATGTAGACTCCCTTTTCAAGCTTGTCCAGGTCCCTTTGGATGGCATTGTTTCCTTCTATTGTATCAGCTGCAACATTCAAATTAGAGTCATACACAAATTTGCTGAGGATGCAGTTGATCCCACTGTCTAGATCATCAGTAAAGAAGTTGAAAATCACTGGTTCCAAGACAGACTGTTGAGGAACACTACTTCTCAGTGGTCTCCGCTTGGACATAATGTTGTTGACCGCAGAGGAAATAAAAAACACCAAGTACTCTCACCGAGGTAGTGCACTGAAGGAATATAAGTAAGGTCATGATTAAGAGGCAGATATTGTGTTGTTCTATGTATCTCAGCTTTAGAATGTGGAAAGGGAACAGAAAAAGATCAATAACAACAAAACTAGGAGACAATCTTGCAAACCCTTTGAGTAGAAAAATCTTTTGAAAATGAAATGAAGTTACAGAAGACTAATGGAAATTGTACTGTACTAAGCAGATCCTATATAAATTTTTCCAGTGAATTAAAAAAGAACAAAACTATGCACATAGCATTCCAGCATAGACGTAGTATTTTAGATTTGTTCTTTCACTCCTTCCTCCGTGCCCTTTCCTCTCTTTCAAAAGAGCAAAATCAAGCCCTTGGTGAGTAATGATTTTGACAGACTGCCTCATATGCCAGCATCTAAGAAACAAAAAAGTCAAAGAAGAAAAAGGCAATTTATTGGAAATCGTTCTTACCCACTTAGGAGTAAAATATCATTGTTTTTCTAGATCCTGCTGTAGTTTCTGCCAGGCAGAACTACATGCATATTACCTCTGTCATGGAAAAATACTCTGAATACAGTCATCCAATTAAATAAATTACCTATTAGTCACTTGGGTGTCAGGAAATGCAGGCAAGCTCAATAAAGTCATGTTATGCAAAAAGATATGTCAGCTAAAGATATAGATCCTAGCACCTTCTCCTTTCCCTTTGCTTATAGAATTCTTCAGATCCAAATGCAGCTGTGGGAGAAAAAGGTTTTCATCTATATTTCCAGATTTTATGCTGACCTAAGTACACAGTTTGTCTTAAGTTGTTGTGACCTTTTGAGATGTTAAAAGACTGGAAAGCAACCACCATCTCTGTTCCCCTCTGTTCTGGAGATGCTGCAAGGCAATGGTTTCCAGCAGAAGGAACAGCTGGGTGTGCTGGTTTAGATGCACTCTCGAGCTACATAGCACATAGTGGAAGAGGAGCAACTGTGAATTCTTTACTTCTTTGTGTCATCATGATCAATCAAGCCGAAGTGTTGGGTTTTTTACTTTTTCTTTTTTGTTGTTGTCACTGTTTTGTTTTCTTTATACTGTTCTTGTTTTTTTATTTGTTTGTTTTTGTGGAGGAGAGGAAGAGAAAAGAGTGGCTCATTCTTACAGAATATCATTTTCAAGATAAACAAACCGTACTGCAGAAGAGAATAATAATAGGCCAAACTGATTATTGTTTGTTTCTAAAATAGATACAAACAATTATTGCTTCTAGGATAGAAAAATATTTGAGTATGCTAACTTTTCCACCTGATTTTTCTTCATGTCACTTTTCAGTTACATGATAAGACATTCTGCCAAAATTACTCTTCCTTCTGGGCTTAGCTTTACTCTTTGAAGGAAAAGAAACAACTGAGAAAGTTGTCACATCTCTGTGTGTTTTGTTGTCAACAGAACTTCCACCAGATACATGTGCAAATCAGTCAGTACTAAAACCGATCTATGTGTGGGAGGGGAAATGCACTACTCATTTGGTTATGGGTTTTTATTTACTGAAGTTATTTTTAAAATGCAGAGTATTTAAAGTACAATCAAAAAGCTCCCATTTTCTCTCTCTCTCTCTTTTTTTTTTTTCTTTTTTTTTCTTTTTTCCCCCTGTTTTTCCACTGTCACATTCTGAATGAAATACCTTAAGGCAATGAGAACATCATACTCAGTGTTGCTCAGTGCTTGTGTCTCAGCTGCTGCTGAAGACACAGTCAGAAGTCAACACAAGTGACTAAGTGCTTTCCAGGATCAACAGTAAATGCTGCAGCACACCTCCTTTTGCAGAGGAGCTTAAAGACAAATGAGAAAAAGAATCCTCCTTGCAAGTGGGAGAATTTCCAGTCCTCTGCAGAATCTCAGGCAGGAAATAATCAAAGAAAGCTGCTATTTGATTGTTGCATGATGCTCAGAAGAGCCCACCTCCAGAGACATCATCTTCTTTATAGAGACAGAACTTTAACCAAAAAGGAGAACTAAATACATTGATTTTGACTAAAATTTATTCTTGAAGTAGCTGTTCACTACATTTATTTGTTTATAAATTAATAATGTCAGCTGTCTCTAAAGCTATTTAGTGGTACATATTAACAAGAAAAAGCAATAAGAAATTAATGGAATACAGTGTACTCCTTATTTATTAATAAGTAAGCCACATTTCTTGCTACAAATTCCATGAAAGGTCTGCAAAACATACAACATGCGTCGTGCCCACAGCCTGGCAAATACTAGCTCTGCTGAACTGTCAGGATAGATCAATAAATGAGGAAGAACCTGCTTCACGACTAGATTTTACAAAATCCCTGGTCAGATCTACAAATGGTGGGCTGCTGATGTGTTGCATATAAAGCTCACTTAAGGCCGATCCCACAGCCAGCTTATTACCTCTCTGGCTCACGTTTTGAAGAAAGTTGTCTTGGGTCTGTAATTACTGCTACACACACTTACCTTTGCTAAGGTTGGAGGCCTCCGTAAGGATTGTCCTAGGCACAGTGCAAGACATGAGTATCACTGTAACAAGGAGGAACAGCTGCGTTTTACCCTTTGGGATAGGTATACACAGGCAGAAGCAGACTGAAGGCCACAAGCTAGAATGTTGAAACTGTGACAGAACTCTGCTCCAGTACAACCCAGAAACACGGTCAAGCTGCTTTCATGCTCATGCCAACCTGTTGTGGGCTGCTTATAAGAGATGGGTACTCTAGTCTTTTGACACAACAGCTTCTTGGGATTCAGTTCAAGTAGCATTAATAGACTAAAAAATTCCCAGAGAAGGAATGAAAATAGTCATTTCAATTTCCTGTAACAACCAGCATCTCACTTCTCCATCTCTGTAAAGATAGGAATTTGGGAAGATAGGTCAGCAAGGGAAGGATCATGCATTTGATGGAGTATCACTGCACCTCCTGCAGATCTGGAGTTGGATGTTCAGCTAATTTAAAGTATCACAGACTTCTTGGCTTGTATCTCTTTACTCATCTCTTCCAAGTTCTGCACACTGATGGCAACGTTAACAATGAAAAAGGAGCATCCCCATGAAGCCGTCCCATTCCTCCAGTTCCACCTCCATCTGTGGTTGCCAAAGCATGCCAGGATAAATGGGAAAAAATTAATTGCTGATCTAACAAAGTGATCCTCAGATACTCCAAGCATTTCTGGAGGCCACTGGATTTCAGGCTCAGCTAAAATAAGGCTGGAATTCAGCTGTGATGGCTGATAGTTCCAGACAAATTAAAGTATTGAGGAACAGGGAAACAGTGAAAGCTGTAACTAGTAGTCCTAATTTCGATCATTTTTGATTAGACTACAAGCAGGATGTTTCCGAACTTCAAATTTACATCTGTTCATTGAACAATGCTAAGCTCAGCTATAAGAGTCTGGGAATCCATCTTCATGAAAGTGCTTTCTTGATGGGTTAGCTAGCTGCCAAGCCTATCTTCTCCCTCCAGAACAGAAGTTATTCCTGAGATTGGAAGCCATTAGTTTTTGGATCTCAAAGCAGCTTCATATGGATCTTGAAACTGTAGCTGAGAGTTTATGGGTTACATTTTCCCTTATTTACGCAGCAAACTGTAGTCATGCTTCATTTCCAATCTAACACATTTTGCTTTTGATGCATACGAAGGGAAAAAGGAAGCTTTATCTAATGCCAAAAGCTTTAGTACAGGTACATGTTACTGTGTCTTCATATATTTTATTATCACTGAAAAGGAGTAAGATCTTCAAGATCAGTTGCATGGAAGGAACATTGAGGAAAGAAAAAAAAAATCTGGTCATACCACAGTACGAACTTTGGTATGCCAGTCTGAAAAATCATTTGAATAGTATCAGACCAAGAATTGATATTTAGTATTGTCAGTCTCAGTTTATGCTGAGAGTAATAGAATTTCTACAAAATTAAAGAGATTTCTTAATTACAAAATAAAGCTATTAATTTGCAAGCACCTTTCATGTTCGATATACCAGACAGGTGAAAAAGCTTAGTGTACCATGAACACTGAAAGACACAAGAAATTCACTGCAGCACAAAAGAATTAGTAAAACATAGATGTTAGCTAGTCCTCGTGACTGAACTTTACATCTTCACTACATTGTGGATTTTGCGTACACTCAGTTTGAACTGGTTTTTGACCTTGTTTGACTTTCTGAACTTGGATGTGTTGTGTATGTATCATACCAAATTTGGCTCAACACGATCTATTCAGAGACTTAGTAATTATACACTAGGCCAACAGGGGGAGTGAGCGTATATTGTCCTTTCTAGGACAATACGTAGCAGGGAACTATCCTCCTTTTCATTAGGAGAAAGTTTTTGGGATACAAAATGTTTTTTTTTTATATTTTAAGGATCAATTCCAAAATCTTTTTGCGTAATAAGATATCACCGGAGATTTCGGTGATGCACACTGAAAGTGCACCACCAAGCAGAAGTGCAAAACTTTTATTCACTCTGGACAAATAAGAGCTAATACTTCTGATACAAAACTTTTTTACAGTGTAGCAGAAGTTTCAACATTATTATTTATCTTTCTGAAATGAAATATATGTTTGTTAATTTTTCTGAAATCCACACAGTCACTTTTGTATGTGGAAGGACTACATGATTAGCATGTAAAATCTTTATCTAAGCTTTTTACAATACTGAATGATATCATTTTATTTTGATGACTGTTTGCCCCCATAGGAACAAGGCTCCTAGAGTACTTGCTTCAAAGTAAATTCAGAACACACATTAAACTTCAACAAAATATTTCTTTATTTAAAAGCTTACTCTTAACTTGATAGTGCACCATACTGAGATGACACACAGACAAGGCTGTTTAAATGCAAAGCATATAAGTATTTCACCATAAAGATCAGACCTGAATCAGACATTAATTTTCTTCAGAACAAATTTCACAGAACCTTTCCAGGCAGTGGATTCAAAAGATCAGATAGCCTGTAACATTACTAAATGTGTTTCCACTATAAGACAATCCTTATCTACTTTTGCAAACAGGAGGAGAATGTGTGACAGGATGGGGGCAGTACCTTTTCTATTTGAGGAAATGCAGCTACTTACCATCACCACTGTTCTTGCAGTGTGGATGTTGTACTGGCAAGATTCCATCTCATGCATGGGGTGGGAGTCAGGAGTTAATTAAGCTTTTGAATTTGAAATTATACAAGCATGTGCTGGACTGTTTGCTCACCCTCATGAGGAGGGGGAAAAATCAAACAACTGAAACCAGACCTCCTATCATCTGCTGCTTGAAATGAGATACTGGCAAAAATTACCTACAGTGAATTATAAATAAATCACATAGGAATTCATTCTGCTTTCTGAGTCAACACCTTTGTTTTTATAAATATAGTTTGAAAGTACATACTCTTTTTTATCAATAGCACAAAATCACAAACATAAGTAATACTTCACATTTGTGTATTTTCAGAAATATGGTCTCATAATTAGGAGTATTTCTTCTAACCCAAGATGTTAAATCTCAACTTTCTGTGGTGTTGAAATGTCCTTTTGAGGTAATCTAGTCTAGATACTCTTTCAAAGGAGTATTTTAAAAAATATAAGGACCAAAATCTGGTTAATTGGTATGTGAGCAGGCAGTCTAAACAGCCTTGGAGAAGCTAACTTCTCCAACCATGAAAATAAGCATTTTTGTGAAAGTAAATCTTTGGAGTGTATGTTGGCCCATGTGAATTGATCACATGCAGGTCTGTCACCATTGGCTCTATAGAGGCAAATGAGTTGTTCAAAGAACATGTATACTTGGCTTCAGTGAAAGTTTGGAAATTTCATTGCTTTCATTTCAGTGGTAAGGTGTGCAACAGTACTGGCTCTTGTGAGCACATGCAATATAGCCTATCGCTAAAGAAGTGAAATTAACCTCATTTCAGGAGCCTGATTACTTCATAAGGAGACAAATTACAAACTCTTTCTGTATTCCATGGAGGGAGAAGAGGATGTTTTCCCATTCATTTAAATGTACTTTTCCACATTAAAAATACAGGCCCTCTAGCATCACTTTTCTCTCCTTGTTCATCTCAAGTTGATTTGTCCTCACCCATTTTTTAATTACTTTTCTCTTGTAAGTTAAAACATTAAATGAGATGCTCATAAGGCACATTTTCCTTGGCCATAATTTGAACATAATTATTGAAGCTGTTATCTTCAAAATGTCATGTAATGTTTTAAGCAGGCACTTTTTATGTACGTAACATAATTATTCTTTCTTGTAAGCAAATAAGAAGTCACAACCTGTCAAATTTGCTTTAAAATACCAATGACAAACTATTTGCAGATTATTATAAATCTTTATGCAACCCCTTACCAGTCAGTTAGGATTCGTTTCATTTGCCTATGACGGTAAGCAGACGGAAGGAAGCCTGCTTTTCTATGTTTGTCAAACATTCTTAGCATTATCCAGGCTTNTTTGACATTTTTTTGACATGTTTATTACTGTTGTTTTACAGGTACATCAACTCAGTTAAGAAAGTTGGTTAGGGTACAATTTGTGTCTACAGTTTTCTTCAGGTTCAATACATTTTAACTTTTTCATACTCTTCTGCTTTTATAACTATATTATAATAGCAATGTTAACGCTTCTGTTATAAACTCAGTTTATTCAGGGTTTATATCAGCTGTAAAAACATCTCCTGCACTGAGAATTCACATATAAGTTCTCATGTGCTCTTCAGAAACAGGAGATTCAGTATGCGTTTGTCTGTCTCTTCTTACATGCAGCAAAGGTGAGAAATACAGGTAAATGGTGACATTTCTGTTTTAATGTTTTATACAACTCTTCCAAGAGTTTAGAAGAGTGTTTTCCAGACAAATCAAATCCACATGAATTTCTCTCTCCATTTCTTGGGAAATCTATTATCACCATGTTTTTTCCTTTGTTTGTTTTTTTTTTACCCTCATATTTGCTGAGGATCTGAGATAAAATTGGAAAAGGACATACATGGTTAAATCACGAATGCTGATTGATGTGGACTCTGCTACCTTCTGTCTGAAAAGGGCAGATAACATAGCGTTCTCTCATTCCAACTGAATGATCACTGTGTTATTAAATAGGAGAAGTTTGGTACTATTATTTTCTCGGGAGGCACTTGAGTCATAATCTTATACTCAGTGGATGATTCTATCTCAAGTAGGTGTAGCCCTGTGTGAAGCTTCTAAACTTAGGAGAGAAGTGATTTGCACACATATGCTTTACTTAGTCTCATTAAAAGGAAATAGTAAAGGCTTGTTTTTCTATGTATAGAGTATTTTTCACAGTCTGAATGTGCTTTTTATGCACTGCACTGGGTCCTTGGCACCTTTCCTTGAGTTTTCGATTTCATTCTTTGAGCTAGTCTTGGAGCTCATCTAAAAATGAGTGCTTCAGGCTTTAAAAGTTCAACATATAAATCCTGCATTGAAACTAAACAGAGGAGCTAAGTGCCCTGTTGGCCTCTTTGAATGTAGGCCAGACATTTTCACAAAGATAAAGTCTGCATGACAGGACAGTACATCTTGAAACTTTCTACATTCTAAGAAAGCCACTTCTCTTTAATTTTTCCTTGACTGTGTGTTTGTATTGCTCTGTGAAAGATTCTGTGAAAGATTTTGTGTCATGCTCTTTATGAGTCAGGAGCCCAAGTCAAGTTTCCTTAAAACACAGTAGTGCATGTATGACTATGAGAGGAGAATAAATAAGGTCAGAAGGAAATATCTGGCTGTGAACCTAATCTGTTACCTTGGGTCAAAGAGTCTGTATAATTTTGAACCCTGAACAGAAGAGAATGTAATTTTTTTGCTCCACAAGCAGTCATTTTCAGGCAGAAATATTTGGAAGAATGCGGCATGTCCAGTATACCACTGCTCTCTGTCATTGCCAGCCAATGGAGAAACCACTTGCTCCAGGGAAAGCATGGAACAACCATGGGACACTTCAGTGAGAGGGACAAAGGGAGGCTGGGTGGTTAGGCAACCTAACAGCTGAGATGACTGATGGTGTCAGTAGAGAGCATTTAGAGTCTTTGAATCACACACTGCAAATATAAAGACAAACCAAAGAATCAAAATTTTGACATCAATTTAATTTACCCTCAGGAAAAAGTATACCATATTTCCCTTGTATCTGTACATATACACGTGTAGTAGCGTGTATTAATGCATAAATTTATGTATGTTTCTTTACAAAAGACTCACAGTAAAGAACTCCATAAAGTGTTAAGAATGTAACATTTAGCCTCATGGGTTAAAAAGACAGAACTGAAATCACAATTATGTACATAAATACACTGAGGTAAAGAGAGAGAAATCTTTCAATTTTCCTAGCAGATGGTAGAAAGTACTTAGAGATGATAACTCTTCCTAGATGTGCTAGCATATGCTGCAGAATTGCCCATACAGAAAAGACTCACTCATTGCAAATCTCCCAGGAGCTATTACAAACAAAGCACATCAATTAACATTTGCTTATTATGTGACTGTGTGTATGTGGCAATTTTCTATTTTCCTTTCATACATTAGGGCCACAATTTAGTCTGGATGACAGATATGCCAGATGAAAGTATCAGCACTTCAAGTTCTGCTCTTTTCCTTTTTATTTTAAATAGGCATACTTATCTCCTCTCTCTCTCTCTCTCTCTTTTTCTGACTTTTTCCTCTCTCTGATATTTAGTAGCAATCCAAATGTTTGAGCCTTACTGCTAAGCCTGTGTCTGTACCCATGTTGCCAGCAGGATCTCAGAGTAGGTGAGAAAGTGAGAGCCATGCAGGCAGCTGCCTGGCCCATTTCATTTCAACTCATAGAACCCCGCTACATGTCAGACTTACAAGTATTTTCTGCCATTACAGCAGCAACTTACAGGCATGTATGCAGTTGAGACTTGCATCTGCAAGGAGAGATATGTTTTAGGTAAGGCAAAAACTAGATCAAAGGTGATTAGTATCTCCCAAAAGGCTAGAGACAACATATATATAAGTACAACAGAAACTGTGCATATGGATTTATAGAAACAGGCTTCATGTGAACACAGTAAAGGAAGGGATGACCGAAGTCATCTTCTCCCCACAGCCATGGGCAGCAGTGCTAGGAGATTTAGGGAATGCAGACAGTACACTAAGAGTCAGTAATTTCAGCTCTTTCATCTTCTGTGAACACACTAAAAGATTCAAAGAAGCCCACAGGACATCTGGTCTGTGAACATGTTGGTGGTATTCAGTGAGCCCTCATGGACCAGCAGACTGTGTTTGGTACTACAGGAGTAAAGTTACAAAGGAAGTAATGTACAGATGTTTCTTGAAAAATTGTAACCATGTGGTAAGTTTCATATCTGTGGGGGATTGTTATTTCAGTGAAGAATGGATAGGACATTGCCATAGCAAAGCTTTTGGTTTCATTTCCTTTCTGGACATGTTCCCTTAGTTGCAGTAGACATTCCTAGCCCTGGTGCATACAGAACACTGCACATCCTTTTGGGACTCCACTTGCACTGTTACCTCAGTCTCTCCTTCAGGGAAAAAAAAATCAGTGAAAGATTGCATCAAGCTCAATACTTCAGCATCCAAATTTGTTTCTGGGCACTGCGTCTGAACAACATAAAGTGCGTACTACCATTTTTGAAATTTTCTGCCAGAAGTTTCTGTCAGTAAAATGTTTATCAGATAAGTGAATAGAGGCAAGCTGGTCATGTGATTATGCTCTACATGAGCTGCTATGAAGAATCAGTGTGGTCCTTAGAGAAATGCAGTGGTGAGGTGGTATTAGGCACAATGACATTTATTTTCCTGAGTCTTTGTGGTTCATCCACTCCGAGACACTTCTTGCTAGTAATTTGTTTCTTAATCCTTAGGGTAAGGGAAATGTTGGGTGTAAGAGAGGACTGTTTCATATACTGCGTGCGAGTATTTATAGGGAGAAAAATTGTGTGCAGTGATGTTACTGGCCTGAAAGTTCTCCTAAAATACTATCCACTTCAAAACAAACAACAAACAAACAAAAAAGCAAACAGAAAAAAAAAAAAATAATAAAACAGCAACAAAAAGTAACAGATGGAAAGAAGACTAGGCAGGAAAACAGCCTGATGGAAACCTGGAAGTTTCTCTGAAGAATAATCTTCTAGTTTCATTAACTGGGAGAAAACTAGTACTTTGTTTTTACAGAGCTTAGCATCTACTTGGATTAAATCCTTTGCAGTGCCTAATTCTTAGTAGCTCTAGAAATACTATCTTTTGCTCAGGGATGAGGTTTGCTGTCTTCTGAAAGGGTGAATCCCTTTACCTGAGCTGGCTGGTGCACAAACATGTTTCCACATGCTGAGAGGAAAGAAGCCATTATAATATCTCGAACCCCTATGCTGTGTGCATGTCTAGGATCTTCAAAGAATGCAGGCAGCACCCTAAGTCAAGTGTCAGTAATTTCAGATCTTTCACCTTCTGTGAACTCACTAAATTGTTTTTCCTCTCCAAACCAAAATTTTTGCTTCCCCCATTTGAGCAGAATAAGTCTTTCCAGGAAAATAAATAAATAAATAAATAAAAATAAAAATTCTTATCACTATACCTGAAGCTAACAAGAATATACTTTGCTGCTCACCTACACCATTTGTCCAAATTTCATGAGAGACAGATATTGGATTCCTCTCTTATATTAACCTGTGGAGAGAGAAATTAAAGCAGTGAGCATTTTCTTCTTCTTAGAAAAGTCTACTGATGGTACCTTGAAAGGAATTTGTTTGGGTTGTCAGGAATCTACAGGCCATCAAAGAGATGGCTCATTTACAGGTCTACTCACTGTACACAGCAGTCACAATATCCTTCAAAGATAGGATAGGGAGCCAGTCACACCAAACCCAGTACAACTCCGAAGTGCTTTATCATCTTTGGAAGCAGCTTCAGTCAAGATACAATAATGAACTAAAGGCATTAATTCCATTTATATGCCTAATTTTTTCCATGGTATCTACATTTCAGAGTATGAGAAAAAGACTGCCATGCTAAGATTTGGAATCTTGTGAGCTGAAAGAAGTGCTTATTGCACACACAAAAAAAGTAGTCTTATACTTCAGAAAGCATAGATATGCTAGTTACTTCTTCTATTTGTTACCAAATTGCTGTCTGCAGCCAGTTATTTCAACACCTCTAATGAGATCTGAGTTAGGACTGGAAGAAGTATCAAGACTAAGTAATGGGTCGAAAAGCCTTTTAGCAAATGAAGTATGAACTGACTGAGAAATAAAGATTTTCACTGAAGTTAAATTTAAAAGGACCTAAAGAAGCTGCACTCATCTTTCAGTGCGTATTGTGCCATGTGATGAATATCTATAGAGAAAAAAATTTGGCACCAGTATGAGTAGGAGTACGTAGAAATAAACGGCCTCTCTTTTCTCTACACCAGCCCAGTAAAAACACCATTATAACCACGGTCTCAGCATCTGCATTGTGTGATCACTTTTAGGATTTTCTTATCTTAATCTGAATTTCTACATAGGGTGGAAAACTGGAAAACCCTACAGAAATAAGCTATTTCAGGAATTATCATCCTAATACAGTGTCCAGTTTGTCCAGATGCTCCTTCTCTGTTATGCTATTGACGAAGCTAAAAATTTATGGTGAGTAGGAGTGATATCCTTCAGGACACATTATAAGAAAATGTCACTTTTGCTGGAGACAGATGTGCATATCCATTCCTCCTGCCTGCAGCTGATCTACTAGAATAATTTCTATCCCACACAGAGGACTTTAGTGAGAACATTCTTCAGGCTAAATAAAGGCAGACGTGATGCTAAGCACAGCCAGTTCCTTCACACATCTAAGAATCATAGAATCATAGAATCATAGAATGGTCTGGATTGAAAAGGACAACTCTCCTGCTATGTGCAGGGTCACCAACCACACTGCCCAGAGCCACATCCAGCCTGGCCTTAAATGCCTCCAGGGATGGGGCATCCATAACCTCTCTGGGCAACATGTTCCAGTGCATCACCATCCTCTATGAGAAAAAATTCCTCCTAATATCTAAACTAAACCTCCCCTGTCTCAGTTTAAAACCATTCCCCCTTGTTCTATCACTATCCATCCTCATGAACAGCCATTCCCCCTCCTGTTTATATGCTTCTTTCAAGTATTGGAAGGCCACAATGAGGTCTCCCCAGAGCCTTCTCTTCTCCAAGCTAAACAAGCCTAATTCCCTCAACCTTTCCTTATAGGAGAGGTGCTCCAGCCCTCTGGTCATCTTAGTTGTCCTCCTCTGGACCCGCTCTAAGAGCTCCAAATCCTTCCTATAGTGGAGGCCCCAGTTCTCCAGATGGGGCCACAGAAGAGCTGAATAGAGGGGGACGATCACCTCCATCTCCCTGCTGGCCACTACTCTTCTAATGCAGCCCAGAATACAGTTGGTCTTCCGGGCTGCAACCACACACTGCTGGTTCATGTCCAGCTTCTCATCTACCAGAACCTCCAAGTCCTTCTCTGCAGGGCTGCTCTCAAGGAGATCTTCCCCCAGTCTGTATAAATACCTGGGATTGCCCCGACCCAAGTGCAACACCCTGCACTTGGCCTTATTGAACCTCATTAGGTTTTCATGGGCCCAGTTCTCCAGCCTGTCCAGGTCCCTCTGGATGGCTTCCCTTCCTTCCGATGTATCTACTGCACAGCTCAGCTTGGTGTCATCCACAAACTTGCTGACGGTGCTCTCGATGCCATTATCTGATAAATGATAAACTGATAAAGATGTTGAAGAGCATTGATCCCAAGACCAACCCCTGAGGGACACCACTTGTGACTGGCCTCCACCCTGATGCAGAACCATTAATCACAAACCTTTGGCTGTGTTCAGCCAGCCAATTCCTAATCCACTGAACAGTCCATCCTTCAAATCCACACCTCTCCAATTTAGAGAGAAGGATGTGGTGAGGGACGATGTCAAATGCTTTGCAGAAATCTAGGTAGATGACATTCATCACCCTTCCCCCGTTCACTGAAGCTGTCACTCCATCACAGAAGGCCACCAGGCTGGTCAGGCAAGATCTGCCCTTGGTGAAGCCATGCTGGCTGTCTCGAATCACCCCTTGCTTAGATGGGGTTTGAAAGCTCCTTCATCCTCAGAAATATTCTCATGTATTCTGAAGCTGGAACAGTAGTACATTTGTTGTGTCTGGAGTGTATATGGAGGGAAAGAGCACCATCTTCTTTCAGAAGTGAAACAGAATATTCAGGAAAATATGGTGTTGGTCTTTGCTCTGAAGGAAAAGAGTTTCAGAATTCCAAATCATTTGACTACTTCGTCAACAAAATCTGAAGATTTTATACTTTCTGTACTTACTATGCCAGAGACTTTCCATGTATCAAAATTTAACTACATTTTAATGAAAGAGGAATTTACAAATATCTAAAGACATCTAAGAGAAAAAAAAAAAAAGGAAAAAGAACCAGAATAAAATACAGGGAAAATCCTTCTTCTAAACATGAAGTTAACACAAATAGGAAACAAAATGGGTACTTAGTTGCAGAAGTAACCATGCAGGTTGGAAAACGTAATACGTACTCACAGATGTCCTGTAAAAATCCATAAGCAGGATGAGCAGCCTGGTTCTCTTTTCCGTAGAATGGAATGTTCGGTCTTCTAAATCAGTGTAGTTTAATATTTTGAGCATCTGTAGTAATGACTTTTTTTTTATCACATTAAATGGCAAAATTTGAAAAGCAGCTGTCAACTGCTCGTCTGAATTGATTCTTTAAAATTATCACTGTGTACATGCTCTTCCTTTTATATATAGCAATGTGTATTTCCCAAGACCTCACAGAGCAAGCAGGTAAGTAGAGCTGGGATTACAAATAATTTATTTATCCTGGTTTAGCTAAAGGCACCAAGTAATTTCAGGTGCCTTATATTCCCATCTTTTCCTACAAGCTTGTAGCCCCGGTTGGGTTCTGCTTCCCAATTCACTAAGCATCCAACACAGTGCAGAAAGTAAATTCAGCCCTTCCTGTGTTGTGAAAGACAAAATTATGACATACAAGAGAAAGAACAGAAAGCCTGTGCTACACTTTTCATGAGGCAGTGATACTAGGGAAATGGTTCTGCAGAGAGGGACCTGGGTGTCCTGGTGGACGACAGGTTGGCCGTGAGCCAGCAATGTGCCCTTGTGGCCAAAAAGGCCAATGGCATTCTGGGCTGCATTAAAAGGAGCATGGCCAGCAGGTTGAGGGAGGTGATCCTCTCCCTCTACTCTGCCCTGGTAAGGCCTCATCTGGAGTCCTGTGTCCAGTTCTGGGCTCCCCAGTGCAAAAAAGACAGGGATCTCTTGGAAAGAGTCCAGCGGAGGGCCACAAAGATGGTGAAGGGCCTGGAGCATCTATCTCCCCTACGAAGAAAGGCTAAGTGAACTGGGTCTGTTTAGCCTTGAGAAAAGAAAACTGAGAGGGGACCTGATCCAGGTCTATAAATATCTAAGGTGTGGGGGGCAAAGTGGCGAGGCCAGACTCTTTTCAGCAGTGTGTGGAGACAGGACAAGGGGAAACGGCCAGAAACTGGAGCATAGGAAGTTC
>JACDJE010000683.1:0-98312 GCA_016647715.1 Pavo muticus | reverse complement strand
AAAAAAAAAAAAAAAAAAAAAAGACCACAACTAATCAAAAGCAAAATATATTTCAATTTCTCCTTAAAGGCTCATTCTAATAATCTTCAAAACAAAACATAACAGTGTTTCTATTTTCATTAACCAAATGGCAAACTGAGCATGTTTATCAGGTTCAAAATCTTGCTGCATATCAATTAGATTTTTAGAAAACATACAAAACGTGCATTTTTAATAGAAAAACTCCTCTGATTGTGTATTTCTGGAGTATTTGAGCTGTGAGTTAACTTTTTGTAGACACAAAAAATGTTGGAGGGCTCTAGGAACAGCAAGAAACAGTACTGTAAAACGAGAGTAATATCTTTCAGTAACAAGAGTTGATTCACTTCTTGCTCAACTTTCCCTCTTCTTGGACCTCTGAATGCTACATCTGATGAACTCAATATGGAGAATCTTATGGTGGATGTCCTAGCAACAGATACCTATATTTTTTATTTCAATTTTCACACTGTAGCAAAGATGCATATGCCACAATTTATAAAGAAATTCCAATGAGAATCCTGGCAGCAACTTTGAAATTTCTACTGCAATCTGTTTTGCAGGTCTCCAGATCTGTCACAGGTCTCAGAAAACGCACTATTAATTGACTGTAGGAATGTCTTTGCTTAGCAATTCAGTTTTCCTTATTTCACAACAAAGCTAAGTAAGCATATTTATCAACACATTTTGTTGAGAAATATGTTTATATTCTGTCTCTAGAGAACTATTATTTGGGGAAAAAACTCCCCTTTCAATGGTTTTAACCAAGATCTCATCGTAATTCCTTGCAGTATTGGAAAATATTATTCAAAAAATCTCTATTTTCCATAGGTATAAGTCCAATCTACTGTATGCAAACACCTTTCAATGAAAGAAGCAGTGGCTTATTCCAGGTCTGAATAAAATGCATGGGAGAGTTCAATAAATTAACTTGTGTGTTCCTCTGATCTAGCACATATTTGAGAACAGCGACTGGTTTATAGTCTGCAGAAAGCAGTCTTGCTCCCACTACTGTGGGCAGGAATCTAAACTCAAAGGAAGAATTCCCAGAGCAGAAGGACTCCATTGTGCTCTCCATGTATGTCTAGAGGGCCATTGGGTGCAAAGACTGCCCAATGTTCTTTGCGACACTTAGTAGCAGTCACATGGAATCCTCAAAATACATTCTGGTGGGTGCTAAAATGCCTGTCAAGTTAAAAGGTTTAATCTACGCCTTAAATACAACACATTAGGCTCCTTATCTTTCTGAGCACCTACCAGTATCTTGAATACTGATTCAAGAGTCCTAGTTTCAGCACTTCCTGCTGTTGCACCTTCTAAAATAGCTATTAATGCTCCAGAAAACAGTTTTCTGTGTCTGGATGCATTTCTCTAGAAACATTCAGTCAGAAGCTGAGATACAGCCAAAAAGGCAAATAGGAATTATTAGGAAAAGACCAGAGATTAAATAGGAAAACTACACTGTGCTACAACAAATACATGATAAATCTGCATCCTGCTTACTAGTGTCTCTAGTAAGACCCAGTTTAGAAGGTTTTTTTAAAAATTTCAGAGTATGCTGATCAGCAGATTCAGAGGAAAACATTGGTGTGTGGGCATATGTTGGGCAAGGAGTCTTCAACCTAGGAAGAAAGTCACAAGATATATGATAGTGGTCTATAAAATCTGGTATAGTTATGAAACGGTGAATAAGTGATTATTCTGTGATTTTGTGATTCATTATTTCTCATAATACAAGACTGAAGAGTCAACCAATCAATCATGAAGTTTAATACACTCAGTGGAAATCCTGTATCACTTAATGAGTAAATTGTACAACCTAGTGCTGTAAAGTGTTGTGGAGATCAGGAGAGTAAATGGAATCAGAAATGAATTAGAAACATTTATAGAGGAAAGCTCCATTAAGCACCATCATCTGGATGACTAAGCTGGTTAAAGAGGTCCTTACGCCACTGACATCCATAAGAAAATACGAGGAAAAAGACTTGTGCTTCTCTTGTTCCTTTGTAAGTTCCTTGATCTCCTCTAACAAGCTACTGGCTGTCAGGAAATCAGCTACAGAGTCATAGTATCTGGATTTTTGCTGCTGTTGCTGTTGTGTGTGTATCCTGTTCATAGGCACTACATTCCCCCTTTTAAAGGGCAGCGTAAGCATCTTGTAGTTCTATTTGACAAAGCAAGAGTCTAAGAATACTTGTCAAACAGAAGAAAAATCTATTCTTTTAACAAGTTGAATGCTGAATCTCCCACTACTGTTCCCACATTGGTTAAATAGATCAGATATTCTAATCCAATTCCCTAAAATAATAGGAATGGGCAGTGTATTTAATAAATTATATTCCTTATTGGTAGTACTTTTAGTAACTTGCTTGCCTTAAGTATAATTAGCCCTATTTCACTTAAAAAATAACGCTAAGCAAAGCACATTTTAAAAAAAGAAAGAAAGAAAAAAAAAACAGGTTACATTCTTAAAGTTCTAGCAAATCTTGCTTCTATGAAGAAAAAGAGAAAGCTCTCAGTCTGTAGACTTCAGTTATTACAGTATACCATACTTACTTTGCAATTGTTGTAACACTGTGATAGTTATCCAAATATATCTCCGTTATTCTTAATGTTTTCCCATTAAATTAAATGCAGCGTTGGCTTGCAGACATTTATGGAAGCTTTTCCTGCCCTACACCTTACCAGATTCATAATTTCCTTGCATGTTTCAATCAAAACAGGTAATTCAGGAAGACAAAGAAAAACAGTAAGTTGTATAGAATCATTTGTGTCTCATATATAAGAGAAAACTTGTTGGGCTGAGAGTGGATGTTGGTGCTATTATAGTTCTGAATATCAAATAATTTCATACAGTTTGCTGAATCAAAACTTCTGTAAATATAGGAAGATTTTTGAAATTACTGCACCATAATCAACTAAGTACTTTGCCCAGTTCTGGGGATCCCTATATTGGAGAAATATGGACACGTCCAGCAGTGTCCCATTGCACACCGTTCCAATGGCCCGAGGCAAAAGCACAGGGGGAGAGCAGCAGCAGAGTTGCCAGCCTTAGGCAGCAAGCAGGTACAGAGAGAGCAGGCCCAGGAGATCCCATCAGCAGGCACGCATCACGTCATGAGGTATGAGACGTCAGACACCTACCTTCATGGTTGTTGGTTCCTTTTTTATCCTTCTGCCAAGGTGGCATTCCTGGGCACTTTGGTTAGTCACATGCAGGCATTCCTGGGCTCTTGGTAAGAGTCATGTGCAGTACCACCTGAGATGGCTATCTCCCTCAAGATGAGCCCACACAAAAGACTGCTTCCCAGCCATTAAGCTGCTGCTTATCTCTCTCTCCTTGCCCCTGGCCTGCAAATCTCCAGACAAAAGATTTTTCCTACTCTGACCAGGACTTGCCTAGACTCATACATCAGTGTTCCTCAGCAACCTTTGAGACAAAGGTGTAAAAGGAATAATCTCTTATAGGTACTTATATTATAATAAGTACATAATAAATAATGCCTCCTATTTTATTATGTGGACCCACAACAGCAGAGTTGGTGGTATGTAGTAGAACATTCCCACCAATATTCTGTTACCTTTTGTTGCCATACGATTGACGGCAGCAGAGGAGCAGTCTGACACAATCGTATCTAACATGGAAGTGTGTATGAAGCAAAGGTGTGGAACTGAACTCTTCCATGCAGAAAAAAAATGGCACTGACTGACATTCATCGATGTTTGCTGGGTGTTAATGGAGATCAAATAGTGGATGTGAGCACAGCGAGACACAGGGTGGCGTGTTTCAGCAGTGATGACAGAGGCAGCTGGTCACCTTCACTGGTGCTGATTGCTACAAGCACAGCGTGTAGACTCTTTGGTCAAAATGCATAGCAAATAGAGGTGACTATGTTGAAAAAGAGTTTTTTGTAGCTTAGGATTTGCTCTATTAAATAGTATTATTACGCTTTTTAATCAGTTGTGCTTTCCATAGAATCCATAGAATTACAAGGCATTACAGAATCACAGAATCACAGAATCATAGGGGTTGGAAGGGACCTCCAGAGATTACGTATGGTAGGTGCAGCCATAGGCAATTCATCTTCACTCAGTGTGGCAGAACAAAAGATTGGATACCCATGCCTTAACTGTTTGGGCAAATGATGTAGATTCCAGCAGAGAAAACAACAATGAACAATAAAGGAGTGCTAAATTTCACATCATTTTTTTTTAATCTCATACTTATTCCTAGGTTGTTCCAGATAGCACATGTTTTCTAACCATCCAAAACCAAGCCTTTACCTTTAATGTACTGTCACAGTATTTGCTTACAATTTCAGCTGACTGTAGCATAAATTTTTGTGAAATATGCTAGCTCCTTAAGTTGAAATTCATTAATTCATATTAAATATTTTTGAGGGGGCTTTCTTCATAGCTGGTTTAAGACATAGTAGACTCAAGCTCAAATCCTTGTTCTGTATAATTTGAAATTTTCCAGAACAAAAACTCTTGAGGCAAAGAGTTATGCCTGAAACTTCATGTTTCACTCTAACTGTGAAGCCAGGAAGTACAAAACACATGCATTTCCTTACACAGTTTCATTTTCATAAAGGAGCTCAGAAGTATTATTTTTAATGCATTGAATGATGAATTCCAAATGTGAGTTGACAAAGATTACCACAGACAAGGCACTCATCTTCCAGTCAACTCAATTTTAAAAACAATAGTTTTCTTTTCACATATTTATTTTTATAATATTTTTGGGTTTTCATTTTTGAAAAAGAATGGTCTGTGACTTAAGTATTTACATAATTGGTGTTGAAGAGTATGTGTTAATTTCTGGATTTTCACCTTTCCTTTGCACCTTGTCCAGGCCACTGCATTGATGTCTGTGGGCCTCTGTTCCTCACATGTGAAATATAGAATGAAGGTTTTTTGTCTTGACTTTGATCATGAAGGTGTACATGAAAATATTATTGTACTTTATTCAGAGCCAATAAAACGTGCTTAGCATTCTGTGTCCAGTTTCAGACCCTTGGAATACCTTGGGCCAACTAACAAATGGGAAGAAAAAATTGTCAGAGATCTTGAAAATAAGACTACACAACAAAGTCTTGAATAAATGTTTTTTTTTTTTTTTTTTTTTTAAAGAGAAGCAATGAAGAGCTTGTACTTCATGACTTATGGTGGACGTGATAAGAATTAATGGCTTTTAATCTCGCTTCTGAAGACCTTATAGTCTTCCTTTCCAGCACTGCTGTCATGGGACCAACCGTACCGTGTTTCAGCAATGGCAACTAAGTCATAGATTACCTGCTGCACGATGGCTTCCGGCTCCACCTGTTTGTTGTGCATGATGTGTGCATTGGTGTAGATGCACTACAGATTAGATATCTGCCTCACTCCCAACCTCATCGTTATTCCCCCCAGTACATCTCTAGCAAGCCTCGTTTTAAGCCCTTCCCCCTTCATCCCTTTCATACCTCATTTAAAGCTCTCTCAATGAGCCCTGCCAGCACCTGGCCTAGGACCCATTTCCCCCTTTGAGACAGATGGGACCCATCAGCAGCCAGCAGGCCAGGAACCGAGTAAACAACCCCATGGTCATAAAAAACAAAATTCCTGAGATTGTACCAGCCTCACAGCCATGTTTTTATGAAATGGGCTTTCCTGGCTCTCTCACTATCCCTCATTGCCACCTGTACTCCTGCTCCATCAGCTAACTGCTCCAGTGCCCTGAAGTATCTTCTGATAGCCATCAGGCTTCTCTCATTGATTTCATTGCTGCTAGCCTGAACTATCAGTAAAGGCTAGTAATGAGCGGATCGAACTGGACCAGGAAGTTTGTTACTAATGTCCCTGATTCAGGCCCCAAGAGGAAGCACGCTTCCCTATGGGAAGTTCTCTTATTCTACTAGCAGGCGGAAGACAAAACAAAGATGACCTTAATTTCTTTGTAATACAGATGTATCTTTGGAATCACTTAGATAAAAAAAATGTCCCTTTGCCCATTTATTATTCAGTTAGTGAAGAGTAAGGGACCTTAGTCCTACTTCCTGAAAACTGAGAAACTTGAAGAATACTAAGAACTTTTGGGGCTGACTTGAAAAGTTCTCACTACCTGGATATATGGTTAATGACTTATTCCATACTTGTCTAATCCTTAAGAATTTAATGCATTATTAAGCACAACATCTCTTTCCACCAAGCTAGTAAATGATGAAATCCTGTAGCAAGCTTTTTCACGTATAAATCTAATGTTCTAGTATATATAATATGGGTACATACATGCACATACCTACATATACATATATGTACATATACATACACATATGCATATACATACTTCTTTTCTTCTTGCACAAATTGCTAGCACAAGTAAAATTAGCTTTCCGAATACAGAAAAGACGATATGTAATCCCACAAAACTGCTGTCAGTGTAGGTTAAGCATTGATTTCAGTATCAGCTATGTTGGACCTCAGGAGGTAGGTTTGTGAATTTCCATTTTTAGCAGCAATTTGCAAAACCACCTTTTTAACACCTATTTTTTCATCTGACATTATAAATACGACCAGAATATAAAAATATCAGTTACTTCTTAATTGCTTAGTAAGCGGGTATGAAAAACTATTCATCAATTTAATGTTACTTTTGAATAGCATGATGTTCTGTTAAAAATGAAACAGAATTCTCTGGAGATTTAAAATCCAGAGTAGTGTCTTCTATAAAGCAACTCAAAAATAGGTCAACTAAGCTGTAAACAGTTTACACTCATTGTTAAATAAAGTATCTCTATGTTTCAACAAGAACCAAACAAAATAACAGCATGCATACTAGTAATCAATGTCCGTGATACTTACGACACAGAGGATATTCCTTAAATTGAAAATACCTGTATTTTTCATTCAAAAATAAATATCTATTCTACTTATAAACTGCAATCAGCAGAGCAAAGGTTTGATTTCCTCAGCTACGAGCATATCTTGGCTGTCCTTTTCACTGTGCTTCTCTTCCTGCAAACCTTTCCACACTGCCTTCTGTTTTCCTTCCCAACTCACACCCGCATAAATGTCATTGCTTCTTGCAGATCATAGCTAAACTGTAAACTGCTCAGTAGCAAATAAACCAGGATAGTTCTCAATCTGCAAACAATTAAATTTTGATGCACTGCATATGTAAGAGATTCACTATCAGGTCCATCTCAGGGAGTAAAAAAGAAATAATGTCATTTTACTTAAGTGAGAATTTTTTTTACAATACCAAGTGGATATTTAATTATGAAACTGAACAATCAAATCACTCAGATCATGGTTTTTGTTGGCATAAGCTACTGAAAAGGAATTAGTCCAAGAAAACTGTGCTATTTATGTGTGGAACAGAGGAGGAAAGATTCAAAAGGAGGTTAGATAATATCTAGTCCTGTGAATGGAAATAAGTCTCTATCCCAGTTTCTTCTGGAATTATCTCACTTAACTATTCTTCAACTTTAATGGACAATTAAAAATAAAAAATAAAAAATAAAAAAACAGCAATCATTCTTTTATTTGAACAGAGAAGGAAATTACATGAACTGTGAGAGCACTCACTACATCAAAAGCATAAAAAAATTTAAGTAGAGCAGTCATCAAAACACACTTTCATGTTTCTTTACAAAACAGTTACTAGTGGGTTTTTTAAAGTTCACCTCAAACCAGTAAAGAGAATATTTTGCATATGAACATGAAGTTATTACTCATCTAAGGACTTGATCCCGCTCTCTCATAAGATGTCTTCTGAAAGACGTCGAGCATTATTAACTGATATAGAAACCATCCTTACTACATTATACTTAGCTACTCGTAATGGGAAACAGAGCACCTTTCTGGATGGCTGGATTAGACAGCTATCAGTGGAGACCACTGAATAATCATGTTTGATCTAAACAAATGGTCTAGGGGATTTTTAGTTTTTCTTTCTTTTTTTTTCCTTTCTTTTCTTCTTCTTCTTCTNTTTTCTTTATTTCTTTTTTTATGTTTGATTTTGAAATGCTTGGAATTAGAAATATAAATCCAGTTGTTTTTCTTGCTCAAATTTAGAGGCACTTGGAACATACACGCCTTATTTAAATATAAAATATGCATATCTTAAAGCTATTGGAAACAAAATTTTCATACATAATCTTTTGTGCATCAGCCTAACAAAATTGTCTATCCATGGGGGAAAAAAAAAAAGAGAAACAATGCTTACTTATGTAACAGTATTACTGAATCATTCTGAATAGCTCCAACAAACACTGCTTCTGCTTTTCTTAACTTAATCTTTTGGAACTGGAGCAGTATTGAGTAGATATTTCTGCTCAAAACAGTGCTCTAAATAAGACTGAAATACTTTTTCTTTCCAATGGAAAGCTATATATTTCCAAGAATGGCAACATTACCCAAATGTTTGTGATAACGTGTGGCTTGAGGCCCAGCCTGAGAAAATTCAAAGGAAGTGCACATATATATGAATATAATTACCACGATTTTGATTGCATTACAGTTAACCAGTGTCAAAGCAGTAGAATTTGACCCAGAACATTCAAATACGATATGCAATGAGTAGAAAATCACTCCTCTACTTTAACCAAATAAATAGAACATAATGTTATGTTTGCATTCCTCTAGTCTAGTCAGACCTTAACTAGCATTTACAGAAGACCTTCAGAGTCAGACTTATGGCTAAGTCTATTGGAAATGTTTAATAGAAACATGAACAGTTGCATTTAGCTAATTTATTCCTTCAGTCATAAATTCTAAACTAAATGCATAGATAACAGAGTTGCAAACTGAAGCAATATAGAAAAGAATTATAGAGTGGCAGCTAATCATAGGGAGAGATCACAAAACAATCACTGGGAGATGAATTAGTTGAAAACTAGATATCATGCAAAGCATACGAATGAGCAAATGTTGTCATAAAACGTAGCACATAATCCAGTCCTGTTCCTAGTCAGTTAGACATGGAAAATTAGCTGGAAGGTATTTATGGAAGGTATTTATACACATCAATAAGCTGTTACCACATCAGAATAGACAAAAACAGCTGGTAAGGAGAATAAAATGATTTAGGCAAATAGAAAGGACAATGAATGTACATAGAAAAAGATGGGAGGTTGTTCTATTTTGTTTTTAAAGTGGAGGCACCACTGATGAAATGCAATAGAGAGGCACAAGAAGTTTGTTCCAGACAGCATGAACAATGAAGAAGCTCATCTGCCTACAATCTTATACTTCACAAGGGAACAGGTAGGAGATGGAGTACAGAATTTGACAAAAGATTTGAACAAAGATTAGGAGATACATGGTCTATATATAAAGAGTTTTGATCTCCTCAACAGAGGTTTCTAATTCCAGGAAGAAGACTTTGCTATGAATCTTAAATGAATGGGAAGTGATGGCCCCTCCTGATAATTTTTATAAGATTGAAAGAGGATGTTCCAGCTAAATTTAGCAGGCATAATATAATCTTCAGAGTTGCTACGAGAGGTTGGAGAGGAGTAGGGAGTTTGACTTACCAAAGTAAGAAATATTACAAGTCTGATACTAAATTTCCATGCATTTCTTCTGCTATTTTATTGATTTCATGGAGAAAGGGAAAGAATGGGAATTACAGGTGGCATCAAATCTACATTTGGCAGAAAAGATCCATGAGCCTCAGTCAATGTACATATGAACACATGTACTTAATTAAATTCCATGGCTTTACCAAGTCTGTTGTCAATTTACTCTGTTTACATATATGGAAAAAAAAATGTTTCACGCAAACTGTTTCTCTTTGCATATTCTAAAGCTTTCCTCAGTGGAGGGCAACATATTAGAGGCATGAGCAATTTGCTTTAGAATCTAGTAGAGCAGAGTAGATGCAGATCATTAAAATGTTAACTCGGCTATACTCCAACAAGTCACAATTCCTTTTAAAAACCATTGATGATTTCATAAGTGAGCCATATGGCTCTTTTCTTGTTGATTTAAACTCTGCTAGAAGCTTCTTGATGAATACTTGTAAAGAGAAACTATAATGCTTAAATATCACATGGCTAACTCACACCCTCTTCTCCCCCCAAAATCTGTTTATGAAGACAGACAGCAATATGTTGGACTGTCATAAAAAGTGGACTTCATTTTAATAATCATATTCAGACATTTGCTTGTAAACTTGACTGTTCCAGAACTACTCATCCAGGTTCCCTACAGCATCACACAGCACTCTTCTGGTCTACTGTTGGTAACACAGAGACAGCTATCAAAAGTGGCAGTCTAAATATATTGGAAGGAAATACACCTCTGACAGCTCAGCAAGTGATATTCTGGCAAAATATAAAAAGCTTAGCAATGGGAGTTCTTAACTAGGAAAAAAAATTAAAGCAGAAAAATCCTTAACTATTTTAAAAACTTGGAAAGATATTTTGGGGGTTTCTTTTTGTTTGTTTTTGTTTTTTGCTAATTTAGTATAGATCTGCTAAATCGGTAGAGATCGCTGTTCCAAAACTAGGAATTTTAAAGGATACTTTCAGCTAAAAATTACTTGTTGCAAATGCAAGTGTAATTCGAGGTCTGAAAATGTAGTTAGTTATCACAACTGTATGCCTTGTAATTTACATTGTACCACACAAAGTTTCAGTAAATAATGAAATTAACCTAGTGTATTCTGTACTTCATACTTAGTTAAACCGCTTTGTTACTCATTTGTCCTTATGCAACAAAAGTTCTCTGTGGAAATGTTTTGGTTTTCCAAATTCTGTGTGGTGCTGAATGTGTTAATGCTATACCAAGTATGTTGTGGTTCACCAACTATGCATTATATAAAGATATACAGATATTAGTAAAAGTTAAATGCTTGTAGACAATATCTTTATGTATAAGATTGTTTCTGACAGAAAATTTCTAAGGGACACTGCATTTAATGAGGAATGATAAATAATACTCTTTTCAAACAAACAAACAAACAAAGAAAAAAAAAACTGCTGAAATAGTTACTTTTCAAGTGAATTCTTTGCCTTCCGCTCCCCACAAAAATGTTAATTATACTGACAACAAAAAAGAAAAGCACAAAAAAGAACAGTCATATTGGCAACATCCTTAATGGATTTTTCCCATGTATTCTGTAAATCGATTTTCACTGAAACTTGTTATTTCAAATACAAATAACATTTGTGTGTGTGTTAGCTTAATCCCATGATCTCTAGAGTTTTTCAAGGTTTTCCAGACCTTTTGATCTTGTACTCTGTTCTTCAGATTAGTTTACAGTGTCAGTAGTTGCTCTGCATTCTGTACATATTCTTACGTAAGCTGTAAGATACAAAGTAATTTCCAAACATTCTCTACTGATAATGTATGTCATTCTAACTTCTGATGGATAACACTTAGTCTAACTTGTCTATACAAATATTTTATTGAGTCTATTTCCTTGGCTACCTTTCTGTCAGTAGGGATGTTATGTGTCTCTATTGTTTGAAGGCACTGGTATGCTCCTAAAGTGTATTATTGACCATGTCTAGCTGGAAAGTTTCTACTAGAGCTAATAAGTATTCACAATTTGGTTGCATTTTTATCATAATTAAAGTTGAAATTAAGTGAATTATGAAAATATTTGCCTTGTTTTTATATCTTCAGTTGTGAAGCTATGTTCTGCAATAGCAGGGTATTTCACACCTTTAGGATGAATAAAACAAAACTTGGTTCTTAGTTTGGTTTTGTTTCAAAAAAAAATTATATATATCTATTTATCTATTCATACTTATTTACATACAGTATTTCCTAAATCTAAACTGATTTATAAGTAATATTCAGTTATGCAACAAGAAGTAATAATTTGACTTTTGAATTTTATGCCAAATAATGTTCAAAAGATTTTTAGAAATGCCCTTATCGTGTTTATTGCATCATACTTTCTGTTTAAGGTTTAAAAGATTGAGAAATATTTAATACCTGGGCAGTAGTGAATGTGCACTTATGAGCATATAATCTCAAGGAATACGGACCTGGCAAACAGCAAAATCAGGACCCTAAACTTTGGAAAAGTGAAGCTCCATCTGCTTAAGTAATTAACTGGGTGAGATCCCCTGGGAAGCTGTAGAGACAAAGGAATGAAGCAGAGCTAACAACTCTAAGAACACCTTTCAGAGAGCACAAAAGCACTCTATCCCCCAGTATAAGAAATCAAGCAGAGGAAATGGGAAACTGGTATGGCTGTACATGGGCCTGCTGGACAAACTGAGGGATTAAAAAAAAATGTAAAGGCAATAGAAGCAGGAATGCATGATCTGAGAACAAAAAGAAATGCTGTCAAGATGTGTAGAGATGGGATCGGGAAAGCCAGAGCAAAAATGGATATGACCTTGTCAAGGGGTGTGAAAAATAGAAGGGAATATACTTTGGTCAGAAGAGAAAGGCCAAGGAGAGCTGACCTCTTGAAAAATAAGCGGGGAGAACTGGCAACCATAGGCATAGATAAGACTGAGGCATTCAGTATGTTCTTTGCCTCAGTCTTCACTGGCAGCCAGACTTCCTACATCTGACACATCCCTGAACATGTTGGCAGGATTGGGAAGCAAGATCCCTTCCACTGTAAGAGGAAAGTGAATCCGAGACCAGTTGATGAGAATGAACTTGACAAGCAGCTATCTTACTCCACAATAAGTCCAGGATAAGTAATATACCTCATGCATGTAGCGTGTAGACATGTACAGATATAGTGTGTAAGAATCAAAGAGTAAATATAAAATATCCAAGTATGGTTCTATCAAATGTACCTAGCTAAGGGTGAGTCTAATGGTAGCTGCTGAATTAAAAGAAACTAAAAAATACCTAAGTAATTGGTATTCAACATGTTTCACTGTTTTTTGATTGTTCTAAAACAGTGCATTACAAGTAAGAGCAGAGTATCTTCATGAACGTAACTTTTTGGAAAAAAAATCTGAAATGTACAGCCATTAGCTATTCTTTAGATTTTTTCTCAAAGCACTTTGACAAAAAGGAAATTGAGAAAGCTCATTCTCTGAAGTCAAGAAACAAACTTCTTTCGGAAGCACTCATACTTGCAAAAGGCCAGCCCATTCCATATAAATTTCACACCACGGTCTATATTAAAGACTTTTTCAAGTAGCCACTGACTGACACACCTCCATGGCATGTCTTCATGAAGTTCTTATCTCCATCCAGGGCTGCAAGCGTTTCCTATCTGGAAAATTTTGCAAGTTTTCTGTGAAACTGTACCAATAGAGGCATTCCATAAGGCTAGGTTTGGAAGCATGCCTTGAGAGTCCTCAACATAATGAGTTACCACAGCCAAGAAATATGGCTGATCCTGTCAGTTCATTCTATTATTTGCCAGTTACAGAAAAATCTCATGGAAATTTCTGAAGTGTTTTAAATGTGTAATAACATCAATAATGAGATAGATGCTTGACAGTCTCTCATTACGTGGAGGTGATATATGAACAAGTCTTTGCAATCTACTCTAGTTTAGGGAAAATGCTAAAAAACCTCTAGCAGTGTCGTTTCTAATCTTGATATCATTATCCTTATGAACTTGACTACAGTAAGCATGTTGAGCAAGCTTGTATTTGAGTAAGACTGTCTGCCTGTTTCAGTTTATGTGGCCTGGAACAGTTTATTCATCATCATTCATCACTTATTTATGCTTAAAAGGCAACACTTGCCATTTGACTGATAACTAGGGGCATGACTGTTTTTAAAATTCTTATTTCTCCTGTTGTACGTACGATTATTTAGTCTAATTATCTTATTCTTTTGCCATCTGTAATAGAAGACATGTAAATTGACTACATGTGCTTTTTATTCAGGTTTAAAGAAAATTGACTTTTCTCAAAAATGGAAGGGCTAGGAGCGCACTCACAGACATTTACTACAGATCAGTTGGTGAGAGGTGACATACTTATTACAGCAAAACCATGTGTGAGGCTTTGAATGCTTTAATAATATAAGGTGTTAAAACAGTTTAATCTTTTTTCAGCACCTGATCTCAAAATATTGTAATTAGCAGAAACACATATTTTTATCTTTGGCTTTGACATATTAAATGTGGGGAGAGTTGCATTAATTTGAAGCAGAAAACTGTACTTAACTGGTTAATCACTTCTTTCCAATTATGCTTCAACCTTGAATTCATTACTATAGATTCTTTGCAACCATATCCTTCTTTTTCTGCCTTTTTTGGAGAAACATTTCAGAAAGATCCATGATGTAGCCGAGGCTTTCCTGTAATTAACAAGCTATCACACTTGGACCTCTCCACCCTCCCTTTTGTTTTTGCTAAGATGTTTCACAGGTGATCTTCACTATTGTTGCTTGCAAATTCAAATCTCATTCTGTTGAGCTGTTTTCTAGTTAGAATAAAGTTCCAAGGACCAATACATATATTTCTTCATAGCAGATGTCACTGTTATTGCTGCATCAGAAGTGGCTTGGGAGACACAGAACCTTTGGAGAAATAGCAAGGTTAGAAATAGCTTTTATTTTGTTTCCCTAAAGAATATCTGACAGACAAAAGAAAAGGATTATTCTTGAAAACATTCATAAAAAGAATCTTTGAACTACAGCTTTTATTAGAGGAAATAAGTAAGCTTTTGGATTAACCTGTGCCAGCTGAAGTTACATATGTAATTTTGAAAATGACAGCCTGTCATTTTCCATTGGAGGAACACAACTTAAAACTTTGCATCAATAGCAGAATAATGTTGTTTCTCATATCTGTTTTCATAGTACCCTGGAACTTGTCTCAGTGCCCTAAATGTTGTGAAAACACAGCGCATATCCATCAGATGTCAGATATGGTTTGGGTTTTCCTAGATTTGATTCTAATAAGAAAATATGAGCCAACCAAGAATGCAAACATGGAAGACAACTTATGGGACAGAAGGAAGAGCTCATAATTCATTGAAAGAGAAAAAGAAGAGAGAATAGCTGGAAAAGCAGCAAGATATGAATTGATGTATAATAAGACTTACAAAAAAAAAAAAAAAAAAAACATTCAGTAGATACAATTGCAATTATAGTTAATTCACTCCTTAAAGAGTCAGACTGGAGGCAAGTGAGATCTTACAGAGCCTGTCCAAAATCTAACACTACTGTATTTCCATTGGTGATTTGGCTGATATAGACGAAGACTGCTGCATTTTTGGGCGGTATCAAGACAGGAAATATATGTCTTTTATGAAGAAAGATCAGAATACCAATGAGAGATATAAGAATACAGATAAGAGAAATAAGAAGCAGTACATGTGAATCAGGTAGAAATAATCAGCTGCTCTGACAGGGAATGAGAAGCAGTTCTGCAGAAGATATCTGATAGTTCATCTGCTGTGCCTGAGTCAACAATACCATAACACTGCAAAATAGTCAAATGTCATATGAAAAGATGTGTACAAAGCAGTAAACCCATATAACTTGGGAAATCACTTGTCTAGTCTGAAAATTATCAGAGATCTAGAAAACATATTGTAACACAAAAGACTAAAGGAACTGGGGTTTTTGAGTCTGGAAGAGGGAAGCCTTAAATGAGATAACAGAAGGAGGTAACAGGTTGATCTAGAGGTGTGCTGGATTTGAAACAAAAAGATGGGTTTAAAATAGAAGAGAGATAAAGATTCAACACCAAGTAAGTTAAAATATTAGGACCATACATACTTCTTCACCTTGTACAGAGCATGGAATTAATATCCACTACAAATGCTTTTTCTTGTGGCTTGACAGGTCTTCATCTACTGATATAAAATATTTATAAAATAAGCAACAATTCTTATGCATATTCATGTTTCTGGGTCCTATGTATCTTTGAAGATTATGTATCTAAATTCTTTCTCCTAAAAGATTTTCAAAATACAGACTGTTCTAGTAAGAGTTAATTTCTTTTCAGACCTTTAATCACTTTTTTAATGTAGATCAATAAAAAATTGAAAAAAAAAAATCAAATTGCCAAAATAAGTAAGTTGTGCAGAAAGGAATTTTTCCTTTTTTCCCATTTTCATTCATTATTCAGTTAATTCTGGTTTGCAGTGTATGAGCTTACTACAATTAGATTGTTCTTAAATTATCTTTACAGTACAATTATAGCTCTCTTTTCTGCACCTGTAAATTAACATTATTCATACAAAGAGAGTGTATACCACATGAATTAGAATAATACCAGGGTTAATAAAATTTAGACTCAAAATATGAGAACTAAAATTAAAGGTAAGAAGCATGCCAGCAGGTACTCATAGTCAGGTCACTGATCTTTGGTTTTATTAATGAATAACCACAATCTAATTATAGCGCTCTCTAATAAAGGAGTTATCCATGGTTCTCAATACATTCTGCACCCTTTCTCTTCCCAGTTTTTAAATGATTTGAATGTCTCTTCATTTGCTGAGAAAAAAAACAGACATTCTAATCTGTTTGCATATGTAGCTGATATTAAGTATATGGGAAATGTTTGTGTGTGGTTCTGTAAGCCATTGAAATGATAAATTCTATTCATTTGCTTCATTAGATATTGGAGAAGGCCCTTATGTGTTTATGTTTGTTTCTGAAGTTCCTTTTGTAAATGAAGTAAGCAATGACACACGCAATCTTTGTTCTCATGCAACTCTACCTGTCCTTGAAAGCCACTTCTACTATTTTTAGAATAAGGTGACTTTTACTTGAGAAAAAGAAAATCAATCTGTATATAACTGACCCTAAGCTTGCTGCTTGTGTGCTACAATTTCCTTGACTGTCATACTGAAATTATAGTTCAAAAGGACAGACAGATTGTTGGGCTGGATGACCTTAATAGTCTTTTCCAACCTTCAGTCCTAAAATGGTTAATTAAAAAAATCAGTATACTGCTTGAACATTTTTTTCTTAGATATATCAAAAACTGTTACTGCTGGCAAGTGACAATCTTGGCAGTAAGAAAAAAAGAAAAAACATCAAAATTATTCTCAAGCATTTCAGAATAATTGAATATATTATTTTCATCATTTCTGTGTATGTCAAAGGCTTCTTTGTTTTACAAACTGGAAAAAAATATCAACCATCCTGTGGTTAGGCAAAGAATTATTGGCAATTGGCCAACTTATTCAAAATTGGAAAACTTATTCATGGTTAAATCTGGAAATACAAGCTGGACTACAGTTTGTTCAAGAAAAATTAAATAATATTATTCAGAGGTTTTAGGCAGAATAAACTAAGTAGGAGTTCCAATATTTTTCAAATTTTGTGCAAAATGTCTCTAAATGCTCCAAGAAATGAACACTGAACACCGAACTTGAAGTTCTTTTTCTGGGTTTCTTCACCCTCTGCTCTATAACATTATTGTAAGTATAAAAGTGGCAGAAATGTTTTTCATCTTTGTAGATACTTACAGTCAGCTGGAAATGGTATTGCAAAGGCTCAGAAAAGCATGCTCCTCTTATTCATCAAGGATGCTTTTGTGATTTTGTACAATCACAGAATCTAAAGAAGGCAGTAACTATGAATTAATAGCACATAAACATACAAGAACAAGATGGCATATATAGCTTATATCCTAGAGTCAGGATGACAGATTATTAATGAACTTCTCTTTTTATCAGGACTATGAAGCTCTGATTAGCCAGAATGGGTTTATGATGAGCATGTCCTGGCTGACTAATTGGATCTCCTTCTCTGACAAGATGAGCTGGTTAGAAGTTGACGCTGTGGATGCTGTCTACCTTTTTTAGTAAAGTATTTAACACTTCTTCCCACATTATTCTCCTGAAAGAACTGGATGCTCATGGCTTGAACATGGTTCACTGAGTAAAGAACTGTCTGGGTGGCACAGCTGATAGAGTTTTTGTGAATGAAAACAAATCCAGATGGCAATAAGTCACCAGCAAAGCCCCCAGGGGGCTCAATCATGAGCCCAGCTTTGATTGATATCTTTATTAATGATACTGATGAGTGGATCAGCCACAACCTCAGTAAATGCACAGACAACACAAAGTTAGGAAGGCTCTGAAGAGGGATTTGGGTAGACTAGATCGATGGACTGAGTCCTATTGTATGTCATTCAGCAAAGACGAATGCCAATTTCTGCACCTGGGTCTTAACAACCCCATACAGCTGTACAGGCTTGGGGAAAAGTGGCTGGAAAGATTTCCAACAGAAAAGGAACTAGGGATGCTGATCAGTAGCCAGCTGAGCATAAGCCAGCAGTGTGACCATGTGGCTTAGAAGGCTAAGGGTGTCTTGGTTTGTATCAGAAATAGCGTAGTCAGCAGGAACAGGGAGATGATCTCCTTCCATATTTAGCACTGGTGAGACTGCAATTTAATAGAGTTTCATCTTTGGGCCCCTCTCTACAAGAAGGATATTGCGCTGCTTGAGTACGAGCAGAGATGAGAGAAAAAAAAAAAAAAAAGCTGGCGAAGGGACTAGAAAACAAGGCTTGTGAGGAGTTGCTGAGGGTGCTGGCAATCTTTAGTCTGGAGAAGGATGAGGGGAGACCTCATCACTGACCAAACTGACCAAAAGGACGTTGCAACAAAGAGTCTCCCTTCTCAGGTGACATCAGGAACTGGCCTCAAGTTGTGCCAAAGAGATTAGACATTAGGAAGGATTTATTGACAGAAACAGCAGTTAGGCATTGAAAGGGTCTATCCAGGTTGGAAGTGGAATCCTCACCCCAGGAGGTATTAAAAAGACATGGAGGTGGAAGTAAAAGACATGGTTTAGTGGTGGAACTTGGTAGATAAGGTTGGTGGCGGCACTTTGTGATCTTAATGGTCTTTTACAACCAAGATGATTCTAGGAGCCTATAATTCTATCTATCTGAAAAGCCTGCTATATGATTAAGGCTCCCACAAATGACTTTTCCTTATACTGGGGGACTCTATTCTAAAACTTTTTGCTGTATTTATTCACACTAACTCTGCAGAGTAACTTGGGCAATTAATTCTGTAGAAGAAACAATCATTCGTCAATCATTCCTTTTTTCCTTATTTTCTTTTTTCTTTCTTCTTTTTTTTAATACAAATATGTTTCCCCAATGTTTGCTCTACTGCAATAACTAGCATGTTTATTCTGCCCTCCTTCTAAAAGTACTGAAGTCAATCTGACATTTGATTTTACAAAGGAAAGAAAATAAATGTTCTGCTTCTGTTCAATTTAGCATTTCTAAGACACATACCTCCTTCTATTTCTGAATCAACACAGTTTTTACCTGTTCCTCTATACCCATTGAAGTTGAAATAACTTCTCTCTCTAGGTCCATTGAAGTTTTCAAGCAGGACAAGTTTAATTTGGCTACCTCTCCCAGGAACCGACAAACATATGTATTTCAGAACAGAAAGAATTAAAAAAAACTCTTAAATACTAAATAAAATAATGATTGGTTTTTAAAATACAAAGCCCACTGGTTAAAAGCAATTATTATCCTAAAAAAAAACAAAAAAAAATTGAATTCAAGAGACACTGTCATTTGATGCAGTCAGTTAATATCAAAGCCTACACAGCAAGTGAAAGAGTCTCACGGTTTTATCGAGATTTACTGGATTCAATGTAAATGAATGCTATGGAAAAGTTCTACTATATCACAGTTCTTTTCCAGTTTGTTTCCAGAATAGACCACAGAGTCCTAAAAGGAGAGCATCTGTTAGGTTATATTTACCCACCATACCCAGTGTTTTGCTACAACAATAAGTTCATTATTAGAGGTCAGGAGTACTTACTTCTGTAGGTTATTCAGGAACTTTTGTTGCACTGGTGAAAGTCAAGCCATTAGAAGAAAAGCCTCCAAACTTAACTTACTTGGACTCCAAAACTACCAGCAGGGGTGGAGATGCCTTTGGACATACGGAAACACAGTGAATGCCCAAGAATTCTAATGCTTCTTGCTTTCCACTTTGAAATAATTTCTATACCACACCGTTACACCAAGTTAGAGTTTATGTCATTTTATTCCAGTGGAGAAAGTATGTTTTATGACTACTAAAATTAAACTTCTGTAGGGGTAAAAGAATTAGACATCCCTGACACCTGCATGCCATCCATCCTGAAATATACAAGTTACTTATCTAACTAGGAAGGAAAAAAAAATCATGATTTGTTGACTAGTAAACAAAAAAATATGAACTGCCAATGAATCAAGTTGAAGACATTTCAAGAAAACTGCTGACAGAATCAATATTATGTCAAGTTTCAGTCCACATCTTCATTAATGATCCAGAAATATAGCAAGCAAACATCACTGAAGGCTGACATATGAAACAGGCATTGTGAAGGTCTGTAAAACGGTCAGAAGAATAGCAAAATGATTCCCCTTGTAAGATGTAAGCTGTTATCCTTAAAAAAATTCCTTAAAAAAGTGTAATGTGAAATACAAATAAAATATACATCAGCAGAAACTCGGAAAGGCTTACTGTTGAAAATACAAAAATTAAAAAAAAAAAAAAAAAAGTACAGTTAATTGGACATGTGGCAGAGCAGGAACAATTCCAGTTAAAATGCACAGGAGGAGTCAAGAGGAATTAATCAAAACTTTTTATCAGTGTTATCTATTGGAACTGCTTGGAGTAGCCTATTCTAAGAAATATGTGCATGTTTCAACAGCTCAGACAATTGAAGTTATACTGAACAATTCTCTTTTATGTTCAGAATACAAATATCATCACAAACACAAAAGAGATGGTCTAATGTTCATAGAATCACAGAATGGTTTGTGTTGGAAGGGACCTTTAAGATCACCTAGTACCAACCCCCTGCTATAGGCAGGGACACCTCCCTCTAGACGGGGCTGTTCAAAGCCCCATCCAGCCTGGCCTTGAATGCTTCCAGGGAGGAGGCATTCACAACCTCACTGCTCAACCTGTTCCAGTGTTTCACCCACCCTCACAGTAAAGAATTTCTTCCTAATATCTAGTTTAAAACTACCCTCTTCCAATTTAAAGCCATTTCCCCTCATCCTGTTGCTACCTACCCAAATAAAAAGTCCCTCCTCAGCTTTCCTGTAGGCCCACTTCAGGTATTGGAAGGTTTCTATTAGATCTCCTTGGAGCCTTCTTTTCTCCAGGCTGAAAAGCCCTATCTCGCAGTCTGACCTTGTAGAGGAGCTGTTCCAGCCCTCTGATTATCTTTGTGGCCCTCCTCTGGCCCTGCTCCAACAACTCCATGTCCTTCTTGTTTTGGGGGCTCCAGAACTGTATGCAGTACTCCAGGTGGGGTCTCACAAGAGCAGAGTAGAGGGGCAGAATCACCTCCGTCGACATCCTGGTCACGCTTCTCCTGATGGATACAGGATACAGTTGGCCATCTGGGCTGCAAGCACCCATTGCAGGCTCATGTTGAATCTTTCATCAACCGACACTCCTAAATCCTTCTCCTCAGGGCTGCTCTCAATCCGTTCCCTTCCCAACCTGTATCTGTGCTTGTTAATTTATATCTCTGTATTCTGTAGTTTCATAACTTAAAAACTCATATATTTATTATATAAGCAGTATATAACTGTAAGGTTTGCATATGTATAAGTTTTGATTTTTAATGACATTTACTTAAATTAAAATTTATAAATTTTATATCTGCTGGGACATCAGTCAAAACATCCTGCAGACTGCAGAATCATGTACAGATTATAACAGATATGGCTGAAGTCTGCAGAGGTGATGCAAGCAGGTATTTCTGAGTTTCAAACTTAAAAAGTGTTTTTACGAAGAATTTCTCCAGATTACATATAGGATGAAATTAATGGAGGTATATAGCAAAACTAACATCAACAGAATCTGTAATAACAATTTTCTGTTAAAAATACTTCAGCAGAATACAGAAAACAACACATTTCAGGTTTGATTTCATAGCACAGACAGGTTTCATTTTCCATGATATGCTTTAACACTTTCCTACAGGTGTTAAATTCTATAGTCTTTTCTATAAAAAATTCAGTTTATTGCCAGTCAGCATACATATCACTAAATGGTTATGGACCTATGTGTCCTCATGAATTAGATCAGTCCCTGAGCAATGAAGACAATCTGTGTAATATTCTTAGCCTAGTAAACTGGACTGGATAGAATCATTTTGCAACATAACCATTGAGGCTGTCCCTTACATAAGTAAAATCAACCTGACAAGTAACTGATGAAATACGAATGGTTTAGTTCCAGTATTGTATGGGTGCACAAAAAAACCAGCCCTGTCACAGTAACATCTAGAATCAATTATATACTGAACTTTCCAGAGAAGGAGATGATTACTGATTAAAAAAAATGGAATCCTAAAAAAAATCATTTATGCAGAGAAAAAGGAAAAATAGGATGTGGATGAAGCAATGAAAGCAGTAAGCCCAAAGAGGAGAGTAGGAGGGAGGAGGAAAAACGTTCCATAGATCATTTGCTGTTCATGATCTAAGATAGCAACTTTGGACTTCAGATTGCATACACTTCCTGAAATTATGCCAGTTGCAAAAGTATTTTTTTCTATACATCAGTTCATCATGCTCAGAACCACAATTTAGTCACTCCGTTTGTTTGTTTATTTATTTATTTGTTTGCCTACTTATTTACTTACCTATTTATTGAGAAGCATTTTCTACTTCTCAGAGCTGTCACTGGGGAGAGTTGCATTAGGAATCCAAGTCCATGAGAGGGCTTCAGGCTGTGACTCTGTCTCACAAATGCAGACAACTTAGGGCTGCATTTAGTTGAGGTATGAAGTGCTTTCTTTGGCCTGTGTCTAAATAGATAGCTTGCAGCATGCCTCTGCCTGGTTGTTGGCTTGCCTGATTCATACTGAATCAACTGACATATGTCCAAGTGGATCAGTACTGAAATTTCTTTGCTGTTCAGCAAAAGATTTAGTAAGAACTTATAGTAAAAAAACCATTAAGCAAGGATAGGATCTACATATGTTTGCTGGACCTATATTCTAAAAAGCATATTTCAAGACACATTTTAAGTGAGATTTGGGAGATAATTGATTAGCCTGCACAATGTAAAGCAAGGGGTAATCTAACCAGAACATAATGAGCACTTCCTAGTCAACTTTCTTCTCCCTTCCTTGCCACGTGTAAGGAACGTTTGTTCTTGCCAAAAGGCAAGAACAGCTTGCCATTGAAGTCTTGTTGCAACTATGAAAGAACAAGGAATATCAACAGCTGAAGTCAGAAAAGGGCTTAGAATAACCTTACTATCAGCGCCAGGAAAAAGATGAAAATTTCTACACAGAGCCAGGAGAGGAAAGAAATGCATGTAAAAGAGAAAAAGAAAATTCAGTTTATTTATTTATTAACTGTACATGGAAAAGCAGTGTGATTGGAAATGGAAGTTGATGTCATCTTAATGCTCCTAGATGGAATTTACTAAGTGCTACTGAGTGCACAGACAGCCTGTCAGAACACAGGAGGTGAGGTGATCTAGCATCACTCTTTAGAGAAACATTCTCTAGTATGAGGTTCTTGGAGTAAAATGCAGTGAAGCTTCTGTGCTATGTTCTTCAAATTCTGAACTTACAAATTATAATTTTTAAAACTTTGAAAAATAAAATTAAATCTGGAGATTTCTTCAAGTTAAAGATAACAATAAAAATAGCAGCAAATTCAAGCTTTTTCATTACTTGCATGCAAGAAAATGCAGCAACTTGAATTTTCCCTAGAGACTGAATGCATACTAAAAGTAATAACACCAAAAATGAAGAGCAGTCTTACTTAGGAATAGAACAATTATATTTCTGAATTATTTTTCATTTATTTAAACAAAATACGTTATATTGTGCTGCAGCCTTCACTGAATTAACTGACTCATATGTCTACAAAGACACATGCATATGCATGTTCTTAGTTCCCACTTCTTACTCTTTTTGCCCAAGTAACTTGCCCAGCTTTGGACTCTGGGTCCTCAGAATATCTTTCTTTCAACGTGGGACAACACTTAACATGCAACTGTCAATAACATATACATTTAATTTATAACATAGATAGGTGTCAGGGAAGATTTGGGAGGATAAATGTACCATTTACAAGAACAAGGGTTCATTTACAAGAGCTGATTAAACAACAGACTCTATTTTAGAAACATTGAATAGACTTATTTTAATTATTAGCATCACATGAGTCATCATTTATAGCTTGAGATAGAAAAGTTTGTAAGTACTGGAGTACTAAAAACTAATAGGGCAGACAGTATACATCTTCAGATAGCAATATTTCTAGGTGATTCTTTAACACTTAATTTGCATGCAGTATGGTTCCCTCATCCATATATACATCATTTTTGCCAAATCTTGCAACCAAAAAAATGCAGAAAAAATCTACAAAGGCAGCAGGTTTTCTTAACAGCTGAGATTTTGTACAGTCAAAGCATGCAAAGATGTTTACAGCAGTTTTGTCTGCAAAGCACAGGCGAGGCGATCTCTGACATAGATCAAAGTAGAACAAAGATTATTCTGAATCTGAGGTTGCTTGAGGAAGATCTGTTGGCCCAGACTTTCTGGGATAACAGAAATAAACTTGTTCTGAAGCAGGATCTAGATTCTGTTCATTTTTTCCCTCTATCTTGCAGATTGTCAGGTCCTCCAAAGGAAGACTTAGCTTAGTTGATCTAAGCAGCGCAGTTGCACTGAAGGTTGGAGGTAACTGAACTCAGAGAGACTTTTAGTTATGAAACCATGTAGAAACTCAATTCCAAAGTAAAAAAAACTAGGCATTGCATTATATACATTGCAGTGCATACCATAGAAGCATGTGACAGGAAAAAAAAAAAAAAAAATTAATGCCAAAGAGCTTGAAATCATAGAATCATAGAATTATTAAGATTGGAAAAGATCTCTAAGATCATTTAGTCCAACCATCAACCTACCACCAATACTGCCCACTAATAGGATGATATGAAATGCTGACATGCTATACTGTCCTGATTTTAGCTGAGACAAGTTAATTTTCTTCATAGTGTCTGATATGATAAGATGTTTTGGCTTTAGAAGAAAAAACAATGCTGATAACACACAAATATTTAGTTGTTGCTGAGCAGTGCTGTACAGATCCTGTACATTTCAGCTTCTTGCACTGTTGTGACAGTGAGGGGGCTGTGGGACACAATATGTTGTGAAGGGACAGAACCAGGACAGCTGATATAAACTGGCCAAAGGAAAGTCTTGTACCATAAGCCATCTTGAGAAAAAAAAAGCTTTAAAAATCGAAAGGAATTGGCTGGTGGAGTATTCACTGCACCAAGATTGGCTGGGACAACAGGTGGTGAGCAATTAGTTGTGCATTATTTGTTCTGTAAATATATATTATTTTCACTACTATTATTTTTCTTCTCTCTTCATTTTCTGTCTTGATGAATAGTTTTTATCTCAACCCACGAGTTCTACTTTCTTGGTTTTTTCCCTCATTCCCTTCCCCATCCCACTGGGAGGGAGGAGTGAGCAAAAAGCTCTTTGGTGCTCACCTGCTGCCAGTTTAAACCACAACACATATGCCTGGAGAAGGTTTGGATACATCCTCATGCAGGGAAACAGTCACTCTTTGTCTCTGAATTTCTGACTGAGAAACAGCTACCCCTGTAGCCAAAGAATTACACTAACCCATAACTGCTCATGTGGTATGAACTTCACATCAGAGAGCCATGTCCATCAGAACAAAAATATAACAATAACACATATCCAAATTAGACTACATGTGCAGTAAGATGAGAATGGAAAAGAAAAATACAAGCGTAACTTCCAAAATCTTTGCCTCAGTCTAAAAAGACACATCCTTTGAATACATCCTTTGCTTACAGAGTTACTGCTATCAGAGAAAATCAAGTAAACAATGTCAAGCAAAGTCAACATTTGAATGAGACTACTTTTTCTAGTGATGCACTTTTCTTGAGAATTTTGAAAATCTACATCCCTGGTCTTTGGATGCCTCAAATTAGTTATGAAGTCAGTAACATCCATCACGATGTAAACAACATGTCTTATACAGGGAACGCATACATAATGCTGTACTGGCTCTGCAGAGCATTTTCAGATGCTTTACATCTTTTAACTCCTACTGTAACTCTGCTGAACAACACAGATTTAAAGCTCAACCGTATGTGTTTGATGACTAAATTAAAAGAAAGTATACTAGAAAACATTCCACTGAAAAATTGATTTTAATCATTATGATTAGTTTTTGGTTTATTTCAAAAGTACAGGACAGAAAAAAAAATTGAAGCTTAATGTATTTTGCTGAAGAATAGAACATTTCATTTCAGCTGCTTAAATATTCAGAAAATAAAGGCAACTTACAGTGAAAGAACAAAGATTGTATCAATAACAAACTTAATTTAATAAAACAAACTGGGATAAGATTTGTATGTTCTTCATGCAGAAAAATATAACAGCAATTTTTTGATGTATTGAAGGCATACAGAGTACTTCCAGAGTGTATGCTTCTGTTGCTGAGATTATAAATCTTTTCCATAGGATACATAAGAGTGATGAACATGTAACTATATGAGTTGATAATGTAAGGATTATATCGAGCTGGTCAATGACCCTTGCCAGGTCTGGTGGAACTCTTCCTTATAGAGTAGAAATTGGAGTATTTCACAGAGCTGAAGAGAATCATGCCGTACAGAAATCCAGTCCTTCACTGGTGGCTTATGACTCAAAAATAAGTAAAACAAACAACTAAATGAAACTCTTTGGTAAGACCCTTGTCCTTATTTAGCCTTTATTCTTGAATTCTAAACACTGCAGCAGTCTAAACATACATAACATATTGATATTTTCACCTTGTTTCAGAAAAAAATAAGAAAAATGAGAACCCTACCATTTCCTTAGCATTATTCTCTTCCTACTTTGTCTAGCATAACGTTGCATAACGTTTTTTATTTACCACAGACCACTTTTTGTTATGGAGTGTTACTAGTCTACCAAGAATGGAATCTTGTTCTACCCAGAGAGGAATTTCATGAAAACAGAGTTTAAAGTTTAAAATTAAGATTGGTTAAAAGCTCTTATCAAGTCATAGAATCACAGAATCACAGAATCATAGGGGTTGGAAGGGACCTCCAGAGATCATCGAGTCCAACCCCCCTGCCTAAGCAGCTTCCCTACACCAGGTCACACAGGTGGGCATCCAGGTGGGTCTTGAATATCTCCAGAGAAGGAGACTCCACAACCTCCCTGGGTTCCAGTGCTCCGTCACCCTCACCATCAAGAAGTTCTTGAGCACATTGGTGCGGAACTTCCTATGCTCCAGTTTCTGGCCGTTTCCCCTTGTCCTGTCTCCACACACTGCTGAAAAGAGTCTGGCCTCGCCATTTTGCCCCCCACACCTTAGATACTAATAGACCTGAATCAGGTCCCCTCTCGGTTTTCTTTTCTCAAGGCTAAACAGACTCAGTTCACTTACCCTTTCTTCATAGGAGAGATGCTCCAGGCCCTTCACCATCTTTGTGGCCCTCCGCTGGACTCTTTCCAAGAGATCCCTGTCTTTTTTGTACTGGGGAGCCCAGAACTGGACACACTACTCCAGATGAGGCCTTACCAGGGCAGAGTAGAGGGGGAGGATCACCTCCCTCGACCTGCTGGCCACGCCCTTTTGAATGCACCCCAGAATGCCATTGGCCTTTTTGGCCACCAGGGCACACTGCTGGCTCATGGCCAACCTGTCGTCCACCAGGACACCCAGGTCCCTCTCTGCAGATCTCCTCTCCAGCAGGTCATCCCCCAACCTGTACCACTGCACGCAATTATTCCTCCCTAGGTGCAAGACTCTACACTTGCTTTTGTTAAACCTCATCTGGTTTCTTACCGCCCAGCTCTCCAGCCTGTCCAGGTCTCGCTGAATGGCAGCACAGCCTTCAGGTGTGTCCGCCAATCCTCCCAACTTCGTATCATCAGCAAACTTGCTGAGGGTGGCCACTATCCCCTCATCAAGGTCACTGATGAAGATGTTAAACAAGACTGCACCCAGCACCGACCCCTGAGGAACACTGCTAGTTACAGCTCTCCAACCAGACTCTGCACCGCCAACGACAACCCTCTGTGCTCTGCCAGTCAGCCAGTTCTCATCTCACCTCACTGTCCACTCATCTATCCCACACTCCCTCAGCTTTGTTATAAGGATGTCGTGGGAGACAGTATCAAACGCCTTGCTGAAATCAAGGTAGACTACATCCACTGCTCACTATTAAGAGCAGCACAATTTTTTAATGTGTTGAGAATGTAGTTAGGCATCAGAAAAGTAGATCAGCAGCCTGTACATATAGGCTTATAGGCCTCAGCATCTGGAATCAAATCTCCGCATTCACATCAGTCTGTTCATCATGAAATCCTCAATGGTGAATATTTATCATTTTTTATCATTTATCATTACTCAGTTTGCTCAGGAAACTGAGTAAGTGAGACTGCAGAATACAATCCAAAGCACCTTTATTTACAGTTATGTAATTCAAGTATCATAATTATAATTTCTTATGCCAGAATGTTTTTAAATCTCATTTTCCAAAGGATCTACAGCAACTCATGACTGACCTGCTAACTTCAATGAAACTGCACACAAGTGGTAGAGGGATTTTAATTATAATTCTCACATTATACTAATGTGAGAAAACTGCATTTAAAAAATTAATTATCTGCATGTCTGCATTATTATGTAACTGTTACTGATATATATATTAGATCACCCACACTGAGATCATTAACTGTAAACTATATCATTCAATCCTTGAGATGTGCTTGAGCCCTTCATTGGCAGACAGGTGGAAATTTTCCACTAACTTTTTCTCTCATCCTTCTATCCAACAGATGAAAATTAGTTTTTGCCCTGAAACAAGGGACTGAATACTGTTTTACAGAAAAGCATGATCAAGTATTATAACTTTGTAATGTTTTTACTACCAAAATTACTTTGAACTAAAATATTTCAGAATGCCAGTACACTTGCAGTCACTCTCTAGCACTTCTTGGATCCTATCCTTAGAGAACTACCCTGCTGCCAGATGACTCTGTTCATAGGAAAAGTCAACCTCCCATCCCAAGTAACTCCTAAGCAGAGCTAGCAGGGGCATAAGGTTCATGCAAACAGCAAAATGTTTCCATGAACTCTACTGCTCCTCACTTTGCAGGCACTTAGGTTCATGTAGCTGAAAGCCTGTATTAAGTCTCCTGAGAGGCTGTATGCATGAGTCATAGAGCCAGCAAATTCAGAGAACTGAATTTGGATTGAAAATATTTTCTGAATTACCTCAGGCAATTCAACTGTCACTCAATCTTGCATGCCTAAAGACCCTATTTCTCAATTTAGAAACCCATAAAGGATAATTCATTATGCAGTGTGTTTCTAAACATTATGAAAAACAAGGTTCATTAATTGATTCTCCTCTATGACATCTGACTACCTGGAACTTGTCTAATATTGTAAGTTCTACTCAGTTCTGTTACTTCTACTTAGGCATTCATTACTGTGACAAAGAACAGTAGACCTTGAAATAAGGAAAATAAAAATAGGTACCAAAGAAGGTGTGGCAGTCTACTGTTGCAAAGTGTAGGTGTGATTCGTCTATAATTTATTAGCAGCAATGTCTGGAGAACTAGTTGCATTCAAAACCCTTAGACGCATCTGGATTTCAGAGGATACTGCTATAAGTGCCAGGTGCCAAAGTTACTTTATCTTTGAAAACAGTTACATATCCCAATAAAGAGAGGGAATGAATTATCACTACACTGTGCTAGATATTTCCCACACTTGCAGTGGCTGAAAGAAAGGATTTCAGGTTCTGGTATCAGAAAATTAATTTCTCCCTTGATTTCTTCCTCTAACAATTCATGTATTCAAGACATGTTTATTAATGAAGTCACTTCTATGAGAGCGTTCACTGTTCTTTTGTCTCCATACTCACTGGGGAAAATTGTTCAGAATGAATTAGCCTAATTAGGTATGATTTTATGACCTTCAGATTTGGTCACAAAGGAGGTGGAGGGCATCTCCTTCCAGGCTGTCGCTAATGCAGTGAAGACATGCTATAAGGTCTGCTCGAGTCAGCTGTGACTCCCCCCGGCAGCAGCTGGCGCTCTGCAGTGGGACTAGATGCCCGGGTGGTGTGAGCACTGACAGATCAACCCATGCTATGTTGCCAGCTCAGAGTATCTTAACGCCCACTGTTCTAAACCTTTCCAGTTTCCCTCAGCCCTTGAAGCAAAGCAGAGCACAGATACAAAAAGTTACTCAAGTCCTCTTTATTCCCAAATGTTCTGGAATCACAAACTTTTTCATGTTTCACTGTGACATCATGCAGAAGGCAAAGTTTTTTTCTTCTTCTGCAATTTATTTTACCATACTTGTCTTCCTAACTAAAGAACCTCTATATGCACTTTACATCACCTTCTGTCCACACCGTTCAGTTATTCTTATGATAGCATTTTCATTGCTAGGTGATTTTTTGAAATAAAATTTAAAAATCTTTGCCTGAAAGCTTAAGCAATACTGATCATATTACAGACGACTTTTCCTCATTATATTGAAGATTTGCCATTAAGTGGAAGATGAACTTTAAATTGTTCTATTCAGTCTTGCAAACTCTCTGCAGTGAGGAATATTCTGTCTCCATCTATAGCCTTGTCCCGACATATGGCTTGTAGGATGTGCCGCATTCTCCCTCTTCCCATCTGTTTCAACCCCTTGCTCTTCTCAAAAAACAATCCTCCTCCTCAGGCATTTATTTCTCTCTATCCTTTTTTTTTTTTTCCCCCCCCCCACATTTTGAAATAAATTGGCTTTGGAGAAGAGTGCTAATTTTGACATTGTGTCTATTTGTTCTTTCATGTTTTTACAATTTGTTTTATTCCTCATCACTTAGAGAAATGGACATGCAAAGGTATTAAATAACTTGTTCAAGGTCACAAAAAGAGTTCATCAACAAAGTTAAGGTTTCCTGAATATCAGGTATTTACAGAAAATATCATCTTTCTGCTGTAAGAAATAAATTCCCCAAGAGCTGCAACCCTGAGAAACTGCAATCCTGAGAATCCTTCAGAAAATGGAATGGGAAAGCACACTTAATCATTGCCCTTCTGTTATGCTCATTTGAAGAGAAAACAGACCAATGTGTGCAGTTTATGTAGCTCTACAAAAGTCACAACAAATATAACCAACTATACAAAAGAGAGGATGTTTGAGGTCAACTCTGTGACAATGCTTAAGATATAAAGGACTGCACTTACAAAACAAGCTTGGCAAGTTTTTTGGGCTGTATGTTTGAAATAGGATTTGTCTTTTGGGGACGCACACTGCTTAGGAAAGTTTAAGACTTTTGTTCCGTTTTTCTGTCTATGAAGGAGAAACAAATATATTTGCCCTTTGTTGAGAGGCTTTCTAGTATCCTAAGACAAAAAATACAAGTACTAAAAATTATTAATACAAGTACTAAAAATTATTAATACAATAAACAACACTTGTACTTAAACTCTGAGAAGAAAGCCAAAGTGACGCTGGTCAGTTTAATTGGAGTGGTTTTGGGTTTTTTTTTTTTTTTTTTTTTCGCTCTGTAATGATTTGTTTACCTGGGTGAATGAAGACTTGTTTACTCAAGGGACACTACAGAGATCTTTTGAAGCTGTAATAGCCTGTAACCTAGGCACATAATTAGGCAGTTTTTAATGACATAAGCAATAGGCTATTGCGTATCAAATAATGATAGTCTTCATACTACAGATAAAACTGGTAAAGCAGAGAAAACACTCAGAAATAACCTTCACATAGCACTACCTAAATGAAGGATTTGGGGTAGCAATGGAAAGAGCTGAGAAATGTGATCTTCACAAAGTATGCTCAACCTCTACCAATAAGAATTATTGAATCTTACAATCATAGAACAGTTTGGGTTAGAAGGGACCTTTAAGATGATCTAGTTCCAATGCCCCTCTATAGGCAGGGACACCTCCAGCTACACCAGACTGCTCAAAGTCCCATCCAGCCTGGCCTGGAAGGCCACCAGGGTAGAGGTATCCACAACTTTTCTGTGCGGTCTGTTCCAGTGTCTCACCACCCTTACAGTGAAGAATTTCTTCCTAATATCTAGCCTAAATCTTCCCTCTTCCAGTTCAAAGCTATTTCCTCTCATCATGTTGCTACATATCCTTGTAAAGTGGCCCTCCTCAGCTTTCCTGTAGGCCCCCTTTAGGTGATATGTATACCCTTGAGCAGACATTAAGTAATTAGATCCTTCCAAAACTCCATTCTTCATAGCTATTTCCTATGGTAGGAAGGCTTTTCTAGTCCTGTAGACTCACAGGGCAGCACAGCATTAATTCTGCAGCTTCCTCTACCCACCCTATTTCTTTCGAACTTTGTCTTGCCTGTCTCTACTTATTGCAAAGTTAGAGATAGCAAATAGAAATTGCAGAGATGTATTACAACCACATGAAATACTGGAATCGGTATCACTGTATCAGCTGAGACTTCTGCTGAAAATTCCAGATGGGATCTTTATGAAATTATCTTGTTTCACAAATTCAAGTGGCAGTTTCTTCACAATTAAAGACTCTTAATTGTTGAGCATTTTACTGAACTAGGGACAATTTGTTCAGCTAAACTAAACTTTAATACTTTTCTCTAGGCTGCCAAGTGTGCTTATTTGATCACAGTAATCCTTCCCAATACATTGTGTATAATCTGATTACATTACCTACCATGCCAAAAAGAGTCTGATATTGTCCTTCTTCCAAGCATACATCAGATACCGGTAATGATTCAGAAGGTACCACGGCACAGCATATGGCTTCCATTGCCCTCAGCATGAAATGTACTCTTGAGAGGCTATTTGGATGTGTCTCATAGCAAATCACACAGGCTGGGAGTGCTTTAACAGAAAAAAAAAACAATTTGGTGAAAATTATCTTTCAGTTGTTTTACTTTTCTTTTTTTTTCTTCTGTTTTTCTTTTAGTTACTGCATGAGATTTTACTTTGCTGTTGATAGAATCATAACCAAATTTTCCACTGCATAGATCTACAATTGTTGCGTGACCCCTTGTGGTGTAAGAAAATATTACATGTGTGATCCATGTGTAATACAGTTTGTGTGAACTGCAGTTCACATATACCACTATATCCTCATATACATATTTCTATCAATCAAAGACTAGCTGTCGCCTATGAAACCATCAGTTAATAATTAATTACAATTTAAAAATCACCCTTTTTAGCAGCCATTAAGTAAGTTCATGCATTTTAAGTAACTTAATTCCTAGGTAATTTGATTTTCATAAACTAAAGCTTTCCTTAAATTTTATTTCTGACATAACTGTAAATTCCGTATTCAGCAGCAACATACAGATGCTAGAACTGAAAACACAGCTTCATTCCTGTCAGTAATGATTTTTGGCACTGAAGAAATAAAGTAATTAAAAAACCTCTCGAATTTGTTTGCATGCATGAGGGCTCTTTAGAACTGTAATACACGCATGCCAATAATGAGTAGATTAAAAAAATCAACTATTTGGAAAGTTAGCAAATGGATCATACATATCAGTGTTAAGTACTGGCATTCCATAAGCAACACAGGAAATTCTGAAGGTATTGTTCCTGTTTGTAGGTGTTTTCTATAATAAAATACCCTGCAGAAAGCTTATTTAAAATAGATAGATAGATAGATAGATAGACAGACAGACAGATAGATAGATAGAAATCAGGCAAGAAGTGGTATCAGTTTTAAAAACTGGCCTAATATTTTTACTTCATACTGTATATTACTTGGAGCCATGACAACCAACAATAGCAACAAGACTGCAATGCCTCTGCAGTCTTACCACAGCAGCAGCCTCCTGATGCACCACATGCGGTGTACACAAAGGAGTCATGCTATGAAATATCGTGCAAACATCTACCATTAGATGTCCGTATCAGAAATGTTAATGAAAATATTGGAGGTGAAATGAGAAACAACTTCATTTTTGTCTTTAATGCAAGTTGCTCATTCCTCTAACACTTTGAAGGATTAGCCTATACGTCATTTCCAAAACTAGGAGAAGCTTAAGGATACTGCAGTGTCATTTTTTTTCTATTTATAGCAGTGCCCTCTCATCACTTTAAATACATAAAAATGTGTAAGAACACTATCAAAAATGGCTTAACAAATAAGTAGCACTATCCTTAACCAAATTGCAAAGAGAATCTAAATTTGATTAGACTTTTAAGAACAGACAGCTTTTCCACTTATATTCTGGTATTTCTCAACATAATATTTCAGTGATGTAAAATTGTTTTGATCTCTTCCTTTTTCCATCGGTACATCTGCATCTTCTACCTACTTTAATCTGTGTTGACCGCTTTCTTATGTTAGTTGTGGTTCTTGATTTTGTTAAAAGGACTTTTAGAAAGATATGCTGTCTGTATTTGTAATACACCACGGCTTACCACTTAATTCTGAGTAAAGCTTGAATATAAATTTTGCAGAAGATTTCATACAACCAGACAAGTAGAAAACAAGAACTCTTAAAAATTCAGACCATAAAAAAGCCAGTCAAACTCAAAATGAAAAAAGCTCAGAATTATTTTCAAAGCATCAAACCATCTGCTGTGTACGTAAACAACACCTTTGGAGAATACGTTTTTCTCAACTTTAGCCAATTTCCATTTTTCAAAATTACTACCTACCCTAGCACTATTGTAGCATAAACCTAGAGTAAGAAAGACTGAAAACTAGATAGGACTACAAATACAGTGTAAATATTAAAAAATAATTTTTCTGCAGTGAGTTTTTTAGTTCTCATTAATAATGTGGAACAAATTAAGAAAGACACTTAAAGCCTAATTGGGGGATCTCTCTCAGAGCAAAAGAAAAAAAAAGAAAAATCTCAAAAGTTTTCTTGCTGAAGAAACTAGTGCGTCTTTGTATATTAAGCACCCACAACTCATGAAGGCAAATTTACATTCAAGTAAATAAATAAATAAGGCCAATAAACCTGGGTAAAATGCCAGCACTACAAATGTGAGCGTCCATCCCTTGGTGGATACAGATCAAAGTGCAAACTCGGAGCTCCAGAGCTCAAGTAACTTGTCTCCTCTATGCTCCTATATTTTAATCACGCCCATTCTGAAGCAGTAGCATTACCTCTTGTATTTGACAGCTCATGGACCTGGCTGGTGGCTTTAATAAAAGACAGATCAAAGAGAGATGCGTGAGAAGCCATGAAAACTACAAAAAGATGAAAAGAAACAACTAACTCTACATATCAATTGTCAAGGAAAATAAAATGTTTAGCAAGAGTTTGAAAATCCCTGAAAATCAAACAATCTAAAATGTCAAAATAACTGGAAACATTCAAGCATCGAGTTATTGTTCTTTGGAACAATAGTTGGAAAATACGCTGCAGCTGAATGCAACTGAAGATGCAATACACAAGACACTGAAGAAATACATGAAATAAAAACAAAGGCCTCGCCTAAGATTCCTGAGAAAGGTATAGAAATGGCAGCCTAATTCACTGTGACAGATGCATGTGATGGAAAGAATTATGGCTGTAACTAGTAAAACAATGGATAGCTTATATTATTAATATCTTGAAAAATACATTTTTTTCAATCTCAGGTCTGAGCCTGTGAACACAGACAAATTGAAAGAATTTATTCCTTTAATTTAAACTTTCTGAGTTCATACTAATAATATTCCAGTTAGTTTCAGGAGCAAAAGCTCTAATGCATTCCAAAACATCATCTTTACTGTGTATTTTAAGTAAACCTTGTAATTTCTCTTTGATGTTTTTTTTCAATTTGCTGGGATATTATCCCTGAGTGGCAAAAATTTTACAACATTTTAAAATATAAAGTAGTGTAATACTCCTTCCATTCCCTTCTCTTTACTGTCTTACATGTAACGCCTCTCTGCATTGCTTGGATCTCTCCAGCAAATTTCAGCACAAACCTTTTTGCCCTCATCTGTTCCTCTTTGCCTACTGGTAATGACTTCAACTTGGAGCTACCTGCAGCCATAATCACAGAAGCACTGCTGAAACCAGTTGCCAATCATGCCCTGAGCCACCAGCTGCATTCCTCCATCAGTCCGTGTGGTGCAGCAGTCAGCACTGATCAGCTTGCAAAAATATTGCAAGGCAAACTAAACAGCTAGGAGTACGCTCATCCCTTTTCTTGCTGTTTATCTCATACAAAAAATAAATAAATCAGAAAATACCTTAATTTCCTGCTTTTATAACTCAGTGCTGAAAAGTGGATGTCTTTTTAAAGTCTTGAGTAAAATCCATTCGACCTGAAAAACATATGCTGAATATATTTCTCTTTGTACTCATAAATCAAGAGAGAGATGCTTTATTATCACATTTTACTACTTAAAATAGATTAATCAGAATTGGCTGAACTTCAGGCTTGACTTGACAGAAAATTATTCCTCCAGAGAAGACTTTAAAAATTGCATAACCCTTGCTAACTTGAGTTTGTTTGAATATACGTGCAATTTATTGTGTTATATCATAGCAAGTTTTAAATCAAATACATTCTGCAAAGAAAAGTAAATCATAGTTCTGGATTCATTGGAGCATGATCCATAGAAATTAAAAGGATTTCCACAGTAGAAACTAGCAGCAAAATAAATCCACTAAGCTGAATCTTGAATGACTTCTGAGTTTATGTTAGATATATGTTGTACCTGCAAGTTTAACAAAAAACAACTCAACCTGTTCTCATTTTGGCAAACTACTGAACAACGACAATTTTTTTGTGTCAAGGTGCAGAGTGTCTTATGTAAAATTGTGTGAATTAAATCAGAGTATTGAAACTGTATAACAAAATTTGCCTTGAATATAATATCATCTTTCACAAGCTTATGTAGTATCAATTTTTACTAGGTATACTGATTTTTCTACCATGTCAGTGAAAGCAGCCATGTAAAACTATGGCTGAAAAGGTAGGGCTGCTTTTCATGGTTGAAAAGACAGTTGAATTGTTCTTTCAACAATTTCTTTCTGTGAAAATAAGTGATGTCTTTTCTTAGTTTTTGGCTAATGATTTTTATGAATCTTCTGTTCATGAAAGTGACAGATTTATAGATCTTGCAGGCAAAATTTACCCAGGCAGTTACTATGCAAATTTCCTCAATTTTGCCTGTCACTGTGCTTTAATCTTTACTTCATCTCCTTTATCTGTCAAATTGTATGTAGGAAACAAACCCTAAAAGGAAGAGTGGAACCACTGCCTCACACAAATCTTTCAAGTTCATTACATCCTCTCCCTCATCTTGATCATCCACATGTTATGAACTTCCACCACTTGTCAAAAGAAGTGATATTGTTATTCATAGCACCTAGAGATCTCAAGTGAGATGTGAAGTCAGGGCACAATTTATCTCACTGTAAGTAGATTACTGGTACTGATTCAGAGGTTTTGTTGTTTGGAAACGGATCGCCTGGATTCCCACTGTCAAGAAGAACACATGCTGCCTTCATGCATGCAGGTAGCTGTGTTTAGATGCTCACACGAAGAAAAAGGTCTGGATTCCTTCTTTTGCATAGATTGTCCATCGACACACCTGTTTTTCTAATCTTTTAAACCATGGCCAAAACTGGTCATAATTAAACTCTTGCTTACTAACAACTGCAATAAGCTTTTGCTCTTTCCATAACCATTAGTTCTCGTAACAGTAGCTACCAGCTGGGCCTCTCTCAAACAAGGTACTTCTCAAGGTGGTAGCAATCTATAACATGCACTCATTCATGCACTTCTGGCTTGGTGCATGGATCAGCAACAGGATGAGCAGTAACAATTAAAAAAAAAAAAAAGAGAAATCTATCTGACTTTTTTGGAAACTCAAGATAAATTAAAAAGAAAGAAAGTGAGACAGGCTATGCAGTGAATGGTGGAAAGTAGTGGTACTCAAGGCAAGGGGAAATTTCCATTTAGAGGTGGAAATATGTGGGCTAACATGAGGGGCAATAAGGTCACGGAAATTAAAAAAGCCTGCTTTAGTGAGCAGAAACACATTAACATCGACTATGTAATGACAGTCTTGGGTCAGCCACACAAAACAAGACTCCGTGCTTGAAAAGAAAGACACTGCTGTCACATACCATTTGCAAGAATCATAGAATCATAGAATCACAAGGTTGGAAACGACCTACAAGATCATCTAGTCCAACCGTGCTGCCATTACCACTGCTACCACAAACTACTAAACCATATATCGTAGCTCCTCATCCAGGAGCCTCTTGAACACAGCCAGGGACGGCGACTCCACCACCTCTCTGGGCAGGCCATTCCAGCACCTGACCACTCTCTGAGAGAAAAAGTTTTTCCTCATGTCTAACCTAAACCTCCTCTGGTACAACTTGCGGCCATTTCCTCGAGTCCTGTTTGTTGCCTGGGAGAAGAGGCCAAACCCCTCCTCATCACAGCCTCCCTTCAGGAAGTTGTAGAGTGCAATGAGGCCTCCTCTGAGCCTCCTCTTCTCCAGACTAAACAATCCCAGCTCCCTCAGCCGCTCCTCATAAGACTTTTGCTCCAGACCCCTCACCAGTTTCATTGCCCTTCTCTGGACACATTCCAGGGCCTCAATGTCTTTCTTGCAGTGAGGGGCCCGAAACTGAACCCAGCACTCGAGGTGTGGCCTCACCAGTGCTGAGTACAGGGGGATGATCACCTCCCTGCTCCTGCTGGCCACACTATTTCTAATGCAGGCCAGGATGCCATTGCCCCTCTTGGCCACCTGGGCACACTGCTGGCTCATGATCAGCCGAGCATCAGCCAACACCCCCAGGTCCCTTTTCTCTTCACAATCATCCAGCCACTTGTCCCCAAGCCTATAGCGCTGCATGGGGTTGTTGTGGCCAAAGTGCAGGACCCGGCACTTGGCGTTGTTGAACCTCATCCCATTCACCTCAGCCCAGTGATCCAGCTTATCTAGATCCCTCTGAAGGGCCTCCCTACCCTCAGGCAGACCGACACTTCCTCCCAACTTGGTGTCATCTGCAAACTTACTGAGGGTACACTCAATCCCCTCATCTAGGTCATCAATGAAGATATTAAACGAGATGGGCCCCAGTACCGGCCACTGGGGGACACCACTTGAAACGGGTCACCAGCTGGACTTAACTTCATTAACCACTACCCCTTGGGCACGGCCCTCTAGCCAGTTCCTTACCCAAAGAAGGGTACACTTGTCCAGAAGAGAAAGACCACAATGATATAACACTTCATGATGTCCTACTTGACTTTTAAGTACCATTTGCTGTTTCTGCAGTCCAAAATGCTGAAGAAGGGCAGCTGCCTTACAAAAGGCAAATGTCTTGGAGCTTGATGAAGTCCAAGGAGCGGGGCACAGTAAGCCACCACTGTGCCAAGCTACACGGTGGTGGATTTCCAGTATTGCAGACTTCAAAGTTAGTATGGGAACTATTAATATTCATCAAGAGCAAGGCACTCCAGTCACATACACTTGCCCTAATCCAGGTAGATGAGAATGCTCTCAGAAAACGAAAGTATGGTCATGTAAGTCTGATGGAGATAGAAAAAAAATTGATATGGACTGAAAAAGTGCAGGAGAATTAAAATACAGAAAGAAAAGTTTCTAGAATTTATGGCAGCTTTTTTTATCTCACTGGTCATTTATTATTCTCCTTTTTGCAGGAGGATCAGAGGACAGGCCCAGCACTACTCCAGGCACTTCAATGCAGTCTTGACAGGTCACTGTTCAGGATGGTATGAGTAAGGGCTTTTTGTTTCTGACCTCATCTTACTTTACTTCATAAGAATGCCTTGCTACTACTAACAAGAAAAGGTATCATCAGGAGCTTTTGTGGAAGTAATTATTTCTTCAAGAGATTATGTTTATAGTTTCAGCTCAGGCCAATCTCATGGGGTTATTAGTAATATCACCAGCAGAGCTAGGTTTGTACAATGCAGTTCTGAAAAGCTTTGCTTTTCACTGCTTCCTGGAAAAGGGGACCAAGTGTCTTAACAAGAAAATTTCATTGACAATCACTTTAAATGACTGCTAGAAATCACAGGCTCTTAGAAAATGAATCTGAGGGCTCAAGAGTTTGTACATAATTTTGAATTTCTTTTAGTATGACCACTACACTGGAAACACAGTATGGCAGACATCAATAGATTGTCTAGCCATTCATAGGCATCTAGAGATCATAAATGGATCTGTAAGTAGAATCACCTCCATGATAACTTCCCCATGTTTATCTAATTACGTGGCCTGGGAAACTCAGAGAAGCAAGGCTGGTCTGCAGCTGTGCTCCTATCTAGTGCCCAGGCTTCATTCATATGGAGCAAGAGGGAGAAATGCTTGGCTGGGACAGCCATGGAAACCTAAAGACCACTGTACTGTTCAGGAAATATAGTTTGAGACAGTGTCTAGATTAAGAACAGAGCCATTGAAATTGGCCACTGCTATGTCAAATTCGCACACATCACACAGCTTTGATGCCTGAGATGCTGAGAGTAATCCTAACCCCTCTACTCTCAGTTGGCTACACTTCCACTTGCAGGCAGAGTTCCATGCACTCCTGTTACTTTTGAGATGAAGGGCAACAACTCCTCCTCACCATCCGTGGCTGTCCCCTTCTCAGCTCAGTCTGTCCTTCTTAAAGAGCCTATATCCCTTCACTGCAACACTCCGGTTGCTGATGCCATCCCAAAACATCACTGTGATTTTACTTCAGAATGACTCCACACCTGAAAATGAAATAACATAGAACAATATTTCTCTTACAAAACAAAAAAAATGAGTGACTTTGCTTTGTCCTATACAATCAGCCTTGTATTGGTGATAGATATTGCATTTACATTCATCCATGATTTGTTTCCATTCTTCAGGACCGATTCACCCTTTTTTGTTTTTGCCTACACTCCAGCTGTCAAACAAGGCCCTAAATCATGTACAAAAATTCTCTCTCAAGTTGCTTAATAAAGCTTCGTTCACACAGATACTATTCAACCTAAAGTTCCAAACGGCAGTAAAGCTGCTTTAGTGTACTGGTGACTGTATAGCTTCTTCTCTTATCTGGTTTTACCAAACACAACTCAATGTTCAAAGATTCTTCCATGAAAAGCTTAACATTAAGCTTCTCTTTCTGTGAAAATATCTCTATCTAAATGTTATTTTAAAAGTTAGCATATTTATTGTATGTCATTACTGTATATTTTCTTTAATAAGGTTAATTAAGGAAAAAAAAAAGATAAACAAGCAATCTAAAGTACTTCAGTTTCAGATTACTAAATTCTATTTTAATAGTATTCTTGATTATTTTTTATATAGGTCATGAATAAATGTTGCACAAAAACCACAAGGAAAAAAGGTACTCAAATGGAAATGATTTTACAATTTAACAAATTAAGTTAAAAAGGAAAAAATTCAAATACAAAATGTAGCTGAGTAACTGTAATGTCAGTATATTTTTCTGAAGTTTTATTCTTCAAGTAGGAAATAAAAGCATTTTTCTTCTTGGCTTCATTTCAGATTTCATCATTGAGAGCAATCAAGTTTGCTTTCGCAGCTTAGTTAGAAAGATTCAAAGTAATTAACAAAAATATAATTTAAGAAAATTATACCTTCTTGAATATCACATTTGCACTGAGACAGTGTTATTGCTTTATTCTAGGCTTTTGGAAGATTCACATGTTCCTTGGAACCTAGAATCACTGAGACTAAATTTTCTCCATTTGGAAGGAAAAGGGTAAAGAAAAGTTTAAAATGTGGAGTTCATTTAGCTGATTCTGTATCTTTTTTACAAGCAAGAAAATCCCACACCTTTACTTAAAAAAAAAGTGCATATTTTTGAGACAAGAATAAATGGACTTGCTGATGCAAAACTCTGAGTAGAAATTAATGAGGCATCAGTGTTAAGCTACTAGACTTAGCGCTTTAGTAAAGAAGAGGCACTCATGCATATAATTACAGCCTTATTACCCAAGTAATAAAAAACGATTATTTACCCCCTCAGTTAACAAATCTCTGACACCAGCCAAGGTAGTTCAAGGATACTACAATGACAAATTTTGTAGTAATAACATCTCTGGAAAACCTGAAAATGCATTTCCCGGTATTACTTCAGGGCTTTGTGGCTCACATTTTTGTAGATCAAAACATGTTTTTCTCACTAGACACCCACTTATGCAGTGTTTCATAACTACACAGTCTTTAACAGCCAAAATATTGGCACATATTCGGCTGTTAAATAAGGAAAATACCTAATAATTAGATTTGTTAACATTTTGCACATACTTAGCGATTCCTGTGAAACACAGAAGCATCAGAACATTCTTAGTTTTCTGCCATTCTGGCTTTGTTACTGCGGGCTGATGACATCAGCTAGCTTCATGAACTAGTAGTTACACTGCTAAGGAATTAAAATAAGCCTTCCTTTCTCAGCTTTTGTGTTGTTAATGAAATGGCATCAGCTTTTGACACAAAAGACAGGACCAGTTTCAGACTTAGGAAAACGAGGTAGATGTCTACCAAAGCAGTGACAGCTAGGGGTGAAATCACCCCAGAAAGGGGCATGCGAGGGTTTACTAACTTGTCTACCACAGACCCTCAAACAGCTTTTCTTGCTGAGAAAGAGATCTGACTCCGTAGAGTCTGGGTGTTTGCTGGAGGACAGTTCACAGCTGCAGCACACCTTATTCCCAAGTCTCTCTACAGTAACATGAAGCACAGTTACCCAGGGCTTACTTGTTTTATTCTCATCCTTAAGGCAACAAAATTCACTTTTGACTACACTGATGAGTGGGTGTGAGCCATTTTTGACTGGAGACTGCAGAATTAACATTGCCGGTAATTTACTATGCTAAGACCCATTTTCACCTGCGTACATTTTTGTCAACAAATGAAAGCTGCCTCTTTATTTCTGAATACACTGTAAAGAATTCTGATACTGAAACAAATCCAGACTTAACTTGGACAAAAACTGACTTTTCGACTCAAGCCCCAGAGCAGCCAGACTTCATGGACATACCCATCCTGGGGTGCCAATTATAAAAGGATTTCAGTTCTTTTAGCCAGTGTTCTTTTTCTGCCAAGTTTAAGAACTGCGGCCCAAAAGATAACCTTCAAAATGAATGCCCATGATTTCCAAATAGGACCTTAAATGCGCCTTATAATGCCTGCATTTTCTATTTGGAATGTAGGACATTATATTATCATCACAACCTCCTCTTTTGAGCTTATTAGATGTCAGTTGTATCACTATCATAGTATCTTTCCAATTTGAATGACTACTCTTTTTCTGTGCATTCTCTATTTTTGGCTTAGGAAGCTCATAAGTCACTTCTGGTCTCAGAGTACGGTGCTTACTGTTTTCTCCTTTCAAACAGATGCAAAGATTTTAACGGAGAGAATAAAATAAAACACAAAATTCATCAAAGCAATGTTATAGCTAAAATACTCCTCATAATACTGTTGAAATTCTCTTGCACAAATTCAGGTTTATATTCTATAAGCTAGTTAAAATTTGTATATTTTCTGCTGTACTTTAAAGTATAATGGAATCATTAGGACTTGAGCCTCAAATAAAAAAATCAGTCTCTTGGTATATGTAAGACACTTACTGATTTGACATTCTATTGCTATGCAATGTAAGATAAATACTACTAAATTAAACTTACACTTTCTAGTAGTCTCTGTTACGCCCCGTAATAATAGAGAATAGGACTGAAAAAGCTTGTGCTTTTTAGTAAGCATCCATTCAGGCAGTGGGTTCATAGCAGTTTGAGTCAGTCACATTTATACAACATAATGCTTTTAAAAGGTAACCAATCACACCAGAGCACTAAGCACATGTGACTGCATAGTAAATCAGTTCAAGAAGATCATGTTTTTGGAAACTATCTCTAAGAAAAGAAAAGAAAATAAAATAAAATAAAATAAAATAAAATAAAATAAAATAAAATAAAATAAAATAAAATAAAATAAAACAAAACAAAACAAAATAAAATTATTACTCACAGTTTCAACTGTCTATACAAGTTCAGCACATGGTCACAGAATCACAGATTTGTAGAGGTTGGAAGGGATCTCTAGAGATCATTGAGTCCAGCCCCTTGCTAAAGTATGTTGCACAGGAAAGCATCTATGTGGGGTTTTGATATCTCCAGGGAAGAAGAATCCACAGCCTCTCTAGGCAGCCTGTGCCAGTGCTCCATCACTCTGATTGTAAAGAAGTCTTTCTTTATGGTGGTATGGAACGTCCTGTGTTCCTGTGTCTGCCACTGACCCTTGTGCTGTTGCTGGGCACCAATGAAAAGAGCCTGGACTCATCCACTTGACTCATGTCCTTTAGATACTTCTAAGCATTGGTAAAGTTCCCTCTCAGCCTTCTCTTCTCCAGATTGAACAGACTCAGGTCTCTCAGCCTTTCCTCACACAGAAGATGCTCCAGGCCCTTTATCATCTTTGTCGTCCTCCATTGGACTCTCTAGGAGATCCCTGTCTTTCTTGAGCTAAGGAGCCCAGAACTGGACGCAACACTCCAGGTGTGGCCTCACCAGGGCAGAGTAAAGGGGAAGGATCACCTCCTTTGACCTGCTGGCCACACTCTTTGTAATACACCCCAGGATATCATTGACTTTCTTGGTTGCAAGGGCACACTACTGCCTCATGGTCAACCAGGACACCCAAGTCCTTCTCTGCAGAGCTTCTTTCAGCAGATCAGGCCCTAAACTGTACTAATACATAAAGATATTAATCTCTAGGTATAGGTGCTCCTGCAAAGAATGGTGGAAGGTTGCAGAGAGAATAGTGGGACTAACTGTAACTGCCCAATAATGTTGCCTTGCAACTGCATACGAAGCAGCCAAGGAAAGATGTGTGGCCTTCAGGATTTGAGGTGAATTCCTACCCCTCCTGCATTCATCCTCTCCAGATCCTGTTTGATGGTGGCAAGAAGTGTTCTGCCTTGATCACACTTAGGGGGAATATTGTGTATTACCTAAAAGCTTAGCAAAAAATCAGTGGATTGTATTCTAAATCATCCTCTGCTTGCTACTGATGTTAGATTATTTCAGATTGCTTGATAAATAATATGAAAAGAAACATATAAAACATACAGATGCCTGATTACCAGGCACTGCCTGAAATTGTTTCATTTTGAGGCCAAACTACACAGTGGCTTCCCAGTACAATAAGGTTTTGTTTATGCCATACATTGTGTTGCTGCATGGAGATAATACACCAGCTGAGAAGGTGCTGCCTCTGGAACTAGAGCTGCTCTGTGGTTGCATGGTCACACTCCTTCATACCCCGTAGTTACTATCTCTTGCATGGCTCTGCACAATGCAGCTCACTCAGCACCAAGGCAGCCATTGTTTAGTACTCTTCTGTTTTGCACAACAGAGATATATCCCAGGAGCCTTTCCATTGATTTGGTTGGGCTTTAGATGATCCCTCTAAATACTAAGATAAACTTCAAAAGCTGACAATTCTAATTATGCCTGGCAGGAAGGTTTCCTCTGATATCCCAGCACAATAGCATACCTCACAGAATAAAAATGGTAAAAGATTCTTTTGAGAAACAATGTCACTGTCTGCAAGAAAAATCACAGCCTGACTTGATTTAGTCTTAGTCATTGTCACTGCTTTTGCTGTCTCAATATTTTAATTATTAAAACTAAACTTTTGTTTCTACTTCTGTAGAAAGAGATGATGGATGTGGAGACCACAGGAGAAAATGAATAAATAATGTGTATTATTTACTTATTCCTTATACGTATATGTAGATACCAGGGAAGTTATTTTCTTCCTTCAGTATATTTCATGCATCTGGCAAGCATTTTTATACCTAGGGAAAGTTCTTCTTCTGGGCTTTCTGTTGGATGGCACTCCTGAATGAGTTTATCTGTTATTTCCAAGGAATGCCTTGGAAAATACAGATCATATGGAAAAAATACTAAAAATGGCAGCTTTACTTTTAATTTCTCACTGGATTAATGCACTTTACATTAATGCTACAGGAAATATCATTACTATTATATTGTTAAATAAAATTTTAATTGAGATACAGCTTTCACAATGAAACTGCACTAAAAGTTATGTCTTCACAAAATATTTTGCTGCAAAAACAAGCTGGAAAATTAACAAGAAGTTAGCCTGTAGCTGGAGTCATCCCCACACACCCAGAGCTGCGCTGCTGGAAGGCTCCTTGCATGCCAGGGTGCTGCTCTGTGCCATGTATCTTGTAGGGCTCTGCTTCACATGTAATTTAATTAAAGTCTACATTTTAAATGTAAATGAAATGGCCAAGCAATTTCCAGCCTGCTGAACTAGTATCCCATGGAGCTTAGGCCCAGCTTGTGTACAGGGCTTTGATAATAACCAAGAGGTGTGCTTTGAAGCAGCACATTGGAATCAGCAATTAAATAAAGTGGTGAATTAAAATGAACATCAATAAATGAAGACAGGTGAGAAATTATCAGCAAGTGGCAGAAAGCAAGGCACCTACAATACAAAACTTAAGCTGGAATCAGAAGGAAAGAGGTGTGTGAGAAGTAACTTGGGACAGAGCGGCCCGGCTTAGCTCCAGGCTAGCCTTGTGCCTTCTTCCTACTGTTGTCCTGCACTCAGCTGCACGGAGTAGAGGCCTCCTTGGCTACAGGGTTACTTGTTGCCATCCTCACCACTCTAAAGAAACAGCATGCCGCCTGAGGCACCTCTGTGCAACAGGCTAGGCAGCAGCTTGACAGCAGGCACAGGTCAAGCAACAGCAAGCAGGGTGCTAGTGCCAGGGCAGCAGTGTGTTCGGTCTGGCAAATCAGGAGGGTGTCTAATCCCATTCTGAAGCCCAGCCCACCACTGATCCTTCTGATTAGAATGCCTAAACAGCCTGGAGTCAAACCCCTAACTTCAGCATGAACATGCTCTTCTAGCAAGTCTTGCGCGTCTCAAGGTGCCAAGCAACAAAATAAAATCAATCCAAAGAGCTCTTCAGCCTTTCCCATGACCAAGCTGTAATTACTGCCTGTAACGGCCTCAGGGTGGATAGTCTGTGGTGTGTTTTCCATCTCTGGTTTTTAAGATTTAGTAATACATAATACATATCAGAAATAGAAAATATTGAATGACTAGATATGGCATTTTTGCATTCCCCAGACTATGTAAAAATTAAATCAAAGTATGCCGTATTTCTCCAACAGCCAGAGGAAGGTCCCAAGGCAAAATCATCCTCTCTAATCCACTCTTCTATTTCTAGTATGTACTTTACAAATAACTTGTGCCTTATCAATTATTTTACAGATACTAACTGCAGCCTGTGATGCATTATTGAAAAGAAAGAAGACTACTCATTTGTAGCCTTATATGTAGAAAGTGAACTGCTTAATTGGATGCTTTTCACAGGCTGCCACAACTCAGTTTAATGAATATTTAATGACAACATAATGTGGCTATTTTTAAGAAATAGCTGACTGCTGCAAAAATATAAATAAATAAATAAATAAATAATTGGAAAGCTTCACAAGTACAGGCATTTGGATCTAAACCACTGCATAGCAACCAAAAAAAGTCACAAAACTAAACACCCCAGAAAACACCTACAAATCAAGAAAAGTCATCTAAAACTACTGATATTTTTTTTTTTGTCAGTATGGGTACCAGCAACAAGAATGTTAATGCTTATCAAAAAGAAAGTGTATAATAGTTCAACTTTAGATTAAGAATTATTAAGAGTCACGTCATATTTATGACCCAGTGCTATGATCATGTTACAGTTACTGGACATATTCCATCACAATATTTTTCTAGCTATGCATTTGCTAAAAGAATAGTCAAGTTGCTGTTACAATTAGAACCACTAAAGTCTTCTACATCCTTTTCATTTGATTTTCTTCTCTCCGTATTTGCTCTTATTTCCAAATTTCTTCCTCCTCATTTTCATTCTCTCTCTGAGTTTTCATATGCTAACAAAGTCTGCTGCTCTTTTCAGCACAGGCCTTGAAGAGCACACAGTTGAAAAGTTCAAGACTGCAGAAAAAGTGTGATTCCATAAGTCCAAACACCATCATTCTGCTGGACAGATACTCTGCAGCTCATTCAGAAGGAGGTGAGGTGAAGAGGAGATGGGTGGATCTCTGTCAGTGTGTGTGTGCAGCCATTTTTTTAGCCCTCACACATAAGACGCCTTTGCTTCTTCTGTAACAACTACAATCTCCGCTTTTTCCAAACACCCTAACACACAGCAGTTATTTTAAGCCAGTCTTGGCTTACTCATCTGTGGTGATCAACAGCAGGTAGCTCACTACATCTTCATTCCTGCCTTTTGAAATGAATCTAACGCAAAGAGAAAAATAAGGACCCCAAACTTTGAAAGAGTGAAGTTCCATCTGTTTACGTAATAACTGGATGAGATCTCCTAGTAAGCTGTCCTTATGGATAAAGGAATGGAGGAGAGCTAGCAACACTTCAAGGATACCTTTCAGAGAGCACAAGAGCTCCCCATCCCCCAGCATAAGAAATCGAGGAGACGGGAAACTCTGCAAGGCTGCACAAGGGCCTGCTGGTCAAACAGAGATAAAAAGAAAATGCAAAGGCAGTGGAAGCAGGGACACATGGCCTGAGAACAATACAGAGATGTTGTCCAGACATGTAGAGACAGGATTCAGAAAGCCAAGGCACAGACAGAACTGAACTTTGCAAGGAATGTGAAAAATAGCAAGGGAATCTACAAAGACATTGGTCAGAAGAGAAAAGCCAAGGAGAGATGTTGTCTGGTAAAAGAGAAGTGAGAACTGGCAACAACAGACACGGAGAGAGTTGGATCATCTAGTTCCAGCCCTCCTGCCATGTACAGGGTTGCCGGCTACATGAGCAGGCTGCCCAATGCCCCATCCAACCTTGTCGTCAGTGCCTTCAGGAATGGGGCTTCCACAGCTTCTCTGGGCAGCCTGTTCCAGTGTTTCACCATCCTCTTTAAACAATTTCCTTCTAGTATCTAATTTAAATCTCTCCTCTTTTAGTTTAAAAACATTCTCTCTTTTCCTATCTCTATGTACTTGTGTAAAAAGCTGGTACCACTCCTGTTTATAAGATCTTCTCAAGAACTAGAAGGCAGCAATTAGGTCTCCCCAGAGTCTTCTCCAGGCTCAACAAGCAATGCTCCCTCAGCCATTTTTCATAGGAGAGGTGCACCAGCCCTCAGATCACCTTTGTGGCCCATCTCTGGACTCACTCCAACAGCTCCATGTCTGTGGAGTACAGGCACTTCTCCAGATGAGGGCTCACAAGGGCAGAGCAAAGGCAAACAATCACCCCCCTTGCTCTGCTGGCCACTCCTCTTTTGATGCAGCTTAGAATACAGATGACCTTCTGGGCTGCAAGCTGGCTCGTGTCCAGCTTTGTGTCCACCAGGACCCACAAGTCCTTCTCCCTAGGTCTGCTTCCACTGAGTTCTTCTCCCAGTCTGTACACATATCTGGGACTGGCCCTACCCAAGTACGACACCTTGTAGTTGGCCTTGTTGAGCCTCACTAGGTTCTAGTAGGCCCATTTCTCAACCTTTTCCAGATCCTTTTCAGCATCATGCCTTCCTTCTGTCATATCAACTGTACCACTCAGCTTGGTGCTGTCTGCAAACTTACTGAGAGTGCACTCAATTCCACTACACAGGTCATAGATAAAGATGTTGAAGGGCATCAGTCCCAAGACAGACCCCTGGAAGATACCACTTATCACTGGCCACCACCTGGACACAGAGCCACTGACAACTCTCTGGCTATGATTATCCAACCAATTCCTTATCCTCAGATATTCTTACCATATTATGTCTTCCATAAGTGATTGTCAGAACCAAGCACAGCTCTCCAGATAAACAGTATATAGCTTCAGTATATCCTCCTACATACAGAGGGGATATTTGTACTAAATCATTCATAAATATCTCAATATTTTTTCCTCATAGATTAAATTAATTTAAATCTTTGAGGCTGCAGAAGATTCATAGAACTAATTTGCATTTTGATTTTATAAGGATATTTCTTTCAAACAATGAAGCATTTTAAACTATTGATGTATAAACTATATATAACTTTTTTTTTCCAATTAGCATTTTAGTATATTCTGCATTATTTCAGATTACTCCTTTCAGAATTTTTTCTTTTACCATATATTATTTACTCATCTAAGCCCAATGGGGCTGTTTGAGTTGCTTCTCCATTTTCTTTGATTTTACCTAATCAGTAGAAACATGTATTATCTGCAAAATCTCTTTTCTCACCATTCATATGTTTTTACCCACTGACTGTTAAAAGCAGTAGGCAATACTACTTCTAGCCACAAAATGACTTCCACAATACTGAGAACAATTGAGGAACTATCTCTTAGCAGTTGCTTATTCAGGACACCTCTGACTCCATGAGTATTTGGTTCCCAAAATATGATGTTGTCAGTGAATTTTGTCAAAGGTTTTTGAGTCAACGATTACAACTAGTAGTTCTCCATTCACCAATGGATGACTCAAAAACAATTATTTGACACTGCAAACATATAGTTTTCCTCTACAGAAGTAGGAATGGTTTAGCCATTTTATTTCATATTTCATTAATGTTTGAAAAATATATATGACACTTTGAGCAAGGATATTTGAAATAAAATTTACCTCATGCTCTTTAGTATCTATACTATATAACTATATATATTATTAATATATACTATACTATATACTATTTAACTGTCATGAAAATCTGTACTAGTTCTATTGAGACTCATTCGTCTTTCTAATAATTCTTTTGTGATATTTCAGCAATTTTTGGATAATTGTCATACAAGATGAAAACATAACAAATTTTTCACAAGACCTCAGTCACTTTGGCCAAAATCATAACTAGAGCTTCCCCTTTTGGCTACCATATGTACGACTTGCAGACTAAGCTGCAGAGAACCAGAGTGCAGTTCTCTGATGTATCTGTGGATCATTTTTCTCACAGAGTTGGAGTCATAATGGCATGACTCTATACAAAATGCTTCAAACGTAAATTCAGCTCAGGAGAGTAATTGATGTCATCCCAGGTACAGCCCTTTTCTGAAGACTTGCTGTACTATTCCACTTCTGAGTTAACTGCCAGAGACAGTTGTCCTATGGGCAGCAAATGTACTACATGAGGAATCCTGCTGTCTGGTCCATATGTTCCCAAGTAGTCGTGCTGATAATTTGTTCATTTTTGAGATAGAATTGCTATAAAGAGTCTTCCTATGACCAGATACGTGATTTGAGGAAAAATAAAAGTACATCATATTACTATCAATTCTATGTTAAAACAATTGCTCTGTTTGATTACGTGTTGACAAAAAGAGGGATGATTTAGACCAGTGGGTTGGCAGATTCTGAGGAGTTACTGTACAGAATTATCAGTTCCCTCTAGTTATTTGACTGTCATTGTATGTCTGGTGGGATAGTAGCCTCTATAATTTTGGATGTTTGTATTATAATCTAAGGTTTTACACTGCTGAAAAATCAGTTTCACTGGAGCAAGAGAACTTCTGACTGAAAGAGTTCAGATCAAAATAAAAGATCTGCTGATCCTGAGATGCCAGAATCAGGCAAAAGAAAAATAATCTACTGGCATAGTCTCTTATAGTCCAAAGATCTTGAAGGATAGCAATAAATCATCTGAAGCCATTTGGAACTTACAACGATTAAATAACGAGTTTTACAGTAGTTTGTTGTCTTTAGGATTCAGAGAAACAAATGTCCTTCCTGAAAAGTCATTCATGCATTCCTACATAATACTTATGAATACTAGACATTATATATTTTAAGCAGAAAATTCAGAAGCAAAAGTTTTGTTGAATTATCCCATACTAAAAACAGCATTGATTTAACTCGTTTTATAACTTATTTTAAATTTGTATATATATATACATACATATATACATATATACACACATATTTATATATGTTATATATGTTAAAATTAACTCTTCATATGACTATCTGTCCTTCTGGAAACAAAATCTTTCAAGTTTTGATTCCAACCGCTAGACCTATTGATTGAATATCTATCTACTATGGCCATCTGATGAAGTTTAAATAGTTTGTGGCTTTTCGTACACAGCCATAAAATGTTAAAACTGTAGTTATTGAGAGGAGTATTATGACAACCTGCAGTTTACGGTATGATATTCAAGACTAATACAAAGAATTAAAAGTAAATTTGACATATGAAAGAGAAAAACCTATATATCAAATCAGAAACTTATTGCAGTACATTCCAGTGCTTGGCCATAATCAATCTTCTACAGATTTTTAATATCACAAGTTTGAAGCAAAGCTGGAAGTAGCCTGAAGCAAGAAAACTTCAGAATACATAACTGACAATGATAAGCTATCAAAATATCAGATGAAGTCAGCCAATAGCTTGGATAACGTGTATTGCACAGACAGCATTCAGTTACTAAGGTACTGTGATATTAGATTAAAGGTGCTCTTGGTTTTGTCCAATCAAAGAAAAATACCAACACTCACATTTCAAAGTTTGGGAATTGTTCGCTATAATGCTGATGTGATTCTAATTTAAGCTGATTTCCTAACAAGCTTTCCTAAGGAACAGTTAATTTTTAGGTGTGATCTTAAGTATCAGTATAAAGAAAAGTAATTATATTTGATCTGTGTTAGTGTCCTGTGTTCATTACTATTAAAAAGCACAAAACATTTAGGCTTTGATACAGAAAATGTTTTGATAAAATAACCTTTTGCACAACAATATACTGTAGTAAAATAAAAAGGCTGATTCACAGAATCACAGAATCACAGAATCATAGGAGTTGGAAGGGACCTCCAGAGATCATCGAGCCCACCCCCTGCCAAAGCAGGTTCCCTACACCAGGTCACACAGGTGGGCGTCCAGGCAGGTCCTGAATATCTCCAGAGAAGGAGACTCCACAACCTCCCTGGGCAGCCTGTTCGAGTACTCCGTCACCCTCACCGTAAAGAAGTTCTTGCGCACATTGGTGCGGAACTTCCTATGCTCCAGTTTCTGGCCGTTTCGCCTTGTCCTGTCTCCACAAATTCAAATGTTTATTTTGTAAATTTTGTAATTATATAGAATATTGTACCATAATTCAAGAGAGACACTTCCAGGAAAAAAAAAAAAAAGAAAGGATATTTGGAGATTTAGGTATTTAATTCAAGCAAGAATATTAGACTATTTTATCACAAATTGTAAAGATTTTAAACTTCCTGCATATAAGCTAAACTTTGGCAGCCAAGCTCAGCAACCAACCTGCTAAAGCATGTTCCCTACAGTAGGTTGCACAGGAAAGCATCTATGTGGGTTTTGATATCTCCAGGGAAGAAGAATCCACAGCCTCTCTAGGCAGCCTGTGCCAGTGCTCCATCACTCTGATTGTAAAGAAGTCTTTCTTTATGGTGGTATGGAACGTCCTGTGTTCCTGTGTCTGCCACTGACCCTTGTGCTGTTGCTGGGCACCAATGAAAAGAGCCTGGACTCATCCACTTGACTCATGTCCTTTAGATACTTCTAAGCATTGGTAAAGTTCCCTCTCAGCCTTCTCTTCTCCAGATTGAACAGACTCAGGTCTCTCAGCCTTTCCTCACACAGAAGATGCTCCAGGCCCTTTATCATCTTTGTCGCCCTCCATTGGACTCTCTAGGAGATCCCTGTCTTTCTTGAGCTAAGGAGCGCAGAACTGGACGCAACACTCCAAGTGTGGCCTCACCAGGGCAGAGTAAAGGGGAAGGATCACCTCCTTTGACCTGCTGGCCACACTCTTCGTAATGCACCCCTAGATGCTTCTTGGCCACAAGGGCTCACTGCTGTCCCATAGACATCCTGTTGCCCACCAGGATATCTAGGTCCTTCAATGCAAAGCTTTTTTTCACCAGATCAGCCCCTAACCTGTACTGATGCACATTGGTTATCCCTCTCTAGTTGTAGAACTCTGTATTTGCCTTTGTTGAATCTCATAAGGTTCCTCTCTGCTCCACTCTCCAGCCTGTCAGGTCTCACTGAATGGCATAACAGCCTTCTGGTGTGTCAGCCACCCCTCCCAGCTTTGTATCATCAGCAGACTTGCTGAGGGTGCACTCTATTCATTCACAGAGGTCACTGATGAAGCAGAAGATGCCCTCAAAGAATGGAGGATGGTATGGCATGAAAATACTATACTACTGAGTGTGTGGCTGTTCTCCTCTGAGCGGGGTTAAGTGGGACACACTGTGCTCCTACTGAATTCCCAGTCCTGAAAGCTGCGATTATTTTGGTCAGGAACTGGCAGCACAGCTCCGCTGCAGTTCCAGAAACCCGCAGAGCCGAGGCTGAGGATCCTGTGGGCCTATTCCAGGACCCTGCACAGAGCCAAGGCTGCTGGGGGCTCTGCCCTGGGATTTTTGTGAGCAGTTTCTGCATACTTACACATTTTTAGATATATGTGCTTGTTTGAATCCAAAACAGCTTTTATATGTCCACAGTTTAAGTATACACTGCATTTGTTCATGGCATTCGGCAGGAGTTTGTTCCTGCTTCTCTTGTCTTAAAAACTGGTTTATATTAGCAAAACACCTTTCATTCAGAACTATAAGCAGATCAACTAACTATAGTTTTCTTTCCCATGATAGATTTTTGAATGTTATAGTAACAGCGTAGAGTGTACTTTTAATATGTCTGTTTAAAGTTGGAGATAATCATCTACATATTGTTGGATTCCATTTGGAGAGATCTAGACAGGCTCAGGCAGTGGGCCCAGAAGAACCTTGTGAGCTAATCCAAGTGCAAAGTATTTTATCTGGGTCTTGGTAACCCCCACTATCAGGAGGGTGTTCTGGAGGATGTAAGGATAGAGCACAGCCCTGTAGAAAAGGACTTGGGGGTACTGGTGGATGGGAAGCTGGACATAAACCAGCCATGTGCCCTCGCATCCCAGAAAGCCAACTTCAGTAAAGCCTTTCACGCTGACCCCCACAACATCCTCACAGAGAAGCTGGCTGCCCATAGTTTGGATAGGCATACACTCCGCTGGGTGAAACACTGGCTGGACAGCCGGGCCCAAAGAATTGTGGTCAATAGAGTTAAATCCACTTGGCGGCTGGTCACAAGTGGTGTCCCCCAGGGCTCGGTACTGGGGCTGCTTCTATTTAACAACTTTATTCTTGATAAGGGGATTGAGTGCACCCACAGTAAGTTTGCAGATAACACCAAGTTGGGAGGGAGCGTTGATCTGCCAGAGGGGAGAAAGGCACTACAGAGGGACCTGGATAGACTGGATCGATGGGCCAAGGTAAACTGTATGAGTTTCAACAGGGCCAAGTGTCAGGTCCTGCATTTTAGTCACAACCCCAGGCAACCCTACAGGCTTGGGGAGGAGTGGCTGGAAAGCTGCCTGATGGAAAAGGACCTTGGTATACTGATGGACAGTGGGCTGAATATGAGCCAGCAGTGTGCTAAAGTGGCCAAGAAGGCCAGTGGCATCCTGGCTTGGATCAGGAATGGTGTCGTGAGCAGGACTAGGGAGGTAATCCTGCTCCTGTATTCATCACTGGTGAGGCCCCAGCTCGAGTAACTGTGCTCAGTTTTGGGCACCTCAGTTCAGAAAGGACACTGAGGTGCTGGAGCAGGTCCAAAGAAGGGCAACGAGGCTTGTGAAGGGCTTGGAGAATATGCCCTCTGAGGAGAGACTGAAGGAACTGGGGCTGTTTAGTCTGGGGAAAAGGAGGCGGAGGGGAGACCTTATTGCTCTCTTCTAATACCTGAAAGGTGCTTACAGCGAGAGCGGGGTTGGTCTCTTCTCACTGGTGACAGGATGAGAGGAAATGGCTTCAAGTTGCGTGAGGGGAGGTTTAGGTTGGATATCAGGAAAAACTTCTTTACAGAAAGGGTTGTTAAGCACTGGAATAGGCTCCTCAGGGAGGTGGTTGAGTCACCATCCCTGAAAGTGTTTAAAAACCATTTGGATGTGGTGCTCAGGGACATGATTTTGCAGAGGGTTGTTAAGTTAGGCTAGTACGGTTAGGTTGCAGTTGGACTTGATGATCTTGAAGGTCTTTTCCAACCTGAGCAATTCTATGATTCTGTGATTCTGTAATGACCCCTTTTTAGCAGGATCTGTGGTGATAGAACAAGGGGAAATGGTAAGCGTTGATCTGCCAGAGGGGAGAAAGGCACTACAGAGGGACCTGGATAGACTGGATCGATGGGCCAAGGTAAATTGTATGAGTTTCAATAGGGCCAAGTGTCGGCTCCTGCATTTTGGTCACAACAACCCCAGGCAACCCTGGGTGTTCAGTTTTGGGCACCTCAGTTCAGAAAGGACATTGAGGTGCTGGAGCAGGTCCAAAGAAGGACAACGAGGCTTGTGAAGGGCTTGGAGAACACGCCCTCTGAGGAATGACTGAAAGAACTGGGGCTGTTTAGTCTGGGGAAAAGGAGGCTGAGGGAGACTTTACTGCTCTCTTCCAATACCTGAAAGGTGATTGCAGCAAGAGCGGGCTTGGTCTCAGTCTCTTCTCACTGGTAACAGGTGACAGGACAAGGGGAAATGGCCTCAAGTTGTGTGAGGGGAGGTTTAGGTTGAATATCAGGAAAAACTTCCTACAAAAAGGGTGGTTAAGCACAGGAATAGGCTCCCCGGGGAGGTGGTTGAGTCACCATCCTTGGATGTGTTTAAAAATCCTTTGGATGTGGTGCTCAGGGACATGATTTAGCGGAGGGTTGTTAGAGTTAGGGTAGTATGGTTAGGTTGTGTTTGGACTTGATGGTCTTTAAGGTCTTCTCCAACCTGAGCAAATCTACAATTCTATGAGCAACCAGCCTTCCTGGACACCTTTACCATTCAGGACTGAATCCCAAAGGACCCTCCCTACCACTGTCTTGAACTGTTCAAAGTCTGCCCTCCGGATATCCAAAATAGCAGTTTTGCTGACCTCCCTCCTGACTTCACCAAGAATTGAGAACTCTACCATTTCATGGTTGCTCTGCCCAAGCCAGCTCCCAGTTTCCACATCTCCCACAAGTCTGTCTCTGTGAACAGCAGGTATAGGGGGACAGCTCCTCTGGTAGGCTCAACAATTAGGACTTCATAATATTCAACAGGAATAAGGAAGGATACGTTCAACTAGTGATGGCTATTTATGTAGCTTATAAAAATAACTTGATCACTGATGAAAACAATGAGTGTAAATGACTGAAAGAATTTAGGCAGGGAAGTATAACTGAATCTGAGGATCATGAAAGAAAAGAGAATTAACTGGCTGTATTACTTCAAAAAGGTAAAGGCAAGAGCTGAAAAGGACTAAAGAAACTACAAGAGGGTGTAAGAGCAGAAATTAGAATATTTATAAATATGCAGTATGGGAAACAGAGAAATAGACAGCTGTCATCAGAAGGTTGAAGTTAGAAAGTGAATAGAAAGGTCTAAAAAGAATAATGGAGCTAACAAGCATCACAGTCAAAACGTTATGTGCCAGGGGAGAAGAAAATGATTCAGTCATGTATTTTTCAGATTAACATCCTTTTTCAAATTAACATCCTTTGGTCAAATACCTCTATCTTATAGCAACATTTTATTTCCTACTTGACTTTGCATCAGAAAGCAAATCAAAACATAAATAACTGGGGCAAAATGAGAGAGTGCTGACAGATGCACTGCATGAACACTGCAGCATGCAGAATTGCAGTACCAATTAGCTACGATCAGCTGCACCAGTTCGCAGGAGCTACTGCTATTAGATTCAATTTAAAGAGACTGAAGCATAGAGATTTTTGATACAAAAGACTAACTTATTTAGCTGCAAGGAGGAAAAATAATATTACCACAGGAAATATATTTAGTCTGGATTTTCTCATTGCCCTGGTGAGAAATCAAAGTCAGCTTAAACAAAAAGAAAAATTAATAAATAAATAAATTATCCTCTGATAAAAGGGAAAGACATGTAAACATGTTTTTCTCTTGCAAAATATAAGATGATGGTTAACATTATTTTGTTTCAGTGCAGGAACCATCAATCTAAAATGACCAAAATAAATACATTGCTCTTTTCTTATTCAAAAAATTGTCTTTAGTCTATAGTATTTAATTAAGTGCATCTATAGGTGGATGAATACAATTAAGAGTTTTATTGTCACAGTGAGGTAAAAGCAAGCAAACAAGCAAGCAAGTGAGAAAGAGGGAAAAGAAAATCATAATATGTCTTAGAAGATAACTACTACATAAGTTGTTTAATTTCTCAGTCATCTTAGGATTCTCCCACACTGTATATATTCCAGTGTTGTACATTCCTTTTAAAGGTTCTTGGGGATACTACTTTGCATTTTGATAAGATTCCTAGTGATCAAATGTTTCCAGTTTTCAAAAAAGAAAAAAGAAAAGCAGTAACCAAAACAACAACAACAACAGAAAAAAAACAGCAAGGGAAAGTTAAAGAAAGCAAGCACATAAAACTTGTCTCTACATCTTTCACTTTTGGAGGGAGAAGAAGGAGATAGAAAATTCTCCCAGTGAAAAAACGAAGAACAACTCTGCTCCCTGTGAAGTATTGATCTCTAAAAATTCCTCCAAAATGCCACCCATGCCTTCAGTTCTCTAAAAGCAAATCTTTGATTGCAATCTCATTCCTCGACGAGCAGCTCCAGCAAAAAATGTAGTCCAATTATCAAGAACAACCCAAAGAACCACAACAGTGAGAATTAATATAGTTTTACAATAGACTACATTAAAGAAATTAAGATAACTGCTGATGTGCAGCAAATAATGCTGGACTATGGTCAAGACACAAGTAGTCTAAATTGCCCAAAGTTCATAACAGGCAGTGTTACTGAAATAAGAGTTGTTTACCATTTCATCCAGGTCTATTAATGAAGTTTTCAGAAAGCCTGTCAGATAGCTTATCCTTAAGTGCAATGAGACCCTTTGACACAAGGAGAAATAACTTCAAAATGTGTAGATTATATTTTAGAGAAAAAAAAAAACAAACATTTTGATCCTATAATCAATTACAGTTGTGTATCACATACATTTGCTAATAAGTATATTCCTGTGGCAAATCAGCATTTGCAAGTTGATACACTAAAGGCACTCTGTAAGTGTAAATTCTTAATTGCAAGAAGATTAATGATAGTTTTATATAATATTGTACTATATTTCTCCTCTCTGATTTCAATCACTTTGCTGTAAAAATCTATCACATCAGAAAACAAAATAGTTTAAAGCGCAAAAGAGCAATCTTTTACAATAACCTCATAAAAGTATTTTAAATTTGCTATGGGACTCCATGGGAATATATTTATTTTATGACTCTGAACAATTCCATTAATTTCAAGAGGTTCTCTCACAAAACTAAGAATAATTATTTCCTTAGGTTAATCCAATAAATTGCAGGCATACAGATGGATCAATCTGTTATCCTGAAGGACTTCATGAAGTTAGAGTGAATGGGATAAATCACCTTTTTCAGACTAGATTTCAATTCCTTCTGTCCGAAAACATTCACACATTTATAAATATTTATGAACGGGTAATTACTCAGGCTTCAGTAAGACTACAAGCCCATGTAAAGCTATGCAAATACATATTTACACAGAATCAGAAGTCTATGAAAGAGGCAGAGCACACGTTTATTCTACAATGACTCTGAAGGAATTACTGCAAGTGCTCAGGTATCTGGTGTTAAGCAGAGGCAGGGAATGATGACAAGTTGAATTTACAGAGCATTGTAAGTGATTTGACAAGACTGGAGAATTGTCAGATGGGAGTATTAGTGAAGTCTGTAGTTTCTTTCTGAAGTCATACTATATTAGCTAGCAAATATCTTCTCGTGATAGCTGTGGTATTATCTAAAGTAATAGTGAGATAACAATAACTGGAATTAGCAATAGCGAGTAATACAAGCAGCCAGTGGACTTTATTTGCCTTAGTCACTAGATGTAAGTTTCTTACTATGATAACAGCATTTCAAACCTATTTAACACAAAAAGCAGATAATGTTCGGTTCTAATCTGATTAGGAAAATCAGACTGTTAAAGTATGAAAATTAGAGGTAATCATGCTTAAACACCACCTAGGGATCAGAGGCATAACGTGCAGCTCAAGTTTTAGGTGGGCTTAGCAGGACAGTGAAGATAGAAGAAAGCAAATTGATGGGCATTTGCTACTCAACTGCAGCCACCAGAAGGAGACAGCATGAGAATGCAGAAGGTCAGAGGCTGCCTACTTCTGTTAAGGCATGGAAAGATAACCAGATGAAGACCAATGCAAGCATTACCTGTTGGGGAGTAAAGTCAGGAGGAGTAAGGTGAGAAAACCTGAATACCAAACCCAGGTGTATGAAACAGCTCACCCTCCCCAGCATCTGCACAAAGAGGGGAGCAAGAGGATCATGGTCTGGATTTTGTCGTTGCCATGCCGCATGGAGGTCCCTGTCCTGGCTGCATGTTCTGGGGACATAGATGATCACAAACACAGCCTGTGGTGCTGAAGCTGGTGGCACAGCTATCACTGTTGTGGTGTACTATGTGTCTCTGTGCTACTTTGTGTTATATTCCACTAAACCTTGCCAAACTGAGGAAGCAAGCACCTGCAGGAGACCCCCGGCCAATGTGTCCCCATCTCCCCTGCACACAAGCTATTGGGCTCATCACCTTGGCTGAGGCTCTCAGGAAATTAAAGCCCACCATGGTCGTGGGGTGCCCAGCAATAATGCCAGGCTGGAGGATAGGTGAGCATGGCATGGGCATGAGAAAACATGGAACTTCTAAGTTTGGCAAAAAAGAAGGAAGCAGTAGGGGTAAGAAGCATATAAGCACTGACAAAAAGGCTGGAAAGATGTACACAGCAGGGAGGTCTGTTGGACACTCCTTCATGTCTGTGAATATTCTGCTTCTTGTGGGTTTTCCCCCTGCAAGGCACCAGTTGTGACTTCCTTCCATAGCAGTAGTTGGAAGCTTTTCTGGGACCTGCAGGACATTACAAAAACTGAGAAAGAGGATGGATAGAAGTTTGGAAGGATTTCTGCTTCTCTCTTTCACCTTCCATGTGGGAAGCCATCCTCAGGGGGGAAGAAATATGGAGGTCTCCATAGAGACCTGCATTCCACCTCTCATTACTCATGATAGTTTCATTGCAGACTCTGGAAATTTGAAAAGTACCTTAAGTAAAAATGAATCTCAAATCATGTATGAATCAAAGATTCCTACGGCAATTTTGTTTATGCTGTGACAAGAGGCAATGACAATTGACACCAGTCGTATTAAGCAATGAGCTTCACTTTGTCTTCAGTGTCCTCATCTGGACCAGAAAAATCTTGTCCAAATCTATCATCTCAGCATTGCAACCACAACAGCAGAAGGCCAATATTTCACAATTTCCCATGTCTCCAGTCTCTCTAAGACTGTTCTTTGCACATTTCCTTTTACTTCAGTGTGCTATTTTTTGTGTATTTGTGTTTTCGTGGGTTTTGTTTTGTTTTTCCTAGCTGCAAGCTTGCCTGTGACTAATTCAGAAAGAAAGAAAGCCAGCAAAAATGTATCATTTGCTTTCTTTTATTCATTTGGACAGACAATAATAGGCTCCAAGCATTTCCATCATCACATTCCAAATTGTAATTTCTCGTTTTCATTTTCAGTGACATTTCGAGTCAAGCCTATCACGAATTCACCACGGTGTTTTGAAGACAAAACTGTGGTAATAACTTCGGAAGAGCATGACATCCATATAATATCGTTAACTATGTATAATGTCACCAGCTGCGTTTGCCCATTGTTGTTGATACTTAACCTTTACTCTCCTTCTACAACTTGAAAGTACTTTTCAAATATATGTTACAGCATGATCAAACAAATTTAGATAAGCTGACACAGACAGTTTCTTTGTTTGGCATTGATTTTTCTCTACCAGAAATGCTATTAAACTGAAGCAAAAGGCATTTTTCTTGTGCACAGTTTTAGTACTTCTGTTGATTGAATTCAAAAGACTATACTAATCAGTGCAGGCCTCACTGTAAATAAACATGAAATACTGTACAGCTTCGGAATGTTTCTCATTACCTAGATGCTGGAAAATGGAGAAACTAGCAGTGTGAAAACACCTTTGTCACACAAGATAGCCAGATTTCTTCTTTTTTTACATTGAATTTGGAGAAAACGGTGTTTTTGTCACTATGTTTGAAGCTTCCTAAATAATATTTTGGAAAATTGGAGTGCATACGGGTTCAAAGACAGTGCCTACATCCTTTAGTGGCACTTCTATTACTGATCTATAGAGCATACTTCTATTCAGCTACTCTAAAAAGCTGTATTTGTGCCTTCAGTGTTATCACCAAAATTCATGACTCTTCTATTTCAAATTAAGCTCAAACTACGGTCTTGCAAGCAGTTATACCGGTGCAGCTGAGGTGCACCATAAATCGTGCCTGAGCCTGGAGACAGAAATGAGTGGCTGGGGACTGGGGAAGCAGGCCAGACCTTACGTCAGTGTAGCCAGCAAACAGAAATGATGTAATACAAATCCACATCCTGAATTTCAGCCTCTTAATAATATTATCAGTCTAAACGGCATAGAAAGTATAGATACTTTGAACAATATGTTTCTTTCAGACTATCACAACTGACCCATCTAAATCAGTTATGCAATATTCTTGTTAAAAGCAAACTTTTAATGGCATGCAGTTCACTGAAGATCATAGAATCATAGAATCACAGAATCATAGAATGGCCTGGGTTGAAAATGACGCAATGATCACCTGGTTTCAACCCCCCTGCTATGTGCAGGGTCGCCAACCACCAGACCAGGCTGCCCAGAGCCACATCCAGCCTGGCCTTGAATGCCTCCAGGGATGGGGCATCCACAACCTCCTTGGGCAGCCTGTTTCAGTGTGTCACCACCCTCTGTGTGAAAAACTTCCTCCTAATATCTAACCTAAACCTCCCCTGTCTCACTTTAAAACCATTCCCCCTTGTCCTATGGCATGTAGTTCACTGAAGATGATTACCTTCCCTATTTCCAGTAATCTGTCTATACTTTCTATAGACTCTGCTTGGCAATGATTATTTTCTCCAGAACATTCACAAAAACTAAATNAAAAAAACCCTAAATGAGACAGGCAAATAATGTCATTGCCAATTATTTCTGTGTAGGACCAAATCTAGAGATTCTCAGGGATGTCACTTATCCCACACATACTTGCTTCATCCATTTTAATCAAATTCTTCTTATCAGTCAACCCATCCACCATTCAAATCAATGAGCTAGCCTGTTTCCTGGTTGCTTCTGCCTATTGTGAGAAGAAACTGTGTTGGAATCGCTACTTCTGACTTTAGGTATGAGTAAGAAAATGGAGAACACAGCTACTCAATGCTTTCCCAATGCACCAATTCAAGAGCCATACTACCTTATGTGACAGCTTCCACTGTCAGTCAGAAAAAAGCAATTCTTAACCATCCTATTTAAGCCCTAAAAGAAAGAAAGAGACCCTGGAAGAAAGAATGAAATCTTCAAACAATTTGCATGAGGGTCATCTAAAACCTGCACTTCACAAGGACAGATATTCTTCACTTACTTTGTAAGTAGCTGTTTTACAAATATCCATTGCTGTGTTTACTGGAGTATTAGCCAAAGCTCTTGAAAAGACAGGAAGTAAGAAGTGAAGTTTTATGATATAACCCCAAATAACTCTGCTGCTATAGCAAGAGCATTTGGTCTTACGTGAAACAGAGACATCTGTGAGACTGTGACCATCCTGTCCTGTAAAGCCAAGCCCTAAGTCAATATGTAAGCTTGCCTGTTTATGCCAAGGTTGTCTTTCACAGAGGATGGAAGATCCTCCATAGGCAATGCTAGTTAATTCCTCCTTTAAAGTGCAAACTGAGATTATGTTACCACACTCAAACATTACTCAAAGCTTTCTGACTTGTTGAAACCATTGCTCTGGACTCAGGACTTATGTAACTCCACATCCTAGTACTTGCTGGAAGGAATCTTGGTAACTAAAAGAAATATTAAGAATCACCATTTCACAGAGGATGGATCTTTTTATTGATGGGTTGAAAACACAAGTTTCTCCATGTTCTTCCATGGGCCAAAGTAAAATTTCCTGTCTCTATCTTTTCTTCTATATCATGACAATTCCCTTCACAGAGATACTTCAGGAAGTCTAGCAGGTGTCAGGGAGTTGAAGCATGAGATGGAATGAGCTGCACAGGCCTCATAAAGGGGAGAGTGGATTTCATATGTTATACTGGCCCCAGGAGGCATACATTCTCAGTAACAAGACAAAAATGGGTAACAATTCCTACAGAGCATGGAGCAAGGGAAGTTTCAGTAAAATACAAGTTTCAGAAACGTATAGCCATCTTCATTAATCTCTTCTTTCTCTGTGGAAACCTCCTTTCGATAATAAGCAAACTCCTACACCCGGGAAGTTTTTTAGCAGAGCCTTTCAGTTCTGCTGGAGGTGCTGAACTTACAAGACCACATCTACTAGCTTGTTACAAAAGCTTGCTAAAATAACTTGTTAATAGCTTGATAGAAAAACTATCTTCTCTAAATATTAGTTAATAAATAACTGCTTTATACTTTGTGTGTATCCTTTTTTCTAGGTGTCTCTGAAATTGTTAAAAGCTGCCTGAAAAAGTGACCAAAGCAGTAGGGCTATAGATCTGGAAGAGGGCTGCATTAGGGATTGGAGGTGGAGGGCTGGGAAGAAGCAGCCACGAGCATGGACCAATGACAAGCAACACATAACACTGCATGTCTCCACCAACAACAGGCTGCTTTGAGGAACTGCCAGTGTCTTGCCTTGGGAGCACCTGGCCAGCACAGCATTTTGGAGATATTGTAGGCACAACTGATGACAAAAATTTCACAGGCAAACATAGAGATTCCAGGTACCAGTAGCTGAGCAAGACTAGAATCTCATTTTTGTGAATGCTATGGAAAGGACACACATGGTAGTAGTTTAAAGTCAAGCAGTTTACAGTTAAGTATATGTTTCAGCCCTGTACATGTTAAGAACATAAAAGCACATGCTAACTAGAGATGACTAATGTGGCAAGTTGTGCTTATGTGGAGCCTGAAGGCGGGACAGAAGATAATGAAGTCATTTATTTTAACATTGTAGGAAATCTTTCAATGATTTCTGCTGAGACTTAGAAAAGATTTAACCTCTGCCAGTTTGCCAGTTCCTAACATGGAAATAATCACTTTTCACAGCCTCAGCATGATGTTATAAGGATAGCTAGTTAACAGCTATAAAGCAGAAAGCATGGCATCACAGCTTAATAGATTAATAGACCAAGCACACAAATAAATTACTTGGCTAAGTAGCATGGAAAAGCTGGATCTCTGAGGTATTTCACTCAGCTTGGCAACTATACTGGGATGCTTTTCCTGCATGTTTTACTGGCCTTCACTGATTCTGAGCTGTCTAGAGAGGACCTATATCTGTCCTCAGCACTGCTACAGGATCATGCTACCAAATACAAAAACAAAAATAAAAATGCTGTGAATATCTATGTTAGAGATATCAGAAGCATGTCGACTTTCATATCCAAGCCTCTCTGTGAGCTTGTATATGTTTTTCTGCTCCCAGGACCACCGTGAGATAAGGAAGGACTCCTCAGGTGAGGACATAAAATAGTGACACATCAGGAACTGCAGCAGTGTGAAGCAGTCTCAGAAATCCCAAAGCCAGGACTGCCCCCAGGTGGCACACCTCAGACACCTGCGCACAGGAGGTGGCACAAGCCAGCTGCAGGGTGGCACAAAACCTACAGCGGGACCTGTGTCCTACTGAACTGATGGGATGAAGACGATACCCTGCAGCACCCACAGCAGCCCTTCATGACAGTGTTTAGCACTACCTACCTATGTCCCACAGGCTATCCTAGAAGTGGTGACAGAAAACATAATCTTCTGGAGAGTTTTGGTGCCAGGGAATATGTCAGCAGTCCTCTTCAATTTCATCTGCTCAGCTGATGATATTGGCCTCAAGTGCCCATCACGCACAAGGACTAGCTTCATTTTGCATGGAGTGCAAATCACAGGAGATTACCAACGACATCAGACTCCTGCATTTTTACCCTGAAGCTAGACTAATTGATTACCCTGTCATGAGCAAGTTTAACCCACAGATCTCTGCCCTTTATTCTGTCATCTCCCACAGCCTCCTTTCTGATTGAGCACTGTTTTCTTATGGTACTCACAATTACTACTTGGTATTTGTGGAGATCTGTAGGCACACTTCAGGGAGGACAGATATACAGGAGGATGCATGCACTCAGAGACAGGAAGTCTAGCACTGTTTCCATGTACAGACTTTCTACCCGTTGCTTGGAGCCTGGCACAATTTCACGAACTTCAAAAAGCCTCTGGCACTGTCTCATGGAGGACACCTAAGGGTTTGTTTTCCTCTAAACTTCTTCTCAGCCACAGCAAGGAAGACATATTAATCTAACTCCTAATGCACAAGGAGTGGGGTAAAGCTGAAGTAGACAGGAGCAGCATGATTTGAAAGGGAATTGGCAGATTGTGTGATCAGAGCAAAATTCAGCAGCCGTGTAACTGCCGTAATGAGTGCAAAGGGAGTTTGCAGCCTCTGACTGTGGAGTGTGGAAGGTGCATGCCACACGGTGCTGCTGCTGTGCTGTGGGAGTGGAATCTGTTCCAGACTTCACAGGAAAAAGCAGACACCTGCCACTGTACAAACCATATTCCGCACTTGGAATGGGGCAACTCTGCATGTACCTACAGACTGGGGGTACTAGAGACTGGAGAGCAGCCCCATGGAAAGGGATCTGGGGGTTCCGGCTGATGAAGTTGAATCAGAGCAGCCTAAAGGGGGTGTATCCGGCCCAGCACTGCCATTGGGCAAGGGGAGAGCTGGTCCACTGTAGTCTGTGCTTGTGTTTGAGAGACAAAACAGCAGGGCATAGGAAATCAGGAGGCTCCTGGAGTGTGTTGATGATAATTTCCTTCTCCAAGTGATATAAGAGTCAGTGAATACAGGTGCTATACTGGTCCTCATTTGCAGCATCTGATGCACGGACTCAGATGTGAATGATCCAAATCATTTATTACGAGTTCTCACATCACTTACATACCTTCACAAGTTTTCTTTTTCTAGCTTTCCCATTCACCCCTACAACTTTCCCATCCACCTTTACATGTCAACAGAGCATTCTACAAAACACTCTTCAACCAATCATGCAGGCACTTATCCAATCAGAGCCATGAGACGTTCTTCCTTCTTCTAGAGGTGTGCTTGGTTTATCTTGCTCCACAGCTGCTGCTCTGAACAGTTTTTCTTGTATTCCCACACTCATTCTCACCAAAAAGGAATGTGAAGGTCAAGAGCAGAAGTGACCATGGTGTAGTGAAGTTCAAAATCCTTAAGATAGTGAGGAGGGTGCACAACAAGCTCACAGGCCTAGACTTCAGAAGGGCAAGATGTTGGCCTCTTTGAGGACCTGCTTTGTAGTGTGCCATGCGATAAAGCACTGGAGGGAAAAAGGGCCCCAAAAAGCTGCTTAATATTCAAGAATCACCTTTAGAACAATGCATCCCAACAAAGAGAAAAACAGGCAAAAATACCAGGAGGCCTGCATGGATGAACAAGTTGCTCCCGGACAAACACCAACAAAAATAGGAAGACTACAGAGGATGAAAGCAAGTACAAGTAACCAGGGAGAACACAGAGACACTGACTGAGCAGACAGGAATCAAGTTAGGAAAGCTAAAACCCTGACAGAATTAAATCTGGCCAATGATGTCAGAGGCAAAAACAAAGGCTTCTATAAATACGTCAGTGATAAAAGGAAGACTTCGGAAAATGTGAGCCCTCTCCAGAAGTAAATGGGAGACCTGGATGGTCTGGATATGGAGAAGGCTTATGTACTCAATGAATTTTTTGCGTCAGTCTTCATCTGCAACTGTGTTAGCCGCACTGTCCAAGTTGCAGAAGGCAAAGGAAGAGACTGGGAGAAAGAACTGCCAATTGTAGGAGATGATCAGGTTCAAGATCATCTAAGGAACCATAACATGCACAAGTCCATAGGACTTGATGAGGCATTCAGAGGTCCTGAAGGAACCTTGGTGGATCAAGTTGCTAAGCTACTACCCATCATCTTTGAAAAGTCATAATGATCCAGATGAGCTCCTAGTGACTGAAAAAAGGAAAACTTAAACTTCATTTTTAAAAAGAGAAAAAAAGAAGACCCAGGGAACTACAGGCCAGACAATCTCAATTCTATGCTCAAAATGGTCATGGATAAGATCCTCCCAGAAATTATACACATGGAGAACAAAGAGATGACTGGTGACAGCCAACATGGCTTCACTAAGGGCAAATTGTACCTGACAAATTTAGTGGCCTTCTATGACATTGTTACAGCATTAGTGGATACGGGAAGAGCAACTGACGTCATCTACGTGTATTTGTGCTAAACTTTTGACACCGTCCCACAAAACATATTACAGATTCATAGAATTATAGAATTGGTTAGGTTGAAGATCCCATGGATTTCAGCCCTGCCATGGACAGGGTTGCCACCCACTAGATCAAGCTGCCCGGGGCCCCAAGCCAAGCTGGCCTAGAATACCTCCAGGGATGGGGCATCCACAGCTTCTCTGGGCATCCTGTTCCAGTGCCTCACCACTCTGAATAAAGAATTTCCACCTAATATTTAACTGTATCTCCCCTCTTTCAGTTTGAAGCCATTATCCCTGACCAAATCAGTCCCTCTTCTGTTTATAAGCTCCCCTCAGATACTGGATGGCTGCAACAAGGTCTCCCCAGATCCTTATTCAAGCGAAACAAGCCCAGCTCCCTCAAACTTTCCTCATGTGAGAGGTGCTCCAGCCCTTGTATCATCTTTGTGGCCCTCCTCTGGTTACACTCCAACAGCTCCACTACTATCTTCTGCTGACGGCCCCAGGCCTGGATGCAGTACTACAAATGGAGCCTAACAAGAACAAGGACAGAGCATGAACAATCACTTCCCACTCCCTTCTGGCCACCCCACTTTTGATGCAGCTCGGGATACAGTTGGCCTTCCAGGCTGCAAGCACATACTGCTGGTTCGTGTATGGCTTTTCATCCACCAGGACCCCTCAGTCCTTTTCCCCAGGGCTACTCTCAATGAAGTCTTCTCCCAGTCTGTGCACATCTGGGATTGCCCCTACCCAAGTGCAATACCTTGCAGTTGGCCTTGTTGAACCTCACTAGATTCTTGTACACCCACTTCTCAAGCCAGTCCAGATCCTTCTCGATGGCATCCCTTTCTTCTGTTGTATCAACTGCACCACTCAGCTTAGTGTCATCAGAAAAACTTGCTGATGGTGAGGTTGATCCCATCATCTATGTCACTGATAAAGATGTTGAAGAGCACCAGTCCCAAGACTACTCCTGGGCACATGATTGGCCTCCACCTGGACACAGATTCATTGACCAGAACCCTCTGTCTACAGCCATCAACCAATAATTTATCCACCAAAAAATTCAGCCTTCAAATCTTTGTCTTTCCAATTCAGAGATAAGGATGAAGTGTGGGACCATGCCAAAGGCCTTGCATAAGTCCAAGTAGATGACATCAGTTGTCCTTTATCCACCAATGCCATCACTCCATTATAAAATGCCACTAGATTAGTCAGGCATGATCTGCCCTTGGTTAGGCTACGCTGGCTGTTTTGATCAGCTCCTCATCTCACACGTACCCTAACATAGCTTCCAGTAGGATCTGCTCCATTATCTTCCCATGCAGAGACGTGAGGCTGTAGTTTCCAAGGTCTTCTCTTCTGCCTTTCTTAGAAATGCGACTGAGGTTTCCCTTTTCCATTCACCAGTTACTTCATCTGACAGCCATGACTTCTCAGATGTGACGGAGAGTATCTTGGCAACCGCAGAAGCCAGCTTCATCAGGACCCTGCAATCTGTGTTATCTGGGCCCACAGAATGTACACATTCACTCTCATGAGGCAGTCTAACTTGCTCTGCTCTTACACCGGGAGGGGTTTTGCTCCTCTGATTCCCACCTGGAGGTTCAGGGGCATGAGGTGTGGGAAGCCTGAGTGCCAGTGAAGAAAGAGGCAAAAAACCCACTGATTATCTCAGTCTGATGCCAATTCTCCCTTCTCATTTATTAGAGGGGGCACAATCTCCTTTGCCTGTCTCTTCTGACCAATGTACCTACAAAACCCCTTCTTGTTATTTTTCACTTTCCTTGCCAAGTTCAGGTCCATCTGCACCTTGCTTCTCTGATTCTATCCCTGCACATCTGGGCTGCATATTTGTCTCTAAATTGAAGAGATGTGAATTTGACAGAAGCATCACTTACTGTATAAGCAATGGGCTGGATGGTCACATTCTGAGTTGTGGTCGATAGTTCAATGTTGAGGTGTGCTTGCAGCCCAGAAAGTCAACTGGATCTTAGGCTGCATCAAAAGAAGCGTGACTAGCTGGTTGATGGAGGTGATTACAGTGGTTTCAGTATTTAAAGAGGGCCTGGAGGAAAGATGGAGAGAAACTTTTTATCAAGGCATGCAGTGATAGGTAATGGTTTTAAACTAAAAGAGGGAAGATTTAGATTAGATATAAGGAGGAAATTATTTACTCAGAAGGTGGTGAAACACTGGTATAGAATCCCTAGAGAAGCTGTGGATGCCCCATCCCTGGAAATATTCTAAGGCTGTAGCAAACCAAAGAAAAACACTTTATCTGTGGTATGTCTGTAATTGCTTCAAACACTTGCAAGATAAGACCATCACCATGACAACAGGTTAATGGCTGAAGATGTGGTCAGAGGAGGGATCCCTGTGGAGACAGGACAGACATGCTCTGTCCAAAATTCATTGTTCCAGCAGAGTTGTTGACAGCACACTTGTTATTAGTGAACTTATTGACATTGAACTTGCTAATGATGAACGTCACAAATCCAGCAGGCAAAAAGGATGTCTAAGCAAAGTTCAGGGGAAGACTTCAAGACTTTGATACTTTGAAACCTTGGAGCTTCTGAACCAGCACTCCCACAGACCAAGAACCCTCCACACACTTTGGCTGGAACAACACCGGAACCCAATCTCTTTTTCTGTCTCTGTCTCTCTCTCTCCCCCCGTATCATTCTTCAACCCCCCTCCCCTTTTCTTTGTTTTCCCTCTTAAAGTTGTTAAGTAATGTAAGGCTTATTTTGATTTCTTATAAAGTCACATAGTTTAGCCACAAGGCTTAGACAGGTATACTTTAAGAGTGCCAATATTTTTAAGATAATTTTAGAACAGAGATTCTCATTAAAATTCATGATTGTGTTTGGACCTTGAGTGTTGTTTCACCTTAATTTAACTGAGGAGATTTGCAAATCTGCTCACCTCTCTCTCCCCTCACAGGCAGGATATGACAAAGGCCATGTTGGATGGAGTTTTGAACAATCTGATCTAATCAAAGGTGTCTGTGCCCATAGCAAAGGGGTTGGGACCAGATAATCTTTAACGTTTCTTCCAATCCAAACCATTCTATGATTCTTTGAGTCAATGACTTTTGTGCAGGAAGGTAGGGAGGCAAAAAGGCAGGAAGGTGACCTCTGAATACCACCAAAAAAACACATTTACTCTGGAACAAATAAGCAGCAGAAACTAGGTATTAGATATGTATAGATAGAAAAGTTAATTTATCTTTTCTTATGCATATTGAACAAGACATACACAGAAGGCTTGCATGTGAGATAGCAGTGGATTCTCACTGAGTAATTAGCCGGCTTTCTGCATGTAGCCTCCAAAAGTATGGACGCCCTGTATGCATGGCCTGTGAATGCACTGGCTGATAATAAGCTACTTATGCATACACAGAGTTGATGATAAGCCACTTCGTGGGACGCATCTGTTTATTTAGCATACAGGATTCTGAATGACACAGATTCCCCCTCCTTGAAGCAAAGGCTGGAAGGAGACTTAAGTTGAAGTGTGGGGGTCATATTTCCCACAAAGGTCTAGTCACAGGATGCCATTTTCTTTCAACCTTTATGACATTACACATAGAAATATCTGCAAAAGGAAAGTGAAGCAATGCCTTGGAAGTTTCCTCAAATATTCTTGTAGAGTCTGAAAAAGAAAAATCACTCTTCCAGAAAATTGTTTTTAAGAGGAAGAAAAGATATGGTAGCTGGCAGGTGCACATAAAAATCTATTTAAAAGGATGGTGTTTATTCATGACATTTTCATTCCCTCTCACACACATACGGACTCAATGAATCTTGCCTTACAAAAAAACAAGTCTGACTTGATACATGCAGTTTACTACTTTTTCAGTGTTTAAAAGGATACAAAATACTGCTTTTTTCTTCGGTATAAGACTCTTTCTTCCATATTCTCTAAGTGAATAAGTTTTGCTGCTTGTCCTATTCAACAAAATTCTTTCCTGTAGGTTGGTCACTGCTTACAAGAGAAAGCAGCAACCAAGTCCAGAGATGGCACACCTGGCCCTATAGTAGGTCACATGGGAATTTAATTGAAGGGATCATTAGTATACAGGAGCTCTATGTCTTACTGTAACGCTTGAAGAACTTAGCTTGCTTCCAATTTGTTATAATTGCAAAACCAAATCTTAAAATTGTACTCTCTGCTTTCCTTCAAACAAAAGAAATCAGCCCAAACTTTTGCTGAATCATTTGAAAACAAGCCCTATGCTGTGGAAAAGTGATCAGAGAAACACCAGAGGCTGGAGTAGTGCAGAAGACACAGATTTTACCCCTGCATTTCCCACTCCTGCAATTTGCAGGGAACTAAAAGCATGTAACAAATAAAAATGCGTAAAGCCATTTTAGGTCTTTATTTCCACATGGAAGATATCTTCATTGTTCATGCCACAACTTTCCTACTGTAGACTGATAACACACTACCCTGTTCTGCAGAACGCAGCGTTTTCTCTGATATCCACTATTCCTGTAATTCCCAGAGCCACCTCCGACCAGATCATCACTTATCCTTAAAGACCTGCTCATCCCAATATGTACTGACCAGATCTAGGCTGGACCTGTCTTAGACACAAAAAAAAAATCTGCTTTTTTTTTAAGGCAGAAATTACCTATAGCCCTAACATGAACTGCACTGTTTTGGCTCTTGCCTCTTGGGGAAGTTGGGTCTTCTGCCTATTCACAAGATCAAAGCACCATGTTTGCAGCAGACCTAAACTTAGTGGGAAAGTGTCATGGCCCAAAGGAAGGTGGCAAATCCGCACATGCCTTCTCTTGCTGCAAGACAGAAGGGCTGCAGCTCACCAGGCCCTGTTTCTCCCTAACCAAACAAGGACACTGACCCTTCACCCAGTCATGGGGAACACCTGCTCCCTGGTAAAGCAGAGCTAATGTTTAATGGCAGGAGGAGCAGAAACCAGGCAAAGCTGAGAAGATTTAGCACTCCGTGACAGCAAAACACAGTGAGCATTCCTGCTGCAAGTCCTGTACTTAGACCAGAAAGGATTAATGCAGCTAAATCTGGTGTACAAACAGTGCAGGTCAGCCCAATGCCCAGCTGTTGGTGCTCTTACAGAATTGCAAACTGTAGAGGTTGAAAGGGGCCTGTGGAGATCATGTAATTCCAAACCCCCGCTACAGCACGTTCCCTATAGCAGGTTATACAGGAAAGAGTCCATACAGGTTTTGAGTATCTCCAGAGAAGGAGACTCCACAGCCTCTCTAGGCAGCCTGTTCCAGTGCTCTGTCACCCCCAAAGGAAAGTTTTCCCTCACGTTCAGATGGAACTTCCTATGTTCCAGTTTTTTCGCATTGTCCCTCGTTCTGTCACTGGGCACTGCTGAAAGGCACCCCATCCCATCCACTTGACTCCTGCCCTTTAGATATTTCTAAGCACCAGTGAGATCCCCTCTCAATCATCACCAGGCTAAACAGTGCCAGGTCTCTCAGGTCCAGGCCCCGCAGCTCTCAGTGGACGCCTAAGGACAGAAAGAGGGCCGGCTCACCCAGCCGGCTGGCAGCAGGCCCAGCCGCGTAACACGCGGATCGTACAACACAGGACGAGCCCCAACACCCTCACCCGCACCGCCTTCACGAGCGATGCGTCCGATGTCCCCGCCGTTCTCAGCGTTGCTCCTCCAGTGCGACAGGGGGCGCCAGCGCTTCTCTGCTCTCCGAGGAAAGCCCGGCCCCGCAGGAAGAGGGGTGCCATTGGGACACCCTGCTGCCGGCCCTGCCTCTTCCCTGATCACATGGCCCTCGCTCGGCTTCAGTGTGGTGGGGTTGGCTGTTAGCGCTCGGAAGTGGCGGCTGGGAGCGGGTGTAGTTGCTGCTCGTGACGGCCCGCCATGCACCCGCGGCGCCCCGAGGGCTTCGACGGCCTGGGCTACCGCGGGGGCGGCCGGGAGGAGCCGGGCGCCGGTGTCAGGCCCTTCGGCGGCGCCGCGGAGATGGGTCACTGGGTGACCACCCCGCCCGACATCCCCGGCAGCCGCAACCTGCACTGGGGGGAGAAGACTCCGCCATACGGGGTCGGGACGCCGCTTGGGGCTGCAGGTCTCAACGAGGAACCCAGCCTCGGGGCGGGCGGGCCCGGCGCCGGTAAGGGAGGGCCCAGCTCAGCGGTGCGGCCCGCTCCCCGTTCTCGCGGCCCTGGCCGCCTCTCCTTGGCGGGCAAGGGCGGGCAGGCGGCGGGCCTGGGCCTGGGTGCGCGCTGCGCGGGTGCGCTGCGCTGACCTCCTGCTGCCCGCGATAGGTCCGGTGCTGCCCGCACGGCGCGGGGAGGAGAGCCTGCCGCACCCGTGCCCGCGGCACAGCGGCTCCATGCATGTAGGACTGAGAGCCCCCGAGCGCGACCTGCGACTCCTGGCTAAGCGGCGCGTGGTCGGCTCCCCTGTGCCCGTATAAATGATAGCCTGCAGACGTGCTCCGCCTTCTGTAAGAGTAGGAGGTGGCTGTGGGTCGGATGGAGTGTTTTGTTGCTTAGTGTTGATGTTGCAGACTGTCTTCCGGTCGCTTTATTGTTTTGCTGAAATGTACAAGGGTTGTTGCACCAACTGTGGGAGGGATAACGGCTGTCATGCATGGTAGTGAAGGAGCAGTAGAGCTGACGGCTGGTTCGAGGCTTTTTCCATTTACTGGTATGAGAGAGTAGAGACCTTTAGAAGCATAGTATCATTTTATGCCAGGTTGAGGTGAACTGAAAGAAACTTTCTAAATCTAGGCTACTGAGCATAGGCTGCTTTAATTAAAAGATGATCTGGAGCAGTTTATACGCACTTAATCATCAAAGTTCTGTGAACAGCTGGTTTAGTTAAAACTTAGTTTGTTAATGGGTGAATCCTTTTTTTCAACCTGCAGTAATCTGAATGTTTAGGGTTGTCTGTGTACAACTCCATCAATGAAAGTGCTTTTCCTGTCCTATCTACTCCCGGTCATTATGTTGATTCTCCATGTTAAAGAACTGATAAGGAGTTGCTGTATCATTGAATCCAGCCTCTGTGAGTGGAGAGTGGCTTATTGTTCCTCATGGGAGAGCTGCTGTGTCTCTGTGAAGCTCCACTGGGACTATCTATGGTTACAGTCTGCATTCACCTAGTAGTTTGAACATGAATTTTCAGTTTTGTTTATAGTTCTTCTTAAAACTAGTAGTTCCAAAGTGTAAATATATGGTAATAAACAATAGGTAATTGAACCCACTATTTCTAGTTGCAGCTTTAGTGTTTTTAGTAACTAATTTTTTAGCAAAGGAGTGGAGTTAGAAAACTGATTTGAAAATCCTGATGTTGTTTTATTACCTTTTCCAAAGTTTCTCTTTTTACTGTTGTTGGTTTTCAAGTTAATTCTGCCGTAAATAGCTAAATTTATACTTCAGAATTATTGTAAACTTGTTGTGAATGAAGTTAGCCTTTTTAGATATTAAAAGATTCAATTTTATGAACTTCTTATTCATTTTATCTCTTTTTTTTTTCTGTAGTTGTTTTAAATGTTGTTTCTGAAAGTGTGCACAAATTCAAATGCAGTCCAAAGTACATATATTCTTGGGTGAATTGTTTTTTGTATCTTCTCTTGCTGAATTGCCAAAAATGTTGTGGTTTAGTAGCTGTAGCTTTTTGAATCGAGTACAGCATAAAATAATTTGGGGCTGTTTGTTGCTTTTTGGCTTTGTTTTTTTGTTGTTTTTTTTTTTTTTTTTCCAAATTCNTGGTCTGCTTGGCATTTCTCCCCTCTGTGCTATATAATCTATTTTTATTTCTTTCAGAGCAGTTGAACAGGTTTGCAGGATTTGGAATTGGCCTTGCAAGGTAAGAATTCTGTATTGCTTTCAAGCAGTTATGGTATAGCAAAGCTATATTTGTTTTATGATCCTCACATACATTATCTATGTTATTTTTATGCCTATAGACTTATACAGTTGAAGTGCTTGTACGGACCTGCTGTTTAAAATCCATTTAGGTTTTTGTTATTTAGTTTTTCTCATAAATGCTCCAGAGCAGTGAACTTGAGACTCCTTGATAGCAATCTGAGAATAGCACAAAAGTTTACTTTCTTCTTTCTATTAACATAAGTGTATGTAATGTTTAAGTAAGTAATGTGAATGTTTCCTAGGAATATGCAAGTATCTTTAATATCAGTGTATTTGAATCAGTAATGTTAACCTGACTAATTGTTACCTGATCTAATTTTATGGTTTCGGTAATACTAACTACTGATAATATTTGTGAAAGTAGTGGATTTAAAGTGTTTAATACTGTTTCCAGAACCTAAATTTGTCTAGTCTAGGAATTGTGATAAACTGGATTTTTTTTTAGAGTTCCTGCTCAGTCACACTCAGCTGATGAGATTTTTCTTGGTCACTGTTCTGATGGATCTTGTGAAAGGGTGGGAGGTGGCTTTCTTGTCTCAAAAAAAGTAATGAATAAAAGAAGTTTTATTCCTTGTTGAATGTGAGATTTGCTTTACCTGCAAGTGAAACTTCTAAAAGTGATTCTCTCTTCAGAAAATCAGAGTACACGTGTTAGTTGCCCAGTTAGCTCAGCATAGGAAACTGCATCTTAAATTTTTTGGGCAGCTGAGGTTCTTTTTACGTACGTCTGTTAAAAGAGAAAGACCTTCCAGCCTGATCTCCTCCTTCCCCTATTATTGTCACCCTTGATGCCTATCAGAACTTCTTTTAAATGATCTGAGGCAGTTAAAGTGAAAACAAATCAGGAAAGATCTGGATGACTTTTTGCTGTTTTGGTGAGGCAGGTTGATTTACCTGGGAGCTGACTCTGCAGGAGCCAGTTAGTCACCTAGAAGTAGTGCCAGCAGTGGACCAGAGAGGGGAGGGATAAAGAAGAGGAAATAGGAGTGACCATTTCTGGCAAGTAATGAGTTGCTTAAATTAGGTCATCTCATCTCATGAAATTACCTGTTTCCCTTCTTCCACTGCTTCTCTTGCAACGATTCAGCTTGCTCATTGCTCAGCCTTATTATTAATGTTGAGGTGGGAGGAAACTGCCAAACGTGTTAAGAGTTGTTTAATTTCTTCTTAACCTGATGAAACTAATGAACTCAGGTGAGAGCAGCGAAGTGTGGAGCCATACAGCAGGATCGTGTTCATTTCCTTCAGCTGCGTAGAGGTGTTAGCATGCCTCAGTAGTCCTTTGGAACCACGTATTTCAAGTTAATCAAACATGACGAAGTTTTTTACATCTTGAGTACCAAGGCTTCTAGGACTGTAAGGTGGGCTTGTGGTCTTGAGAAAGAGCTGATGAACATTGTAGCATTGCTGAGACCAGTTCTCCCAGCTTCTGCATTTGCACTACATCAGGTGCTTGTCAGACACCCTGTGATGTGATTCATGTCAGAAATCCTGTAAAAAACACCCACAAAAAAAAAGCTTAGTTTCTGTCAAGTTAGCTGAGTTGGCTGTGAGAAAGGCTGAATAAGTAGCAATTGAAGTGTGAGGAAAGCTTTGCCTTACTGGTAGAAGCAAAATATGAATTAGCTCAATAGCTTATGAAATCTCAGGTTTAGTATTTTTTTTTTGCCAATTAATGCTTGCTTATCCAGAGTAATATCCCTTCTGTTAAAAGTCAGCTCCAAATGGCCAAGTGGTCACAGATGTTACCTGGAATGCTTAGGCAGAGTCTGGAGGTCTTGATTTTATACTTATACCAGATTTGAGCCACGTGCAGATAAGTGTCCTTACCACTTGGATACTTTCAGATGACAAGTTTTCTATGTGGCTGTGACCAGAAATTTTATTTTAGAATTGAGAGATTTTTCTTACAGTATTTTGATTGAGTACTGTTTCTCAGGCAAGGAAGGGGAATGTTGTTTTGGGGGAGTATGTTTTTCTGGTGAAAAAATGTGTGACTGAAATTTGAAAGTAGATGTTGATGACAGTCCTCTACCCTTTCTAAATAAGGTCATGATTAATCCTGTGGTATGCAGAATTAATATAAAATTGCAAAGTAACCCCTCCAGTATCCTGCCTCTGACTTGTTTTGTTTCCTCATCTTATGCAGAAGGAGGGTTTAAGAATTTTGGTGCATTGCTTTGCCTTTAAAAAGACGTATGTATATACAAGGGCTGCTCCAAAAGTAATGCCTCCTGTTTTATTATCTTGGCCTGCAATACCGGAGGCAGATGTTGGTGGTGTGGCAGTAGAAGGTGAACCTTCCTGCTAGTATTCCCTTACATTTTGTTCCTGTGCGACAGATTGCAGCAGAGATCTGAGAAGATGGTGACTGACCATAGTAACACACCTTTGCTTTTGAATTCCACCACGTGAAAAAAATTGCACTTGATGGCATTCATGGACGCTTGCTGAGTGTTTATGGAGTCCAGACTGTAGATATGAGTACAGTGAGTGGTATATTTCAGCAGTGGTAACAACTATGTGAAAGACAAGGCATGTTCTGGACTACCATACAAGCTTTCACACCATGAAATGAAGAGCATATCAATTAGCTCATCTGCTAATGATGGTGACTGTACTGAAAAATAGCATTTTGTAGCTGGGAATTTGCTCTGTCAAATAATGTTACTGTGCTTTTTGCATATGTTGTAGTTTCCATGGAAATAAATAGGAGGTATTACTTTTGGAGCAACCCGTGTACATATATGGGCTTTTTCATTGTGAATATATGTGCTGGGTGTTTTTATACTTGTTGGTTTGTAGTATTGGCATGCTACAAAGCAGCCCTTCAGAATGCCTTATTCATTTGTAAGGTAATGCGTATTTTTTTTCAAGTACTGATCTAATGCTGTTAGGGAATAATAACAAGCCTTTTCTCATAAATTTACAGCTGCTTCCAATGCTTTAAATACACTTCTCTTTTTTTAAAGCCTATTTACAGAAAATGTGTTGGCCCATCCTTGCATTGTTCTGCGTCGTCAGTGTCAGGTATATCTTTTCTATTATCTCTTCAGTCAGATCTTTTCTATGCTGTGATGTTGTTGTTATATTCTGTAGCATATAAGAATACTGTACAATTCTTAAGTAGGTACTGCAGTATACATTGTTATATTTCTATTTGTAGTGTGCATTTTTTCTGTTCTAAAATTTAACTTGAGCATTCTTTTTTGTTTGGATAATGAAAAATAAGTTACAGCAATTGAGATCCTCAGCATCTCTGAAACAACTTTCAAACCCAGGTTACTAATAGGATGTTTTGTTTCAAGTATTTTCTTTTCTGTGCTTTTGTTGTTTGCATCTGCACCATACATACGCTTAAAAGTTTTGCTTGTTTCTCTGAATTTCAGTGAGAATACATTCATATATTGGTCACTTCAGCTGACCTTTACAGAGATGATGCCTGTTTTGGAAGTGCTTTTTTCTTCAGAGCTCTAATTTCTGCGTGTTTATAAAACTGCAGTCTTTTATATTTTTAACAGGTTAATTATCATGCTCGGAATTATCATCTCACTCCATTTACTATTGTCAATATTATGTACAGCATCAATAAGACGCAGGTCAGTATTTGGGGTCAGGTTGCATCGGAGCAGTGAATGTTACTATAGCGCATTTGTATACAGGCATCTTCATTTCTTTATGCAGCTGATGGTAAAACACGGTCATTGGAAGGGGGTGTTTATGATCACAGAAATGTTGCAAAAAGTAATGATTAATTTTTCTGATGAAGTGTATTATTTAGTGGGGAAGGCTTGTGTATTTTAGAAAATAAGAGGCCCTCAAAACTATTTTTTTTTCGGTTAGGATACTAAAAAATAATGAAGCTTTATTTGGATAGAGATTGACTGTTAAGTAACTACATCTGAAGACAGTATTGTATGAATTTCCAGTTCTGCATAGTCTTGTGGAAGGAGGAGGAGAATGGTAATCCTCATGCTCAAATCAGAGAGCAGTAAAAATCAATATATCTTAACATCCTGAGTGTATATTGTCCAGTGAAAATGGCATTACATTTACGGCACAGTGGCCTCTAAGTTGTTTGATGCAAGTTTCTTTTGAGTTGAAAATCAGTTGTCGCCTGGTTTGATGTCTTGAAGTTTAATGGTAGAATTGTGACCCTGTGCAGCTTGGATTTGCTTAGATTTTATGCAAATGAGTAACATAGTGAAAATATTTTATGTTGCTTCAGTATAACTTCATATTCAAAACACAGGGTCCAAGAGCTCTTTGGAAAGGAATGGGCAGCACTTTCATTGTTCAGGGCATAACCCTGGGGACAGAAGGCATCATCAGTGAATTCACACCTTTACCAAGGTATTGTGTGGATTTTTGTTGCTTCTAACAAAATGCTGACTTCTAAGTGTTAGAAATTTAAGGTTTTTTGAGAAATTTGAGTTGAGTCAGATGTTGAGTAGATGGCTTCAGCACAGTGAGGTTGTCTTGGCAAAGATCACTGTGTAATTAAATAGTAAGAGACTTTCTGGAAGCCATGTATGTATGTTTGCCTATTGGTCAACTATAAAAATAACCCTGCAGTTTGGTTTGGAGTCACCAACCCTGGAGGTATTCAAGAAGCATTTAGATGTTGTGTTGAGGGACATGGTTTAGTGAGAACTATTGGTGATAGGTGGACGGTTGGGCTGGATGATCTTGTAGGATTTTTCCAACATTGGTGATTCTGAGATTCTATAATCAAAAGTTAGTAAAAGATACTGAATAGTCACAGAGCGCACGCTGAACCCAGTGAAGTGGTAAAGACCTTTCTTGGATAATGTGTTAAGGAAGTGGAAACATGTTTTGTGTTTAATGCTGTTTAAGTCTGAATTGACCAAAGGGCTTAAGAATTGTCATAGCATTGAGAAAGCTGAGTGTTCCCATTTTTAATGTACACACAGAAACCTAGAACTTAAAGGACATAGTTTTAAATTTAAGAGATGTGGGCGGACTGAATCAAAGTACCATTATATGACACATGCATGCATACTAATAAACGTCAGTCTTTGCAGGTTCTGGCAGTTATCAAAGCATTAGTAAACAGGTCGCATGGGTTCATACTTAAGCTGTTTGCTCAGCTTTCTCGTTACTGAAATTGCCAGGCATATACACTTTACTCTGAGCATGACTTCTTAGTGCTGCCTCCAAGCTTGTGCCACCACAGAGTGTAAGCAGTCGCAGCTGAATCGGAGAAGAGATCTGGCAAAAATGTTTGTCTTGTATGTGTATTACCCCATGAAGTTTTCTACTGGACACTTCAGTGGAAGTGTGCATCACTGAGCCATTGCAGGGAGGTGGAGGCTACTGCTTTTAGCAACAGTCCCACCATAAGTGGAGTTAAATAAACCTTTAAAGAACTGAGGATGCAGTGAAACGTCTTCAATTCTGTATTGCAGCATTCCCTCGTTATAGGAAAGGGGCTTGGAAATGCATGTTAACATCTATGTGGCAAGCTGAATGTTGTTCTGTACTAGATAAACTCATTCTGTATTTCACAGAATCACTGAAGTTGGAAAAGACCCCTGAGGTCATCAGGTCCAACTGGATGAGAACTGAAGCTGAACATTACAGCTTAGTTTTAAAAATGCGAGTATTTCTGACATTTCAGATGTAAATACCTACAGTGTAAAGATATTTCTCAAATCATGGCTGCTGAATGTCCTATTGAGCTGGTGTGAGATTTTAGTCAAGCGGACTGTAGTTAACTTACGATTCATATCTTGAAATGTGTAACTAGAAAATTCTAACTTAAAGGTGACTTAAAAGAAATAATCCCTTAATATACAGTGCATGAATTTTATTTTTATGAGGTATGTTAGAGACCTGTCTTGTCTGACTCTATCAGAATATCATGTAGGTTTTTTGGAAAGAAACAGATGGACAAAAATAGCTTCAAGAAATAGAAAGAATATAACTAATTAAAAATGCAGTAATGAATGTACTTTATAAAGAAAGACTGAGATGCTGAAATGTCCACTACTTCCCAAAAATGACTTTCAGAGACTTCTTAATAATTAAAAGTTTTTCTAAGCTACCTAGTAGGCCTGAATAACTTTTAAAAAGTTAACTGCAGTGTATTAACTACACATGTGACTGAAGGATTTCCTGTAGTGGAAAGATGCATCTTTAGACCAACAGTAGAATGCCAGTATGAAAACAGGAAGTTGATATCCATGAAATAAATGCTTGAGAGTACCTGTTCTTATACATAGTACAGTAAATCCTGCTTTACTTTTTAGAGAGCTGTCACATAAATGGAACCTCAAACAGATAGGTGGACACCTTCTACTCAAAGGGTAAATATGGCATTTGTTGTTATTAATTATTTAGGCATCGATAATAAAGCTAGTAAATGTATAGCAGTATAATCCGCAAGTGTTGTTACTTGACAGGATGCTTATGGTAATTCTCAAATTCTGATTTATTTTTTTAACAGTGTTGATTGTGTGTGTCAGTTTCTGAAATTTTCTGGATCCCCATGTCTTTATGGAGACAGAATAATTTAAGAGATTGGTTTCTTCTTTCATTAGATTTTAATGTCTGAGACTTGAAATGATCTATCATGTGAGAGTAGAATTTCAAGGAACTTCTGAACATCTTGACTTGTTACTGTGTGTTTCAATATTTGAGTTACTGTTTTGCCTTACGCATGACTTGGTACAGACAACTGTATCTGCTTTCATGTACATATATGACTAAAATTGTAATGTTATCATGACTGTAATTGTCATTTTGTTGATTTCTACAGGTTAACACATGTGATAGCAATGCCTTTTTATTCTGCAAGCCTGATTGAAACTGTACAGGTAATTTACATATATGTATCATTTTGAAAGGTACTATTATTTTCTTTATAAATTAGATTACTTAGAGAAATGAATCTCTGGATTTGCATTCAGATTTGTTGCAGTAGTTGTATTGGATTTGCTTGAGGCTGTATGCTTTATTAACTCAGGTAAAAAATATTTATTATGATGGTTATTTTGGTTGTAGTGTCTTAAGTGGGAATCTAGTATGATGAAGCACACTTACAGATTGTTGGAACACTGTGTCTATTATGGAGGAGCACATTACGTTTATGCAGTCTAGAAAACATATTCTAAACAAGTCTTTTCTGTGTAAAGGTTTTTAAAAGGCCTGCTAGGCAGGTTACTGGTATGACCGCTGACCCCTTCCCTATAATGATCACAAAGCTTTTCTAGTAGTTCAGCTTTGTTTGGTCAAAATACCAAGGAGTGCTTTTCCTTTTAAAGTTTTATCTAGTTCTTCTTTAGTCATCAAAACAAATTTCAGGAAGGTTTGAATATGTCACTTAGGATACTTGTTCTGTAACAGTACAGAGTAAACCTTAACACTTACATTTCAGTGAATTGTTGCATTCCTTTCTGCAGAAACAGTCAAAGCTTAACTACAGTACAGGATAGTTCTTTTGGATATCTCCGTGCAATTAGTTGCTTTTACTATGAAAGTATCTTTTTGCTGCTGATGGCAATCTAACTGTAAAGTGAGCTCTTGTGAAGGTGATGCAGGTTAGTCATTCATGTCATTCAATCATCAAAGTAATCATTTTCATTCGGGCAAGTTCGTAAGTACTATTAAGATAGATTTAGACCCAACTTTTTAAACCTATAGTTGAGCTGTTGCTGGGTGTCAATGAAATAGGATGTTTTCTGTGGAGAAGAGGCAAAAAAGGTTGATTTTCATATCTCCTTAGTTTAGAAGATTTAGAATGTATTTACGTACTGAAAGGCCACTCTTGTGTCTCCCTGGAGCCTTCTCCAGGCTCAACAGCTCCAGCTCTCTCAGCTTGTCCTTGTAGGGAGGTGTTCCACCTCTTAGATCTTTTTTGTGGCCCTTGTCTGGACACACTTTAACAGGTCCGCATCTCTCCTATACTGAGGGCTCCACATTTGGGTGCAGTACTCCAGGTAAGGTCTCACCAGAGCAAACTAAAGTGCAAGAATCCACGTCGCTTGACCTCCTGGCCACGCTTTCTTTCCTTGCAGCCCAGGATACGATTGGCTTTCTGGATTGCGAGGGCACTTGGCTGGCTCATGTTCAGTTTGCCACAAACAAGTACCCCAAAGTCTTTTTTGGCTGGGCTGTACTCACTCCTTTCAGTGAAGATTTTTGTGAACCAGGAACGAGATCTTGAACTTGGTAGACAAAACATGAGTAAGAGTGTCATCCAGGCATCTATTGATAGATACAGAGATTTTTTTTTTTACTAGGAAGCATTGCTCTGAACATGTGGAGATGGGATGAGGAAAGCCAAGGCACAGAATTTGCCAAGGAACTGAATTTGGCAAAGGATGTGAAAAACAAGAAAAGGGTTCTATAGGTCAGAAGAAATAGAGGACATTGTACCTTGTCTGATAAATGAGAAAGGAGCAGTAGCAACAACTGACATGGAGAGGGTGGAGGTATTCCACAAGTTCTTTGCATCAGTCTCCACAGTCAGGCTTCCCATGCCTCTCACATTCTTGAATATGCGGCAGGGTTTGGGAGAGCAAAATCCCTCTCACTTTAAGAGAATCGTGGAATCATAGAATTGCTCAGATTGGAAAGGACCTTAAAGATCATCAAGTCCAACCGCAACCTAACCATACTGCCCTAACTCTAACAACCCTCCGCTAAATCATGTCCCTGAGCACCACATCCAAACGGTTTTTAAACACATTCAGGGATGGTTACTCAACCACCTCCCTGGGGAGAAGAGAAAGCAAAAGGTGATCTGATGAGACTGAATGTGTACAATTCTATGGGGCCCAATAACATGCATCCCAGGGTTCTGAAGGATCTGGCTGGTGTAGTTGCTGAGCCACTTTCCATCCTATCTGAAAAATCATGGCTGTCAGATGAATTCCCCAGTGACTGGAAAAAGGGAAACTCGCTCCCATTTATAAGAAAGGGAGAAAGGAAGTCCCAGGAAACTCTAGTATGAGTAGCCTCGCATCTGTGGCTGGAAAGATCATAGAACAGCTCCTCCTGGAAGCTGTGTTAAGACGCGTGAGAGAAGGAGGTGATTTGAGGTAGCCAGAATGGCTTCAGTGGGGAAAATTGTGCCTGATGTATATGGTGTTATGGTGGATGAAGAAAAGCAAATGATGTCATCTACCAGGACTTGTGCAAAGCCTTTGAAGATAGAAGGGCTTGGGGGTTCTGGTCGATGAGAAGCTTGACATGAGTGAGTGGTGTGTGCTTGCAGCCTGCAAGGCCGACTTTGTTGTGGCTGCATCTGAAGCAGGGATAAGGAGGGTATTGTCCATGTCTGCTCTGCCTTTGTGGAGTACTGGATCCACACCTGGGTCCCCCAAAGCAAGAAAGATGTGGAGTTACTTGGGCTCATCCAGAGGAGTCTAAAAAGATGATCAGAGGCTGTTGTACCTCTCTTACAAAGAAAAGTTGAGGGAGCTGGGCTTGTTCAGCCTGGGGAAGAGAAGGCTCTGGGTAGAAGAACTGTTTGCGTGGCCTGACAGGAATTGGAAAAGGAACATTAGTTTTAAACTAAAAGGAGAGATTTAGATTATGTGGTAGGGGAAAATTCTTTACTCGGAGAGTGGTGAGGCTCTTAAATAGGTTGCCTGGAGAACCTGAGGATCCCCTATCCCCTGAGATGTTCAAAGCCAGGTTGGTTGCAGCACTTAGTGGCCTGATCTAGCAGGTGGCAGCCCTGCTCATGGTTGTGGTGTTGGAACTCAGTGGTCTTCAAGGTTCCTTTCAGCCCAAGCCGTTCTGTGATGATTCTGTGCTTATTAAGCAAGCAGAAACAAGCAAAAGGCCAAAACAGTATTTCCCACAACCTTTTAAACGAGTATCATCTGTGTAAAACTTTGTATGTGAAAGTAATCCTACTGAGATCTGACAGAATTTTAGGCTCAGTTCAACTGTGCTTAAGTATTTTTCTGATTAGATGTATCTGTGCTGTATTAAATGTATTATCCAGTTCTTGGAAACATAAAATCCTTGACTTTCTAACTAGAAATGCAGAAGAGCTAGTGCTAACATTTGTCACTTATTTATGCTGTATCCATTACTGCAGGGGACAACTTGTAGCAATTTTACGTTATTCATGTGCTGTAAGAGGACGATTACAAATTGCAAGATATGAAGATTAAAGACTGGGTTGTTTTTTTTTTTACTAAAAGTTTTATAAACTTTGTTATAAACAACACCATTAACAGAAACACTTCATTGAAATAGTTTTAAGTGTTAGGCTGTAGTTGCTGCAGCTTTTGTCTTTTACATTTCAAGCCAGCAGATGGCGTGTTTTGACAAATTTAAGCTCAGTTTGAAGTGAAAATAGCAACATGAAGGAGAAGAGATCTTAGAGTTTATAATGTATTACTTATTCTTAAAGTCTGGATCAACAAAATATTCTGAAGTATTCGAATTAATTTCTCTTTTTGGCAGACCCATACTGATATTTCCTACGATAGGCTGAAAGTTGTATTTCTTTGGTAATAACACACATATCTGAAATGTAGATCAAATGAAGATTCTTTGAGGTGGGTTCACTTTTTTTTCAAAAATTAAAAGGAAATTGACTTGAGTCTATTAAGTACGAATGAAGAACTTGAAATATCAGTATAGCTGCTTAGACATAATAGCGTGCAAATACATGTTTATCTTAAGATAAAATTCAGCAGAGGTAGGTGTCGGTGCGGTTCTGAAGTGGCACAAGTCTTAACTAATCCATTGTGCTTGTAGAGTGAAATCATTCGAGATAATCCTGGCATTCTGGACTGTGTGAAAGAAGGAATCGGCAGAGTTGTAGGCATGGGAGTACCCCACAGCAAGCGCCTCCTTCCTCTAATGGTCTTGATTTTTCCAACTGCTCTACATGGAGTTCTTCACTACGTCATCAGTTCCATCGTCCAGAAGATTGTTTTGCTTCTTCTGAAAAGAGAGAATTCCCACAGCCTTCCAACAGAGAGCTCCACTTCTGTGCAGAGCATGCTGGATGCGTATTTTCCTGAACTTATTGCTAGCTTTGCCGCTAGCCTTTGTGCTGATGTCATGCTTTACCCACTGGAAACAGTTTTACACCGCCTTCATATTCAAGGGACGCGCACAATAATCGACAATACAGACCTTGGCTATGAAGTGCTTCCGATCAATACTCAATATGAGGGAATGAGAGACTGCATTAATACTATAAAACGTGAAGAAGGAATGCTAGGTTTTTACAAGGGATTTGGAGCTGTTGTAGTACAGTACACCTTGCATGTGGCTGTTTTACAGCTCACCAAAATCATTTACTCAACACTGCTTCAGAATGTTTCTTAATCTGTTCAGGTGTGGATTTAGCACTGTGGACGTGATACAGTTGTACCTTATTGTTAAAAACAAAGTCAAAAATGAAGTTGAAAGAATCTACTCTGTACATTCTCCCTACATAGTAAAGCTTGTTTTAAAAATGCAAACTTCTAAATATCATTCAAAAGTACAGTTTAAATTGAAAATGGTATACAAATTAAATATAATATGCAGTCATGCACAAGGGGATCAGATCTCAGATATGGCTGGAATGAGGATTTACTTTCCCTCTTACCAGTTAGCTGAACTAAGGAATGGATATGAGTTTATAGTCTCTGCTATATAAACATCACACCTGATAATTTGGACTGCTAGGCAGCTTAAAGAATTTTTTTTTTCATAAGTTGTAAGAACTTTGAAGTGGGAGATTACTTTACTGGTCTTTTTAAAGTGTTTTCAGCTTCACTTTTAATGGACCTCTGAATAAAATAGAACTGTAAAAGTAACTTAAATAGACACAAATCACTGAAATTACAGATATGTAGACATCTTATTTTGCTGCAGTGTAGCAGAAGAAGAATCTTTTGCTTCATACAAAAATAACAAAAACTTCTTTGGGGATAAAATTTCACAGAATGTAATATGTAGCTGTCTTATAGTTTGTTCACAAAGCTTACAGAACTAAAGTGTGTGAATAAAGCAAATTAGAAACCAGTGTGTGCATGTGTAAGAGCCATTCTTAGTCAACTTTCCACTCATAACTTCAGTTAAGTTTCATTCTGCTATTTTGTGTAACAGTAGAATAAGCTTGCAAATGTATTAAGTGTCAATGTTCAAAATACATTGAAAGCATAAGAGATTAACTGGCTGTTTTTAGAGTTCCTTTTGTTAGATTGGAGGAGTATGTACAAAATTACCTACGTAAAGTTTAGCACTGATGTCCTTTGCTTAAGATCTCTGCTGGATTAGATATTTTTGTGAAACAGAACTAAGTCTGTTCATGTGCAAGTAACTACTGAAATGTAATATTTTTCCCTCTTCCCCCAGTAAATCAAGACTGTTGGTCTGGAAATTAGTTTTTATCATTCTAAATAAATTACTCCTTTGTTTCATCAATAAATATGATGAAGGCTTGGGGGAGGGCGGGGTAACGAGATGGTTTTAGCAAGCATGTGGAGAGTCACTTCTAAATTACATGAAAGGTTATTAGCCTTCTTCACACTTTCTTGTGGCAAGTCTTTGAATACAGTAAATTGATGTTCATTTAATCTTTAAGCATTGTATGGTGTTTATTGTTATGGAAAGTAGTCATGGCTAAATAATGAAGTGTTGCTATTTGTAAGCTCTGACTTGAAATCAATTGCAAGTCTGCATTATTATTAAAGTAACTTTTGTGTCTTTTAAATACATAAGTGCTGAAGTGGAAAGTGTAGTGAAGTTGGGAACTGGTTTCATTTTGACATATTGTTGATTGGAAATCTAGTGTATAGAATGGCAGCAATCAAATAAAATGAGAATTCACTAAATATTTTGAAGTAATTCACTGGAGAGGCAGCCAAACGAATACTGGTTTGTTTTGTTGTGTATACTCTCTAGTGGCTGTTTCAAATTGCTCAAATTTCCAGAGTGCAATAATACATTGAATTAAAACTTCATGCAAGGGTATAGGTAAAACACTCTATTCTTAGGTGTTTTTGTTTTTATTTTTTTAAGTTTCTGTGAATATGAAGAGTGAACCATATCAGAGAATTGTCCAATTAGGAAAGGATCCTGGCAGGTCATCTAGTCCAGATTCCTTGCCCTGTAACTAAGGGCATGTTGGAGACCAACGCTGCAGATCGGTCTATGAAGTTGGACAAGAATGTTTTTCTAGGAACAAAAAGGCATTTTGTCATATAAAGGCATGCTCTCCATTTTGTGTATTCTCGCAGAGGAAAGATAGGACTGTTCTGAGAACTCATGGTATATTGTGCTAGAACATTAACTTGTATGAAAGTATCAGACATGCTCTCATTGCCAAGAGTTTACGGTTCCACTTCGCTCTGCCAGAAAAGGGCGTAGCATTAAGAAGGATGAGAAGGTTGTGTCAACTTTATGCGACTGTTCTGTAGTGGGAAAGCAGTTTGCTTTGGGCTGTTAATTTTGGTCCTCTTCCCATCAGTTACAATTAATATATTTTGATTCTTAATGTTTATGTGCTTTACCTTCCAAAAAAACTAATTCATTGCTTTGTCTGAAGTTGAATTCTTACCCATGCAAAAATGTGAATGAATTGTGAAGAGAGGTCATCTTTTTTAACCTTTTTATTATAGTATTGTAAGTATACTTCTGTTTTCATTTGCATCTTAAATCCGGGTTTAAGAGAACAGGTACATAGTTGTTTATTTCAAATGTGTAATCAGTCAGTGGCTTTAGCACAGCGTGTCACTGAAAACTATAAAATATTGCTATAGAAAGTGAGTTCAAGTTTCTGGAATATGAAAAATACAGTGCATTCTCTTCATACTGATACAAACTCAATTACTTTCTTATATATTGTTTTCCTTCATTTTTTTAAGTGCTGATTTCAAGACAGTGGATATTTCTGAAGTATGACTCAATGTAGTGTTCCCACTCAGAGAATTATTTGGCTTCTTACCTACGTATATATTGTAAAGAGCAAGCTTTGATGTGAGGTAGCTGATGATAGGTAAGGCAGGAAACTTTCAGAGGTTACGCCACCTGGAAACCATCACAATTATCTGCCTATGTTGTTTCACAAGACTGCCTTTCAAATCTGACGTGTCTTTTGGCTCTGTTAGAAGAGAGCTTTCAGGTCTAATAATAGAGTGGTTTGGGTTGGAATGGACCTTTAAGATCATCTAGTTCCAACCCCCCTGCAAGGGGGGGCAATGTTGATACATGTACAAGTCATGGTGAAGTACTGTATTCTTCAGCAAGATTTCAGATTCATTCCTGTTAGCAGATCTGCTTCGTTGCGCAAGTTGATCCAGCTCTGGGTCCCATCTGTAATACTTGAGATGTGGAATGTATTTTACAGATCTATGCAGAACTTAAGACTATCAAATTATATGCTTCTTTCAGCTCTTCTGGATCTACCAGCAGCTTAATATAACTACAAGACAAGTATTTGAGCTACTGCACTTATTGCTGTTTGTTCTATCTGAGCTGGTCCTTAAGCTGTCACAGTCTTCTTCACTGTCTTTCATCTCCTACATGATGACATAAATCAGGCTTGTCTTTGCATTAATATGCAATTTCTTGATTGCTGTATATATTTCTTGGTTGATTTTTGTTGGTATAATTAGGGGCTAGTAGTGGTCCAAATATTTACCTTTTAATGAGCTCTAAGGAGGAGAGCTCACGTAACAATTTTGTGGACTAAATGGTTTTTGATGGAAGTCTGGAGAGCAGCATGTAATGGCAGCATTCCTTCTCCTGTGTGGGAAAAGGTGGTGATAACAAACTGAGTAAAGCATTTCTCTGGTTTGTTTTAAAAGACAAAATGCAAACTTGTAGCAGGGGTAGAAGAATGTAAGATCTTTGTTTAATAAAAAACTGGTGTCATCTGTTTTAAAAGCAAATCTAGTTTTAAAGAGGTGGGTAGAGCTTTGTACTTTCAAACAGTCTTTACATCATCAAAAAGCAGTTGACTCTTTACAGCGGTCTCTGCAGTTTGGCAGATGGTGAACAAAATTGGAGGGTGGGGAAGAAATGTTGAAAATTATATGTAGAAATTGCCCAATATTGCTGATTTAAGACAGTAGAAAAATGCTTGCAGTTTCACCAAATTAATGAAACCAAAGTACAACTGTCCACTATCTATACATCTCTTACGTTTTAAGTTAGAATCACAAAGCATTTAAGTCTAACATGCCTTTTTTTCCCTGGTGAAAGGCAGCTACTTCAACTTTTTCAATATGAAACAGAGATCTGCATCTTCTTTTCTAACCAAAACAACCTTTCAGGGAATGTGAATAATATAATACAACAATATGCATGTTTAATACTGCAGTTATGTTTTTTGTTTGTTTGTTTGTTCAGAATCTTAATTGGCTGCATTATACTGCCTCTGGCAATTTGATCTGGGTGAGATGTTGTATTGGTTTCTTCTCCTTGGGAGAGAAGTGTAGGGAGTATGACCTGTGTCCGCTAACATAATAAAATTAGAAGGGGTTGTTTAGCTGTTATCTCAAGTTCAAAGTCTTGCTCCTATTTCAGTCTTAAGTTTCTCATTACAGTTAGTCCTGGTCAAAAGGACATGTTGGGTAGGTGTTTACTCTTTTCACTCATCTTTGCTCAAACAATTTTTGTAGACAACTGTTCTTAAAATTGATGTTCCTGAGTGTTGCTGATTCTAGGGTCCATCCAGTAAAGAAAAGCAGTAGATCTGCTTTGCTGTAATAGTGAGTATAGTTCGCTGAAGATATCTGGATCCTGAATTTATGTATGCAATATATGAGCTTTCAAGCAGGTTGTGTCCTATACTCAATTACATGCCTCAGGATATTCTCCAGAAGAACCCATATGGGCAGTTGCTTTGGTTGTTGGCTCCTCGCTCGTACTAGCTCTGTTCGGTGCTATTCAAAGTCTGCATGATATCTTCGATGTCCATTCAGACTGCAGATGTATTTTATGGTCCATACAGGCAAGGTAATCAGTCTAAACCTGTGAAAAAATACAAACACAGGCAGGACTTTTGGAGAGCCTTACCCATGGTGTAACTTCATGTACACAAAATGAGATGAAGTGGGAAAGAAAAAGAAGGCATTGAGAGAGGATTCTTGAAGCTGAGTATGTGCTTACCAACGTGAGCACCTTGACAAGGATGTACGTGTCAGTATAATGCTGTATTAGGGAGGAGTATTTACCTCACAGGAAACAATTTTCTTAAAGAAGAGTTTATATTCTTTTTCTAAGGTTGCTCTTTCATTTTCTGTCTGTTTTCTATATACCATTTCTGTGCCTCTCTACTTAACAGCTCATCCTCTCTCCATTTCAGTTCATGCCTACTTGTGTCTCCATCCTGTCTTTTCTTTCTCTTTGGTTTTATATCTGCCTTGTCTATCTGCACTGTTTGTGTCTCATCAGTGATACCTCTACTCCAAGTATTACCTTTTCTTGTGCTTTCTTTGCTCTAAAATGCCTTGCCTGTATTGCACAAGCAAATAGCTGAAGGCCACTCCGGGTACTCAAACATATTTATCACGTTGTCCATTGCATGTCATAGAGTAGGTATCAAAAACTACCAACAGAATATGCAAACTGCACTTTACAGTGGGAAAGTAATTTATATTTGACACTGGTGAATTCATGGGGTGAGGAATCTTCTCTTAACACATCAAGTGGATGAGCTTGAAAGTCACGTAGTTGAGTCAGTCTGATATATGCTCTGTTGGTAGCTCTTGTTATGTTTTCTAGGGGTATATATAGGGATTATAACAAATTATATAGAAATACGGTATCCACATAAGGATAGGTGTGCAAGTGGTTAGGCTTCATTTCCCATTCTTTGTAGTTCATGAAGCAGTTATCTGAATGGTGCCCAGCTTTATATGTACAGTGTTTCTCAGTGGTGGTTCTTAGTTTCACAGCTGAACCTAAAGAACCGTTCATTAATAAAGGAACTAGAACTGGCCTGTAGCTGGAATGGGTTTGTATCTGGGATTATAAAGACTTGATGTTGGTACGGAAATACTTCCTATGCCTTAAGTGGCAAAGATGAATGTTCTCATCTACAAGAAGTTGTTACACTTGTGTTTTATTCTTAAAATCAACAGAAGGGTGAGAATGAGAAGTTATTTTTGTGTGACTGCACCTTCCAACAACAAGCATGTGGGTGGAAAGGAATTAGAATGCTGCTTTTTTTTTTTTTTTTTTTTTTGTCTCTACTTGCTTTTTCAGGTCTGTATGACTTGCATGTGAGGACATCCTTTGATGACTTTATACTTAGTTGAGAGTCTCTTGACTTACTGCAGCTTGCTGGGTGGTCATAGGTGTCCTGTGCTCTTGGCTTTGCTGGGCAGTGTTTTCTTTCTTCTGTGTATTTTTTCTCTTTTTTCCTGCTGGAATTCTGGCAGAGCACCTTAACAGCTGGATGCTCTTCAAGTACCGGAAGCAATATCTGACGATTAGCAGAGCACTTCGTCCAGGCTCAGCCACTGCTGGAGAATTACGAGGATGTTTACAGTAATGTAATCGTATTAGGTTATTAGGCTAAGCAGAGCAATGTTGTAATGCTGCCACACTGCTAATTTTTTGGCCGTTCTATTTCTGTATAATCCTTAAATGAGTGGTTGTAATTAGGTCTGAAAATGATTTAGCCCCAGTGGTTGATTTGTCACACAGCTAGTAACAAATTACCAATGCTAAAATTGAGTAATATGAAATATATAGTGCTCGCAAAATTCTGGCAACATAACAGGACGATTCTTTATTATGAAAAAGAATGTTGTGTTGTTTGGTTACCTCCAAGATCTTCACTGTTGCATTAGTGTGAGTTTTCTGAGGAAGAACAGTGGGTAAGTGTCTGTCATGAAAATCTTGAAATAATATTTTTATTTTCTAATCTTATAAGCCTTTATGTTTTATCACAAAATGGTTAAACTCTCATGTTAAGATCTTTCAACATTCTTTTAGACTTAGGGAAAACAGTAACTTTTGGAAAACTGATGAGTGTGTGCCAATACAACCACATTCTCAGCTTCCCTTGATGGCTCTTGTGGTGCTTATTTGTGTCCACTGATAAGTTCTTCCCATCACTAGGTTTTTGTTGCAGCAAAGATCACATCCTCAAAACTGAGCATTGTTGTGAGCATGCTAATATGTTTAACTTTGGTTTCTTTTCAACCTTTCTTTCTAGACAAAACAATCAAGTCACTGCTCACATATCTTGAATAAAGTTTTCGTTGTATTAGGTTCATGATATTGACTGGAAAGACTTTTGATCAGCAGTGTTTCTTAAATATTCAATGTTGCTTTACCATGGTTAAGCTGAGCTTTATTTTAGAAGCTTCTAAGAATGTTCAAATGTAAGATAAAGTGCATAAAAAGTTCGGCTTCGTGTGACTGAACTACCAAATACACTGATTTTATGTGAACCCTGCTAAGAAACTTAAGAAAATACCAGTTGAAATATGTAGGAGACAGTGTCCACTCATTCCTTTTGCTGCTTATATATTTATCCTGGGTTATACCCCAAAACATCACTGAAATGCAAACTATGATAATAAGTTTTAGGATTAACTTGTGTAGGATTAATTTAACAGTCTGGCAGAGGTCTGTACAAAACCTGCCAATTGAACTGGGTGTCAGAAATCCTGTCCAGCATCCTATTGTAAACAAACTCACTCAGACTGCCTGTTGGAGAAAAAAAAATCTCTTTCTGGGAGAACAGTGACTGCTTTAGGAGACTGTGATCTGCTTTTATGATCTTGGTTTGAATACAGGCTTGGTGGTGATAAATAGGGAGAGGAATTGTGCTGCTACCTTCAGTGTTCTTCAACACACAGATGAATTTAAATAGACAGCTAGAATTGAAGTGTGCAATGCTGGTGCAGATTTCTCTGGTTAATCATTTTTGTATTTTTCCTTAATCATAAAGTGGAAAGATATATTTCAGTCTCACTTCCAGGATGGGTGAACTGGGCACTCAGTTGCTTTTTAGAGATGTTGCCTGGATCTGTCTGTCTGCTCAAATTGCATCTCATGTCTCTCTTCTCTGGTCCCTTACACACAATTTGACTTTAGCATGTTGGTATTGGCTCCAAACTTCACAATGTTACGTAGGTAGAGTTGAAAGCGGTAGCCTCCACAGCAGATTGAAGAACAAGGATGAGTCTCCATACGGTTGTTTTGTGGTCATCATTTACATGATATCTGTGCTCTCAGCTGTTTGGAGCGGATGCCTGAGGGGGCAAGTTGTTGCTGGTTGTAGCTACAGCTTCCTTTCATGTCTGTTTGCTTCATTATATTGATCCTCCAAAAGGAATTTGAGAGTGCTGCCTTGCAATGCCATGCTGTTGCCCCCAGCTGAGCAGATAATTTAATTTTCTTTCTGCTTAAGTGCCATTTTATGTGGCTACTATTTGCAGAACACCACCAGCCTCAGAATGTAGTTGGGAGTACTGTTTCTTAAAGCCATACATCTCCTCATTATAAGCCCCTGCCTGTACTGGGAATCAGATCCTGCTGTTACTTGACCATGACCCCCAAGATCAGCATATGCTCATCTCCATCCAAAACAGGTCTATTTTCCAGCACTGAACAATTTTGGAATGATATATACTTGGGTTTTGCCTTTCCTCCACTAATCATGACTATGAACAAAATGTTAAGTAGTTAGGTACTACTCAAAAGCTTTTTAATGGAAGGGAGCAGGATGGAAGCTTCATTCTTTGCTCACTGTTTATACCTGGGACCTTGATGTAGTCTGTGCAAAGTACATCAAACAGGCAATATGCTGATCTGGGCGCTGTTCATACTAGAGCAGGGATGGGCAGTCAGGTACTTATAGCCATGATTGGCAGCTGTAGGATGAATGAAAAATGCTGTTTTAGGAACAGCCCTGGGGAACAAACCAGTTTTTGCTCTACGAACAGACAGACTTGGCAGCTAGCTGGAGAGCAGAGTTCCAGCTCTCATGTGGGAGGGATACACTGACAGAAGAAACAGAAAAGAAAGATTTGTGTTGGTCCTTCCTCATTGGCATGGGAAGCAACAGCTGATCAATGACATGCACTCCACAAAGTGTTCCATGTTGGGTGATTTTTCTGGTGCTGCAAGGAATACTCACCACCTGGCAGATAACACGTTACTTTCCTAACTTGCTATTTCAGCAGAGGACAAAGTGTCTGTGATATGTTGTGCAGTTTTTCTTCCTTTTATCCTTTCTACTGGTAGAAGGGAAAGAGGTAGGGTGTAGGGAACATTGGTATGATAGTCTGTATGGAACAGGGAAAATTGCAGTTTCCAGTGTGGTGAACAGGAGTGGCATTTGTTTTTATCTGACAGCAGTAGCACACTCTCACAGAATCAAAAGAGGTTGAAAGGGACCCCTGGAGATCATCTGGTACGATGCCAATGCTCCAGCATGTTCCCTATAGCATGTCTCACAGGAAAGTATCCAGATGGGTTTTCAACATCTCCAGAGGAGACTCCACAGCCTCTCTGGGCAGCCTGTGAAGCACTCTGTCACCTTCAAAGTAAAGTTTCTTTTTTTTCATGTTCATATAGAAATTCCCATGTTCCAGTTTGTGCCTATTGCCCCTTCTTCTGCCACTGAGCACCAGCAAAAAGGTCCTGGCCCCATCCACTCGACTCCTGTCCTTTAGATATTCATAAGCATTGATAAGTTCCCTCCTCACTATTCTCTTCTCCAGGCTGAACAGTCCCAGGTCTCTTAGCCTTTCCTCCTAATCATTTTCACGTGTACCCCTGTATTCATAAATCTTGACAAACCTGAGCCTTTGATTTGACTCACCAGAACTGAATGACGTGTGGTATCAAACTCTATAGCCCGAGAGATATAGAGCAGGTATGTTTATTAGCAGTCCCTGGTGAAAGGGGGATAGGTCCACCTAACTTGCACACTGTAGGGCAAAAGCTTGGTACAGATATAGGCTGAACTAATACATAATCAATGATTTTCCTGGAATTGGTATACATATTCATTACATTTCCGAGAACACATTAGCATGCTACCCCTCCCCTTGCGCGTGCGCCATGAGCAGTGGGGGCTCCTCCTGGTTGCTGTGGGATGAAGGCTCATCCTCTTCCTTGCGAAGGTTTGTAGCCTTCCTCGCTGTAAACTTCTGAACCTGTGGGAGGGGTAGCCCCGAACCAGTTCTAACTTGCCTTGTGGACATCTTATCACATATTTACCAAATGTCCTTGAGCTGTTCTCAAAACTCTTATGTTTGTCCTCCACCCCCGCCATTGTCCTAATCCCAGCTTTTTGCTATCCCCATTCTTTTAGCAGCCTCTGCATATTTGCTTCTGTAAACTATCTGTTACCCTGTGTTTCTGTGAACCATCTTTTACTCTTCTAGAACAGCAAAACTTAATCCTGCCCAACAGCTGCTCCCTATTGATAATTTCCTTCCCAACAGCATATTTGTTCACCTTTAGAGGACTTGGCAAGGTGATGACTAGCTAGGAAATAGCAGTTACTCATTTCACTACTGCTTTTGAGTTGTTATAGCTAAACATAGTTGGACTTAGGCTTCTACATCTGTATATTCCCAGAAGAGCGAGTCATGTATGTTCCATCTCTACCACCTATGTCCTACCCATTCACTCCACTGCACTCCTTGTGGAAGCTACTGTCTCCTTGCCTGTTTGTAGAGCAGGACACATGGGAGAAAAGGTTCCTCTCTCTGAAGGGAACGAAATAAGGTATAGGCTAGAAAGATAAATTAGTTTCATATGATGGGCAGAAAATTATTCCGCCTCTAAAGAGAGCTTATTTGCTCTCTTTACTTTACTTAGGCAACTTTGGTTCAATTCTGCACATCCAGCATTTTCTAAAGTCTGACTAGAAGACTGGCGGAGAGTTGCAACTCTCAAAAGCAGCAGCTTTGCTAAGAACAATGGATGAGAAAAATACTGAAAAGCTGTCCATTATGTGGAAACGGGCACTGAATGAGGCAGGAGATTGTTTGCAGTTCTGGAATTCATGTTTGGAGGAGGGAAAGACAGCTTTAACTCCTGCCATTTTCTGTATTTCAGTGTTCAGTTTCTGAATCTGTCACGGGTTATCTCTGGATACAAGTCCGTGACAGGGGGGCACAGGCCCCGGAAAAAAAAACGGAAGAGCG